>OX465295.1:304457194-304908194 GCA_949987735.1 Leucophora obtusa | reverse complement strand
CGTGAAATTATAAAACATTAACTAAAATCTATTGCAATCAAAGGTGCATATTGTTAAAAAGTGATAAGTTTATACAAATAATACATTTCCAAAAGTCAACGGAGGTAAATTGTAAAATATTTTTGGAAGTAATTTTACAACTGTATGGCCTACTTAGCTTGCAGTCATAGGTTAACGAAACTCCAGGGTATAACATTTTCGGAGACAATTCCTTGACTCCAGCCACGCAGACTCTTCATTGGATATATATATATATCTTTTGCCTTGGGCCTTGGGCCTTTAAGCTGCCTTTTTTAGTTCTAAACCGAATTTGGAACACGTGTATACCAAGTTACAGGTAGAGTCAATCTCGTAATATATTCTTCATTTGTTTAAAATATTATTTTTTTCACTAAAATGTTATTTTTAACTTAATTTTTAACATAGTGATCTGAAATTATTTGCGGTGCCCAAGTGGTTAATGTTACTGGTTATCACTTTCCCTTTACTTTGCCACTCCAGCATAGGAAAAACGTATGGAGAGGCAATTGTGGACAACGTCGTTTAATCGATGGTACGAGGGGAAAAGAAATTACACCTAACCACTATACATCATAATGCAGCTGTAACGTCGACTAGAGAACTGCAAAAGAAAACGGTACAGCCACAACCACTATAAACGTCACTCATCTCACAAAAAGAAACTTAAAATAGCAAATTTCATATACGGGAAGCCAATCGATCAGAGCAGAACCTTTTAGCTAGTTTCTGATCGAAATAATAATTTTAATTGAAATTCATAATTACGTGAAAATTAACTAGCATTCCGGACATAGGTAAGGGAGGGTAGTGATGCGCATTACTCCGACAACATCTTGGGGCTAATAGTTAAGAGCTTTGCGAATCGATTGTTACCCTTTTTTAATTGTGAATTTATGATGACTACCTGGGGGTTAACTTTTGTTTGTCTGGTAGTTATCCCAGCCATGTTACAGTATCTTTTTTTTTTTAAAAAATAGGGAGTCTATAATAATTTTTGTAGTGAATTTATTCTTTATGGGAGAGGACCCGAACCCCCCAAACCGACTGAAGCTAGTGGCTCAATGGCTCCCGCCGTCCTCCTCCCAAGGAAATCGGGTTACCATCTTGGTCGATAGCAGACTTTCGGGTCACACTGTAGATCCCACTTTTGGCCATTTATTTGGGCCGTTCACGCTATAAATGGCGCCCAACGTGGGGCCCGAAGAAGTGCAACCTAGTTGTGTTTTTTACGGCTCTTTCTCTCTTAGTGTTATAGTAAATTTTTAAAAGATTTCAAAATTAATAAAAAAAAAATAAATTCGCTAGACTATTTAAGAGTTTTGATTGTCGAAACTTTTGTATGGAATACATTTCAGTGTATTTTAGGATTATCGAATTTCTGAGGCTTTACGGTTCGGATATATTGACCTATTTATGATCTGATAGGATTTTCTATATAAAAGCCTAGATTTTCAAAAAAAAAATTAAATTTTCTTGCATGTCTTCGTGGAAATCCAATTGTTCCAAATTATTAAACTAAGGTATCAGAATTTGATTTTATTAGGATTACATTTAAATTGCTGTGGGCAGTTAGATCGCCAGTAAAGATCAAAGTGATAGGACTGACATCGATCACCCTCTGGTTTGTTTAATTTCTTTGAGTTTTGTATTTTTACGAATGATATCTTCCATAGCCCGGATTTGTTTCCCTGTAACATTCGAATTATGTGCAATGTTTCTTTCAATCCTGAACAACAATCACCATGTAGTAAGAAAACACGAATTTGAGAATTTTCTTTGATATACGCTTTAGTTTCACTTGGCAAAAGTGAGCAGTTACATTTTATTTGCTAGTTAAAAATATAATTTTGTTTTCTTTATTCTGAGAGGTAAACTCCGTAGATAATTAAAATTTTTTTTTATATTCTTGTGGTTAGGAGTTCAAGCCGTTTTTTTTATTTTTTGTTATTAATTCTCTACAATGGCTGAAGGAGCTGAGGGTACTGACTTCATTCGTAAGTGCACTCTATGCAATGAACTTTTACGTGAGAATGAGGATTGCCTTATTATTTCTCAATGCAGCCATTCTTTTCACAGCAACTGCATTGAAAATCATTTATCTCAAACGTCCAAGTGCATTGGCTAAACGGCCTCTAACCAGGACCACCGCTCGGACCTTATTTGAGGATCCTAACCAATCTCAGCTGACGAACTCAAGTATCAATAATTTAATAAATGTGGGACAAGATACAGAAAGACTTGCAACCCCAATTGGTAATGCACCTACTGGTCAAAGCCCCTTAATTCGGTCACCTTATGTACCGAATGAATCGGCAAATTTGCCACAACGGGCTGATAATATTCATGGAGTAGACTATATGCGAATCAACCAAATGATTGAGGCCAGTCTTTCAAGGTTATTGAGCAATATTAATTTAAATACAAATGCGGATGATCGAAATAATACGTCAAACTCACAACCATTACCACCACCACAATTTCCCCATTTGCAACAAAGAGCCCAATATCGTCCTTCTTTGTTAAATGATTTTGACCAACAAACGAATTCACATGATTACTCGAGTTCCAGTAATGTCATTAATAGTTCTGTTCTACGAGTCGATAAAATCACGGCCATTCTTCAAAATTGGAATTTGAAATTTGATGGGTCCACGAATGGTCTCCGGGTAGATGAATTTTTGTACAGGGTTAGATCTCTAACCGCTGCTTATTTTGACAACGATTTCAATATAATTTGCAACAATTTGCATATACTGTTGGCTGGGAAAGCTAGAAACTGGTTTTGGTCATACCACAAAAAAGTTCCCAGGGTTATTTGGGCAGACTTTTGTGAAGCATTTCGGTTTCAATACAAAGACTTTAAATCCGAATATGATATTCGCGAAGAAATTCGTAATAGAAAACAAAAGTCTGGTGAAAGTTTTGAATCTTTTTACGAATCCGTTATGAATATTCAGGAACAATTAAGTACTCCCATGCTTGAAGCAGAATTAATAGAAATTTTAACCAGAAATCTTCGTCCTCATATTAGGCATGAGTTACTTTATGTGCCCATTTCATCCCTGGCTCACCTTCGTAAACTAGTTCAGAAAAGAGAACATTTGTTTAATGAGGAACAGTTTCGTCGCTCACTACCTGCTAATGCCAGTAGTCTCAATGTGCATCGTAGGATTGTAGCAGAACTTGATTTTCTTGACAGTGAGGTTGTTGATAATTCCGTTGACAATGAGTTTGCTGTCGATGCTATTCAAAAGCCCCCATATGTTGCTATGTGTTGGAATTGTGATGAGCCCGGTCATCACTGGGAAGATTGTTTGAATGATAAAACCATCTTTTGTTATGGCTGCGGAGCTAAAAATACATACAAACCTAACTGCCAAAAATGTAAGGATAAACGTTCTAATCATTCAAAAAACTATCTTCAGAGGCCTTCAAAAGATCACCTCTAGATTCAAATTCGCTCACTGATCCTTCCGCATCAAACTCAGATTCGACAGAAATTATAACTAAAAATTTACAACCAATTTCAATTTTAAAACGAGACCCTAATGAACCTTTTTGTAATAAAGCTTTTTCTAAAATTATCTATCCTATTCGTCCGTATCATCGACGATTGTCTGAATATCTCTCTAAGCGAGATGAAATTTTTGATGTTTCTGCATTGTCTTTTTCTCAAACTAAGAAGCCTAAACGGTCTACCATTAGACTCCGTCGTTATCTCAAAGACCGTAAATTTGCTTCAAAATACGTTATTGCTGGCATAGTGTCGAATTCTCATGATCAGAGATACTACGCGAAAGTTTCTTTTTTAGATTTTATAGAACTCGGTCTTTTGGATACGGGGGCCAATGTGACCTGCTTAGGTTCCGATTTAGCCTTGCTGGATTTTTCAAATTTTATTGAATTTCGTCGGTTTAAAACTTGCGTCAAAACAGCCGATGGCAGGCTTCAGAAAGTTTTAGGGTTTTTGGATGTTGATATTACTTTTAGAAATCAGGTTAAGCGGCTGAGAGTATTAATCGTCCCATCTTTATCTCAAAGAATGATATTAGGTTTGGATTTTTGGAAAGAATTTAAGCTAGCACCTGACGTTTTTGAGTCAGTAATTGTGTCTACTCCGTCGGTCTGCAATGAGAAAAATGTTCTGTCGTTATTGTCCGATTTTAATATATCCGAAGTTTTGTCCGATAATAATGTAAAAGCTCCATGCAGTGATTTAGATAACAAAAAATTCCCCTTAACGCCATGTCAACTTCAACAATTAGAGGCTATTGTTGCCCTATTTCCAAATTTTGAAAAGCAGGGATTGGGAAGAACCGCCATGATTCATCATGAAATCGATGTTGGCGAGGCTAAACCGATAAAACAGCGGTTTTATCCAGTTTCACCCGCTGTGGAGAAACTGATGTTTGGAGAGATAGATCGAATGTTGGCATTAGGTGTTATAGAACTATCAAATTCCCCATGGAGCTCTCCCATGCGTTTGGTAGTAAAACCAAACAAGGTCCGCCTGTGCTTGGATGCCAGGAAGGTCAACTCCGTGACCAAGAAAGATGCTTATCCCTTGCCAAGTATTGAAGGTATTTTTTCACGTCTCCCTAAGGCAAATCTAATATCCAAACTTGATTTAAAGGATGCATATTGGCAGATCGGCCTAGCCGATGAGGCAAAACCTCTCACCGCGTTTACAGTCCCTGGTAGGCCATTATACCAGTTTGTGGTCATGCCGTTTGGACTATGTAATGCGCCTCAAACTATGTGTCGCTTAATGGACGAATTAATTCCGGCTGACCTGAGACATTGTGTGTTTGGGTATCTTGACGATCTCATAATCGTATCAGAGGATTTTTCTACTCATTTGACTGTTCTCGTGAGAATTGCCGAGCAATTTAAAAGGGCAAATTTAACACTCAATATCTCCAAAAGCAAGTTCTGTGTAACCGAGGTAGGATATCTAGGCTACGTGATAGGTCATGGCGGTATTAAGACTGACCCCGAAAAGATCGATGCCATCTTGTCTTGGCCAGTTCCCAAAAATCTTAAACAGATTCGTGGTTTTCTGGGCTTGGCGGGATGGTATCGTCGTTTCATTGAGAATTTTTCATCTGTGGTTTTCCCCATTACAGAGTGTTTATCGACTAAAAACAAATTCTCTTGGACTCCAGTAGCCCAGGAGGCATTTGAAAAGGTAAAGCAGCTTCTCACATCGACCCCTGTTCTTGTTAATCCAGATTTTTCCAAAAATTTTACCTCCACTGTGACGCCAGTGACTATGGAATTGGAGCGGTGTTGGTGCAGCTCGACGACGACGGCGCAGAAAAACCGATAGCTTATATGTCAAAAAAACTAAATTCTGCCCAACGGAATTATAGTGTGACGGAGCGGGAATGTTTGGCGGCTTTGGAGGGAATAAAACAATTTCGGTGCTACTTAGAGCTCCAGGAGTTTGAAGTCGTCACTGACCATGCAAGCCTGCTTTGGCTTATGAAGCAGCCCGACCTTAGCGGAAGACTTGCTCGTTGGGTCTTTAAGCTTCAGGCCTATAAATTTACCATCAGTCACCGTAAAGGTAAAGACCATATTGTGCCTGACGCTTTGTCCAGAATTCATTGTGAGGAAATATCAGGCATAGAATTTGCAGAACCCGAAATCGATTTAAATTCTCAGCATTTCTTCGATGAGGATTATAAAACTTTAAAAGATCAAATAAGCACAAATCAATCTAAATATCCCGATGTCAAAATTGTGGACCACTACGTATACATCAGAACCCAACACTACAGTGGTAACTCCGAAGAAGATGAGCGTACTTGGAAGCTATGGATTCCGCTTCAGCTCCGGTATACTGTGATTTCCCGCTTTCATGATTCCAAAGTCGCTTGCCATGGCGGAATAGCTAAAACTTTAGACCTTATTCGTAGAAATTTTTTTTGGCCAGGTATGATTAGGGAAGTTCGTGATTATATTAGGGCATGTGAGACTTGTAAAACAACCAAATCCCCTAACTGCATTTTGAAGCCCGAAATGGGGAAGGCTGTTGTTTCTATTCGCCCCTTCCAGCGGTTATACGTGGATATATTGGGTCCATACCCACGAAGTAAAAATGGTAACATAGGCCTTCTAATAGTACTTGATCACCTGTCAAAATTTCACTGGTTATGTCCGCTTCGCAAGTTTACTTCATCTGTTATACAGGATTTTCTTTTGAAACAGATATTTCACATATACGGAGTTCCGGAAGTTCTTGTGAGTGACAACGGCTCACAATTTCGAGCGAATGAATTTAACGCTTTCTTAACGTCTTTAGGTATATCTCACACTTACACCGCAATATATTCTCCGCAATCGAACGCCTCTGAGCGGGTTAACCGTTCGATTATAAGTGGTATTCGTTCATTTCTAAAAGGTGATCAGAAATTGTGGGATGAAAACTTAAGCTTTATCAGTTGTGCTCTTAGAAATTCTAACCATCAAGCTATCAATTGTTCGCCGTACCACGCTCTTTTCGGATTCGACATGATTACTCATGGTGAATCCTATCATCTTTTGAAAAAAGTGCAATTGCTAGATGAACCCTCTTACATTATTTCACGTGACGATAATTTAAAAGTACTTCGTTCCAAACTTCGAAAACATATTTCGGCTGCTTATAATCGTAATCAGTCGCAATATAATCTGAGGACCCGTCCCGTTTCTTTTAACATCGGCCAAGAAGTATTCCGGAGAAATTTTTCTCAAAGCTCCAAGGAAAAATGCTATAATTCGAAATTATCACCACTGTTTATTAAATCGAGAATAAAGGAAAAAGTAGGAAATAATTATTATATACTCGAGGACATGAGTGGCAAAGTTGTTGGCACCTACCATGCGAAAGATATTCGCACTTAATCGTTCGATTCCGATTAATATTTTCACCCAATTGCTGAATATTACTCGGTTTTGTAAGGAACGATTTTACTGAACTCGTTCTATAATTCCCCTCAATGAGAATTTTCTGAGGATATTTGTTAAAAGGTTGTTGCGTTTCACAGAAACATCTGTGAAGTTTTGGTGTTTACCGCGCCATCCAGTGGTGGTGTACTTAAATTGAATTCAAACCGCTGGGTATATTCGTAAAAGGTTAAGATTTTTTTTCAAAATTTTTATTTATTGTAAAGCAAATTCATATTCAAATTACATCTCATGGGTAAGTTATCTGCTTGTCACGGATTGTGAGAATTACATATATTGGCCATTTTTTAAAGCAGATTTTAAGCGTCATATATATGTATCCAATTTCCCTTAAAATGTACAAAACTATTACGAAATCATCAACAGCAATTTAATTTTTTTTGTTGATAATGGTAAGTAATAATGCTCTAATATCTGTTGAAGTAAAATCTTATCGCCTACTTTAAAGGCAAACCAGGAAAGGAAAATTTCTAACGTTAAAATTAGTAACAAATATTTTAAATTTTGTAACAGCAGACAGAAAAAAGAAAAATGCTATCGAAATATTTGCTTTCTTCTGCTTAAAATTTTTGCATTAGAATTCCTTAGCATTCTGTTTTTGTTATGAATATAACCCATTTTGTCTTGCTTTCACCTTGTTCATATAGAAGAATTTACCTCCCTGCTATTTGTGACTAACAATCGAGTACTACCTAAACTACCCGGTACCCTTATGGGGCAATCTTAATAATATTTGATTGTTAAACAATAATTAAATATATTTCATTTACTTCTATAAATTATACATGGATTTGTGTGGGTTAATACTTCATAATAATACTTCGTTATCGATAACTTTCATTGATAACAGAGTTGGTTTTACCTATAGTGTAAACACCTCATTTTTATCACTATGTAAACCCGAGTTTAACCGATTCAATATTTCTTGGTAGACATTATCTCTTTATACTTCCTTTTTCATTAACACGTTGATAGGTAAAGACGTTTTTTTTCTTTCTCAGACGTGAAATTATAAAACATTAACTAAAATCTATTGCAATCAAAGGTGCATATTGTTAAAAAGTGATAAGTTTATACAAATAATACATTTCCAAAAGTCAACGGAGGTAAATTGTAAAATATTTTTGGAAGTAATTTTACAACTGTATGGCCTACTTAGCTTGCAGTCATAGGTTAACGAAACTCCAGGGTATAACATTTTCGGAGACAATTCCTTGACTCCAGCCACGCAGACTCTTCATTGGATATATATATATATCTTTTGCCTTGGGCCTTGGGCCTTTAAGCTGCCTTTTTTAGTTCTAAACCGAATTTGGAACACGTGTATACCAAGTTACAGGTAGAGTCAATCTCGTAATATATTCTTCATTTGTTTAAAATATTATTTTTTTCACTAAAATGTTATTTTTAACTTAATTTTTAACATAGTGATCTGAAATTATTTGCGGTGCCCAAGTGGTTAATGTTACTGGTTATCACTTTCCCTTTACTTTGCCACTCCAGCATAGGAAAAACGTATGGAGAGGCAATTGTGGACAACGTCGTTTAATCGATGGTACGAGGGGAAAAGAAATTACACCTAACCACTATACATCATAATGCAGCTGTAACGTCGACTAGAGAACTGCAAAAGAAAACGGTACAGCCACAACCACTATAAACGTCACTCATCTCACAAAAAGAAACTTAAAATAGCAAATTTCATATACGGGAAGCCAATCGATCAGAGCAGAACCTTTTAGCTAGTTTCTGA
Source organism: Leucophora obtusa (assembly GCA_949987735.1). NCBI lineage: Eukaryota > Metazoa > Arthropoda > Insecta > Diptera > Anthomyiidae > Leucophora > Leucophora obtusa. Next base: position 304,899,469 of record OX465295.1, on the reverse strand, counting down.
TCGAAATAATAATTTTAATTGAAATTCATAATTACGTGAAAATTAACTAGCATTCCGGACATAGGTAAGGGAGGGTAGTGATGCGCATTACTCCGACAACATCTTGGGGCTAATAGTTAAGAGCTTTGCGAATCGATTGTTACCCTTTTTTAATTGTGAATTTATGATGACTACCTGGGGGTTAACTTTTGTTTGTCTGGTAGTTATCCCAGCCATGTTACAGTATCTTTTTTTTTTTAAAAAATAGGGAGTCTATAATAATTTTTGTAGTGAATTTATTCTTTATGGGAGAGGACCCGAACCCCCCAAACCGACTGAAGCTAGTGGCTCAATGGCTCCCGCCGTCCTCCTCCCAAGGAAATCGGGTTACCATCTTGGTCGACAGCAGACTTTCGGGTCACACTGTAGATCCCACTTTTGGCCATTTATTTGGGCCGTTCACGCTACAGAATACCTAGACTAGTCGCCGCATTTCTAATTATGGACACAAATAGGCCTTATTCATACGAACATTTTGGTGTATCACACTTATATCCTGTCAGTCTTTTGTGGAGTTGCTCCATGAAAATGTGATTCACCAATGGTGGTCAGTAAACAAAATCTGAATTTCTGGAATACCTAGACTAGTCGTCGCATTTCTAATTATGGACGCAAATAGGCCTTATTCATACGAACATTTTGGTGTATCACACTTATATCCTGTCAGTTTTTTGTGGAGTTGCTCCATGAAAATGTGATTCACCAATGGTGGTCAGTAAACAAAATATGAATTTCTGGAATACCTAGACTAGTCGCCGCATTTCTAATTATGGACACAAATAGGCCTTATTCATACGAACATTTTGGTGTATCACATTTATATCCTATCAGTTTTTTGTGGAGTTGTTCTATGAAAATGTGATTCATCACCGGTGGTCAGTAAACAAAATCTGAATTTCTGGAATATCTAGAGTAGTCGCCGCATTTCTAAATACGGACACTAATAGATTTTATCCATACGAACAATTTGGTGTATCACACTTATATCCTATCAGTTTTTTGTGGAGTTGCTCCATGAAAATGTGATTCACCAATGGTGGTCAGTAAACAAAATCTGAATTTCTGGAATACCTAGACTAGTCGCCGCATTTCTAAATACGGACACTTATAGGTTTTATCCATACGAACATTTTGGTGTATCACACTTATATCCTATCAGTTTTTTGTGGAGTTGCTCCATGAAAATGTGATTCACCAATGGTGGTCAGTAAACAAAATCTGAATTTCTGGAATACCTAGACTAGTCGCCGCATTTCTAATTATGGACGCAAATAGGCCTTATTCATACGAACATTTTGGTGTATCACACTTATATCCTATCAGTTTTTTGTGGAGTTGCTTTATGAAAATGTGATTCATCACCGGTGGTCAGTAAACAAAATCTGAATTTCTGGAATACCTAGACTAGTCGCCGCATTTCTAATTATGGACGCAAATAGGCCTTATTCATACGAACATTTTGGTGTATCACACTTATATCCTATCAGTTTTTTGTGGAGTTGCTCCATGAAAATGTGATTCATCACCGGTGGTCAGTAAACAAAATCTGAATTTCTCGAATACCTAGAGTAGCCGCCGCATTTCTAAATACGGACACTAATAGATTTTATCCATACGAACATTTTGGTGTATCACACTTATATCCTATCAGTTTTTTGTGGAGTTGCTCCATGAAAATGTGATTCACCAATGGTGGTCAGTAAACAAAATCTGAATTTCTGGAATACCTAGACTAGTCGCCGCATTTCTAATTATGGACACAAATAGGCCTTATTCATACGAACATTTTGGTGTATGACACTTATATCCTATCAGTTTTTTGTGGAGTTGCTCCATGAAAATGTGATTCACCAATGGTGGTCAGTCAACAAAATCTGAATTTCTGGAATACCTAGAGTAGTCGCCGCATTTCTAAATACGGACGCTAATAGATTTTATCCATACGAACATTTTGGTGTATCACACTTATAGCCTATCAGTTTTTTGTGGAGTTGCTCCATGAAAATGTGATTCACCAATGGTGGTCAGTCAACAAAATCTGAATTTCTGGAATACCTAGAGTAGTCGCCGCATTTCTAAATACGGACACTAATAGATTTTATCCATACGAACATTTTGGTGTATCACACTTATATCCTATCAGTTTTTTGTGGAGTTGCTCCATGAAAATGTGATTCACCAATGGTGGTCAGTAAACAAAATCTGAATTTCTGGAATACCTAGACTAGTCGCCGCATTTCTAAATACGGACACTTATAGGTTTTATCCATACGAACATTTTGGTGTATCACACTTATATCCTATCAGTTTTTTGTGGAGTTGCTCCATGAAAATGTGATTCACCAATGGTGGTCAGTAAACAAAATCTGAATTTCTGGAATACCTAGACTAGTCGCCGCATTTCTAATTATGGACGCAAATAGGCCTTATTCATACGAACATTTTGGTGTATCACACTTATATCCTATCAGTTTTTTGTGGAGTTGCTCCATGAAAATGTGATTCATCACCGGTGGTCAGTAAACAAAATCTGAATTTCTCGAATACCTAGAGTAGCCGCCGCATTTCTAAATACGGACACTAGTAGATTTTATCCATACGAACATTTTGGTGTATCACACTTATATCCTATCAGTTTTTTGTGGAGTTGCTCCATGAAAATGTGATTCACCAATGGTGGTCAGTCAACAAAATCTGAATTTCTGGAATACCTAGAGTAGTCGCCGCATTTCTAAATACGGACACTAATAGATTTTATCCATACGAACATTTTGGTGTATCACACTTATATCCTATCAGTTTTTTGTGGAGTTGCTCCATGAAAATGTGATTCACCAATGGTGGTCAGTAAACAAAATCTGAATTTCTGGAATACCTAGACTAGTCGCCGCATTTCTAAATACGGACACTTATAGGTTTTATCCATACGAACATTTTGGTGTATCACACTTATATCCTATCAGTTTTTTGTGGAGTTGCTCCATGAAAATGTGATTCACCAATGGTGGTCAGTAAACAAAATCTGAATTTCTGGAATACCTAGACTAGTCGCCGCATTTCTAATTATGGACGCAAATAGGCCTTATTCATACGAACATTTTGGTGTATCACACTTATATCCTATCAGTTTTTTGTGGAGTTGCTCCATGAAAATGTGATTCATCACCGGTGGTCAGTAAACAAAATCTGAATTTCTGGAATACCTAGACTAGTCGCCGCATTTCTAATTATGGACACAAATAGGCCTTATTCATACGAACATTTTGGTGTATGACACTTATATCCTATCAGTTTTTTGTGGAGTTGCTCCATGAAAATGTGATTCACCAATGGTGGTCAGTCAACAAAATCTGAATTTCTGGAATACCTAGACTAGTCGCCGCATTTCTAATTATGGACACAAATAGGCCTTATTCATACGAACATTTTGGTGTATCACACTTATATCCTATCAGTTTTTTGTGGAGTTGCTCCATGAAAATGTGATTCACCAATGGTGGTCAGTCAACAAAATCTGAATTTCTGGAATACCTAGAGTAGTCGCCGCATTTCTAAATACGGACACTAATAGATTTTATCCATACGAACATTTTGGTGTATCACACTTATATCCTATCAGTTTTTTGTGGAGTTGCTCCATGAAAATGTGATTCATCACCGGTGGTCAGTAAACAAAATCTGAATTTCTGGAATATCTAGAGTAGTCGCCGCATTTCTAAATACGGACACTAGTAGATTTTATCCATACGAACATTTTGGTGTATCACACTTATATCCTATCAGTTTTTTGTGGAGTTGCTCCATGAAAATGTGATTCACCAATGGTGGTCAGTAAACAAAATCTGAATTTCTGGAATACCTAGACTAGTCGCCGCATTTCTAATTATGGACGCAAATAGGCCTTATTCATACGAACATTTTGGTGTATCACACTTATATCCTATCAGTTTTTTGTGGAGTTGCTCCATGAAAATGTGATTCATCACCGGTGGTCAGTAAACAAAATCTGAATTTCTCGAATACCTAGAGTAGCCGCCGCATTTCTAAATACGGACATTAATAGATTTTATCCATACGAACATTTTGGTGTATCACACTTATATCCTATCAGTTTTTTGTGGAGTTGCTCCATGAAAATGTGATTCACCAATGGTGGTCAGTCAACAAAATCTGAATTTCTGGAATACCTAGACTAGTCGCCGCATTTCTAATTATGGACACAAATAGGCCTTATTCATACGAACATTTTGGTGTATCACACTTATATCCTATCAGTTTTTTGTGGAGTTGCTCCATGAAAATGTGATTCACCAATGGTGGTCAGTCAACAAAATCTGAATTTCTGGAATACCTAGACTAGTCGCCGCATTTCTAATTATGGACACAAATAGGCCTTATTCATACGAACATTTTGGTGTATCACACTTATATCCTATCAGTTTTTTGTGGAGTTGCTCCATGAAAATGTGATTCACCAATGGTGGTCAGTAAACAAAATCTGAATTTCTGGAATACCTAGACTAGTCGCCGCATTTCTAAATACGGACACTTATAGGTTTTATCCATACGAACATTTTGGTGTATCACACTTATATCCTATCAGTTTTTTGTGGAGTTGCTCCATGAAAATGTGATTCACCAATGGTGGTCAGTAAACAAAATCTGAATTTCTGGAATACCTAGACTAGTCGCCGCATTTCTAATTATGGACGCAAATAGGCCTTATTCATACGAACATTTTGGTGTATCACACTTATATCCTATCAGTTTTTTGTGGAGTTGCTCCATGAAAATGTGATTCATCACCGGTGGTCAGTAAACAAAATCTGAATTTCTGGAATACCTAGACTAGTCGCCGCATTTCTAATTATGGACACAAATAGGCCTTATTCATACGAACATTTTGGTGTATGACACTTATATCCTATCAGTTTTTTGTGGAGTTGCTCCATGAAAATGTGATTCACCAATGGTGGTCAGTCAACAAAATCTGAATTTCTGGAATACCTAGACTAGTCGCCGCATTTCTAATTATGGACACATATAGGCCTTATTCATACGAACATTTTGGTGTATCACACTTATATCCTATCAGTTTTTTGTGGAGTTGCTCCATGAAAAAGTGATTCACCAATGGTGGTCAGTAAACAAAATCTGAATTTCTGGAATACCTAGACTAGTCGCCGCATTTCTAATTATGGACACAAATAGGCCTTATTCATACGAACATTTTGGTGTATGACACTTATATCCTATCAGTTTTTTGTGGAGTTGCTCCATGAAAATGTGATTCACCAATGGTGGTCAGTCAACAAAATCTGAATTTCTGGAATACCTAGAGTAGTCGCCGCATTTCTAAATACGGACACTAATAGATTTTATCCATACGAACATTTTGGTGTATCACACTTATATCCTATCAGTTTTTTGTGGAGTTGCTCCATGAAAATGTGATTCATCACCGGTGGTCAGTAAACAAAATCTGAATTTCTGGAATATCTAGAGTAGTCGCCGCATTTCTAAATACGGACACTAGTAGATTTTATCCATATGAACATTTTGGTGTATCACACTTATATCCTATCAGTTTTTTGTGGAGTTGCTCCATGAAAATGTGATTCACCAATGGTGGTCAGTAAACAAAATCTGCATTTCTGGAATACCTAGACTAGTCGCCGCATTTCTAATTATGGACGCAAATAGGCCTTATTCATACGAACATTTTGGTGTATCACACTTATATCCTATCAGTTTTTTGTGGAGTTGCTCCATGAAAATGTGATTCATCACCGGTGGTCAGTAAACAAAATCTGAATTTCTGGAATATCTAGAGTAGTCGCCGCATTTCTAAATACGGACACTAGTAGATTTTATCCATACGAACATTTTGGTGTATCACACTTATATCCTATCAGTTTTTTGTGGAGTTGCTCCATGAAAATGTGATTCACCAATGGTGGTCAGTAAACAAAATCTGAATTTCTGGAATACCTAGACTAGTCGCCGCATTTCTAATTATGGACACAAATAGGCCTTATTCATACGAACATTTTGGTGTATGACACTTATATCCTATCAGTTTTTTGTGGAGTTGCTCCATGAAAATGTGATTCACCAATGGTGGTCAGTCAACAAAATCTGAATTTCTGGAATACCTAGACTAGTCGCCGCATTTCTAATTATGCACACAAATAGGCCTTATTCATACGAACATTTTGGTGTATGACACTTATATCCTATCAGTTTTTTGTGGAGTTGCTCCATGAAAATGTGATTCACCAATGGTGGTCAGTCAACAAAATCTGAATTTCTGGAATACCTAGAGTAGTCGCCGCATTTCTAAATACGGACACTAATAAATTTTATACATACGAACATTTTGGTGTATCACACTTATATCCTATCAGTTTTTTGTGGAGTTGCTCCATGAAAATGTGATTCACCAATGGTGGTCAGTAAACAAAATCTGAATTTCTGGAATACCTAGACTAGTCGCCGCATTTCTAATTATGGACACAAATAGGCCTTATTCATACGAACATTTTGGTGTATGACACTTATATCCTATCAGTTTTTTGTGGAGTTGCTCCATGAAAATGTGATTCACCAATGGTGGTTAGTCAACAAAATCTGAATTTCTGGAATACCTAGAGTAGTCGCCGCATTTCTAAATACGGACACTAATAGATTTTATCCATACGAACATTTTGGTGTATCACACTTATATCCTATCAGTTTTTTGTGGAGTTGCTCCATGAAAATGTGATTCACCAATGGTGGTCAGTAAACAAAATCTGAATTTCTGGAATACCTAGAGTAGTCGCCGCATTTCTAAATACGGACACTAATAGATTTTATCCATACGAACATTTTGGTGTATCACACTTATATCCTATCAGTTTTTTGTGGAGTTGCTCCATGAAAATGTGATTCACCAATGGTGGTCAGTAAACAAAATCTGAATTTCTGGAATACCTAGAGTAGTCGCCGCATTTCTAAATACGGACACTAATAGATTTTATCCATACGAACATTTTGGTGTATCACACTTATATCCTATCAGTTTTTTGTGGAGTTGCTCCATGAAAATGTGATTCACCAATGGTGGTCAGTAAACAAAATCTGAATTTCTGGAATACCTAGACTAGTCGCCGCATTTCTAATTATGGACACAAATAGGCCTTATTTATACGAACATTTTGGTGTATCACACTTATATCCTATCAGTTTTTGTGGAGTTGCTCCATGAAAATGTGATTCACCAATGGTGGTCAGTAAACAAAATCTGAATTTTTGGAATACCTAGACTAGTCGCCGCATTTCTAATTATGGACACAAATAGGCCTTATTCATACGAACATTTTGGTCTATGACACTTATATCCTATCAGTTTTTTGTGGAGTTGCTCCATGAAAATGTGATTCACCAATGGTGGTCAGTCAACAAAATCTGAATTTCTGGAATACCTAGACTAGTCGCCGCATTTCTAATTATGGACACAAATAGGCCTTATTCATACGAACATTTTGGTGTATCACACTTATATCCTATCAGTTTTTTGTGGAGTTGCTCCATGAAAATGTGATTCACCAATGGTGGTCAGTCAACAAAATCTGAATTTCTGGAATACCTAGACTAGTCGCCGCATTTCTAATTATGGACACAAATAGGCCTTATTCATACGAACATTTTGGTGTATCACACTTATATCCTATCAGTTTTTTGTGGAGTTGCTCCATGAAAATGTGATTCACCAATGGTGGTCAGTAAACAAAATCTGAATTTCTGGAATACCTAGACTAGTCGCCGCATTTCTAAATACGGACACTTATAGGTTTTATCCATACGAACATTTTGGTGTATCACACTTATATCCTATCAGTTTTTTGTGGAGTTGCTCCATGAAAATGTGATTCACCAATGGTGGTCAGTAAACAAAATCTGAATTTCTGGAATACCTAGACTAGTCGCCGCATTTCTAATTATGGACGCAAATAGGCCTTATTCATACGAACATTTTGGTGTATCACACTTATATCCTATCAGTTTTTTGTGGAGTTGCTCCATGAAAATGTGATTCATCACCGGTGGTCAGTAAACAAAATCTGAATTTCTGGAATACCTAGACTAGTCGCCGCATTTCTAATTATGGACACAAATAGGCCTTATTCATACGAACATTTTGGTGTATGACACTTATATCCTATCAGTTTTTTGTGGAGTTGCTCCATGAAAATGTGATTCACCAATGGTGGTCAGTCAACAAAATCTGAATTTCTGGAATACCTAGACTAGTCGCCGCATTTCTAATTATGGACACATATAGGCCTTATTCATACGAACATTTTGGTGTATCACACTTATATCCTATCAGTTTTTTGTGGAGTTGCTCCATGAAAAAGTGATTCACCAATGGTGGTCAGTAAACAAAATCTGAATTTCTGGAATACCTAGACTAGTCGCCGCATTTCTAATTATGGACACAAATAGGCCTTATTCATACGAACATTTTGGTGTATGACACTTATATCCTATCAGTTTTTTGTGGAGTTGCTCCATGAAAATGTGATTCACCAATGGTGGTCAGTCAACAAAATCTGAATTTCTGGAATACCTAGACTAGTCGCCGCATTTCTAATTATGCACACAAATAGGCCTTATTCATACGAACATTTTGGTGTATGATACTTATATCCTATCAGTTTTTTGTGGAGTTGCTCCATGAAAATGTGATTCACCAATGGTGGTCAGTCAACAAAATCTGAATTTCTGGAATACCTAGAGTAGTCGCCGCATTTCTAAATACGGACACTAATAAATTTTATACATACGAACATTTTGGTGTATCACACTTATATCCTATCAGTTTTTTGTGGAGTTGCTCCATGAAAATGTGATTCACCAATGGTGGTCAGTAAACAAAATCTGAATTTCTGGAATACCTAGACTAGTCGCCGCATTTCTAATTATGGACACAAATAGGCCTTATTCATACGAACATTTTGGTGTATGACACTTATATCCTATCAGTTTTTTGTGGAGTTGCTCCATGAAAATGTGATTCACCAATGGTGGTTAGTCAACAAAATCTGAATTTCTGGAATACCTAGAGTAGTCGCCGCATTTCTAAATACGGACACTAATAGATTTTATCCATACGAACATTTTGGTGTATCACACTTATATCCTATCAGTTTTTTGTGGAGTTGCTCCATGAAAATGTGATTCACCAATGGTGGTCAGTAAACAAAATCTGAATTTCTGGAATACCTAGAGTAGTCGCCGCATTTCTAAATACGGACACTAATAGATTTTATCCATACGAACATTTTGGTGTATCACACTTATATCCTATCAGTTTTTTGTGGAGTTGCTCCATGAAAATGTGATTCACCAATGGTGGTCAGTAAACAAAATCTGAATTTCTGGAATACCTAGAGTAGTCGCCGCATTTCTAAATACGGACACTAATAGATTTTATCCATACGAACATTTTGGTGTATCACACTTATATCCTATCAGTTTTTTGTGGAGTTGCTCCATGAAAATGTGATTCACCAATGGTGGTCAGTAAACAAAATCTGAATTTCTGGAATACCTAGACTAGTCGCCGCATTTCTAATTATGGACACAAATAGGCCTTATTTATACGAACATTTTGGTGTATCACACTTATATCCTATCAGTTTTTGTGGAGTTGCTCCATGAAAATGTGATTCACCAATGGTGGTCAGTAAACAAAATCTGAATTTTTGGAATACCTAGACTAGTCGCCGCATTTCTAATTATGGACACAAATAGGCCTTATTCATACGAACATTTTGGTCTATGACACTTATATCCTATCAGTTTTTTGTGGAGTTGCTCCATGAAAATGTGATTCACCAATGGTAGTAAGTCAACAAAATCTGAATTTCTGGAATACCTAGACTAGCCGCCGCATTTCTAATTATGGACACAAATAGGCCTTATTCATACGAACATTTTGGTGTATCACACTTATATCCTATCAGTTTTTTGTGGAGTTGCTCCATGAAAATGTGATTCACCAACGGTGGTCAGTAAACAAAATCTGAATTTCTGGAATACCTAGACTAGTCGCCGCATTTCTAATTATGGACACAAATAGGCCTTATTCATACGAACATTTTGGTGTATCACACTTATATCCTATCAGTTTTTTGTGGAGTTGCTCCATGAAAATGTGATTCACCAATGGTGGTCAGTCAACAAAATCTGAATTTCTGGAATACCTAGACTAGTCGCCGCATTTCTAATTATGGACACAAATAGGCCTTATTCATACGAACATTTTGGTGTATGACACTTATATCCTATCAGTTTTTTGTGGAGTTGCTCCATGAAAATGTGATTCATCACCGGTGGTCAGTAAACAAAATCTGAATTTCTGGAATACCTAGAGAAGTCGCCGCATTTCTCATACGGACACTAATAGATTTTATCCATACGAACATTTTGGTGTATCACACTTATATCCTATCAGTTTTTTGTGGAGTTGCTCCATGAAAATGTGATTCACCAATGGTGGTCAGTAAACAAAATCTGAATTTCTGGAATACCTAGAGTAGTCGCCGCATTTCTAAATACGGACACTAATAGATTTTATCCATACGAACATTTTGGTGTATCACACTTATATCCTATCAGTTTTTTGTGGAGTTGCTCCATGAAAATGTGATTCACCAATGGTGGTCAGTAAACAAAATCTGAATTTCTGGAATACCTGGAGTAGTCGCCGCATTTCTAAATACGGACACTAATAGATTTTATCCATACGAACATTTTGGTGTATCACACTTATATCCTATCAGTTTTTTGTGGAGTTGCTCCATGAAAATGTGATTCACCAATGGTGGTCAGTAAACAAAATCTGAATTTCTGGAATACCTAGAGTAGTCGCCGCATTTCTAAATACGGACACTAATAGATTTTATCCATACGAACATTTTGGTGTATCACACTTATATCCTATCAGTTTTTTGTGGAGTTGCTCCATGAAAATGTGATTCACCAATGGTGGTCAGTAAACAAAATCTGAATTTCTGGAATACCTGGAGTAGTCGCCGCATTTCTAAATACGGACACTAATAGATTTTATCCATACGAACATTTTGGTGTATCACACTTATATCCTATCAGTTTTTTGTGGAGTTGCTCCATGAAAATGTGATTCACCAATGGTGGTCAGTAAACAAAATCTGAATTTTTGGAATACCTAGACTAGTCGCCGCATTTCTAATTATGGACACAAATAGGCCTTATTCATACGAACATTTTGGTGTATGACACTTATATCCTATCAGTTTTTTGTGGAGTTGATCCATGAAAATGTGATTCACCAACGGTGGTCAGTAAACAAAATCTGAATTTCTGGAATACCTAGACTAGTCGCCGCATTTCTAATTATAGACACAAATAGGCCTTATTCATACGAACATTTTGGTGTATCACACTTATATCCTATCAGTTTTTTGTGGAGTTGCTCCATGAAAATGTGATTCACCAATGGTGGTCAGTCAACAAAATCTGAATTTCTGGAATACCTAGAGTAGTCGCCGCATTTCTAAATACGGACACTAATAGATTTTATCCATACGAACATTTTGGTGTATCACACTTATATCCTATCAGTTTTTTGTGGAGTTGATCCATGAAAATGTGATTCACCAACGGTGGTCAGTAAACAAAATCTGAATTTCTGGAATACCTAGACTAGTCGCCGCATTTCTAATTATGAACACAAATAGGCCTTATTCATACGAACATTTTGGTGTATCACACTTATATCCTATCAGTTTTTTGTGGAGTTGCTCCATGAAAATGTGATTCATCACCGGTGGTCAGTAAACAAAATCTGAATTTCTGGAATACGTAGAGAAGTCGCCGCATTTCTCATACGGACACTAATAGATTTTATCCATACGAACATTTTGGTGTATCACACTTATATCCTATCAGTTTTTTGTGGAGTTGCTCCATGAAAATGTGATTCAACAATGGTGGTCAGTAAACAAAATCTGAATTTCTGGAATACCTAGAGAAGTCGCCGCATTTCTAAATACGGACACTAATAGATTTTATCCATACGAACATTTTGGTGTATCACACTTATATCCTATCAGTTTTTTGTGGAGTTGCTCAATGAAAATGTGATTCATCACCGGTGGTCAGTAAACAAAATCTGAATTTCTGGAATACCTAGAGAAGTCGCCGCATTTCTCATACGGACACTAATAGATTTTATCCATACGAACATTTTGGTGTATCACACTTATATCCTATCAGTTTTTTGTGGAGTTGCTCCATGAAAATGTGATTCACCAATGGTGGTCAGTAAACAAAATCTGAATTTCTGGAATACCTAGACTAGTCGCCGCATTTCTAATTATGGACACAAATAGGCCTTATTCATACGAACATTTTGGTGTATCACACTTATATCCTATCAGTTTTTTGTGGAGTTGCTCCATGAAAATGTGATTCATCACCGGTGGTCAGTAAACAAAATCTGAATTTCTGGAATACCTAGAGAAGTCGCCGCATTTCTCATACGGACACTAATAGATTTTATCCATACGAACATTTTGGTGTATCACACTTATATCCTATCAGTTTTTTGTGGAGTTGCTCCATGAAAATGTGATTCACCAATGGTGGTCAGTAAACAAAATCTGAATTTCTGGAATACCTAGACTAGTCGCCGCATTTCTAATTATGGACACAAATAGGCCTTATTCATACGAACATTTTGGTGTATGACACTTATATCCTATCAGTTTTTTGTGGAGTTGCTCCATGAAAATGTGATTCACCAATGGTGGTCAGTCAACAAAATCTGAATTTCTGGAATACCTAGAGTAGTCGCCGCATTTCTAAATACGGACACTAATAGATTTTATCCATACGAACATTTTGGTGTATCACACTTATATCCTATCAATTTTTTGTGGAGTTGCTCCATGAAAATGTGATTCACCAATGGTGGTCAGTAAACAAAATCTGAATTTCTGGAATACCTAGACTAGTCGCCGCATTTCTAATTATGGACACAAATAGGCCTTATTCATACGAACATTTTGGTGTATCACACTTATATCCTATCAGTTTTTTGTGGAGTTGCTCCATGAAAATGTGATTCATCACCGGTGGTCAGTAAACAAAATCTGAATTTCTCGAATACCTAGAGTAGCCGCCGCATTTCTAAATACGGACACTAATAGATTTTATCCATACGAACATTTTGGTGTATCACACTTATATCCTATCAGTTTTTTGTGGAGTTGCTCCATGAAAATGTGATTCACCAATAATGGTCAGTAAACAAAATCTGAATTTCTGGAATACCTAGACTAGTCGCCGCATTTCTAATTATGGACACAAATAGGCCTTATTCATACGAACATTTTGGTGTATCACAATTATATCCTATCAGTTTTTTGTGGAGTTGCTCCATGAAAATGTGATTCATCACCGGTGGTCAGTAAACAAAATCTGAATTTCTGGAATACCTAGAGAAGTCGCCGCATTTCTCATACGGACACTAATAGATTTTATCCATACGAACATTTTGGTGTATCACACTTATATCCTATCAGTTGTTTGTGGAGTTGCTCCATGAAAATGTGATTCACCAATGGTGGTCAGTAAACAAAATCTGAATTTCTGGAATACCTAGACTAGTCGCCGCATTTCTAATTATGGACACAAATAGGCCTTATTCATACGAACATTTTGGTGTATCACACTTATATCCTATCAGTTTTTTGTGGAGTTGCTCCATGAAAATGTGATTCACCAATGGTGGTCAGTAAACAAAATCTGAATTTCTGGAATACCTAGAGTAGCCGCCGCATTTCTAAATACGGACACTAATAGATTTTATCCATACGAACATTTTGGTGTATCACACTTATATCCTATCAGTTTTTTGTGGAGTTGCTCCATGAAAATGTGATTCACCAATGGTGGTCAGTAAACAAAATCTGAATTTCTGGAATACCTAGACTAGTCGCCGCATTTCTAATTATGGACACAAATAGGCCTTATTCATACGAACATTTTGGTGTATCAGACTTATATCCTATCAGTTTTTTGTGGAGTTGCTCCATGAAAATGTGATTCATCACCGGTGGTCAGTAAACAAAATCTGAATTTCTGGAATACCTAGAGAAGTCGCCGCATTTCTCATACGGACACTAATAGATTTTATCCATACGAACATTTTGGTGTATCACGCTTATATCCTATCAGTTTTTTGTGGAGTTGCTCCATGAAAATGTGATTCACCAATGGTGGTCAGTAAACAAAATCTGAATTTCTGGAATACCTAGACTAGTCGCCGCATTTCTAATTATGGACACAAATAGGCCTTATTCATACGAACATTTTGGTGTATCACACTTATATCCTATCAGTTTTTTGTGGAGTTGCTCCATGAAAATGTGATTCATCACCGGTGGTCAGTAAACAAAATCTGAATTTCTGGAATACCTAGAGAAGTCGCCGCATTTCTCATACGGACACTAATAGATTTTATCCATACGAACATTTTGGTGTATCACACTTATATCCTATCAGTTTTTTGTGGAGTTGCTCCATGAAAATGTGATTCACCAATGGTGGTCAGTAAACAAAATCTGAATTTCTGGAATACCTAGACTAGTCGCCGCATTTCTAATTATGGACACAAATAGGCCTTATTCATACGAACATTTTGGTGTATCACACTTATATCCTATCAGTTTTTTGTGGAGTTGCTCCATGAAAATGTGATTCATCACCGGTGGTCAGTAAACAAAATCTGAATTTCTGGAATACTTAGAGAAGTCGCCGCATTTCTCATACGGACACTAATAGATTTTATCCATACGAACATTTTGGTGTATCACACTTATATCCTATCAGTTTTTTGTGGAGTTGCTCCATGAAAATGTGATTCACCAATGGTGGTCAGTAAACAAAATCTGAATTTCTGGAATACCTAGACTAGTCGCCGCATTTCTAATTATGGACACAAATAGGCCTTATTCATACGAACATTTTGGTGTATGACACTTATATCCTATCAGTTTTTTGTGGAGTTGCTCCATGAAAATGTGATTCACCAATGGTGGTCAGTAAACAAAATCTGAATTTCTGGAATACCTAGACTAGTCGCCGCATTTCTAATTATGGACACAAATAGGCCTTATTCATACGAACATTTTGGTGTATGACACTTATATCCTATCAGTTTTTTGTGGAGTTGATCCATGAAAATGTGATTCACCAACGGTGGTCAGTAAACAAAATCTGAATTTCTGGAATACCTAGACTAGTCGCCGCATTTCTAATTATGGACACAAATAGGCCTTATTCATACGAACATTTTGGTGTATCACACTTATATCCTATCAGTTTTTTGTGGAGTTGCTCCATGAAAATGTGATTCACCAATGGTGGTCAGTCAACAAAATCTGAATTTCTGGAATACCTAGACTAGTCGCCGCATTTCTAATTATGAACACAAATAGGCCTTATTCATACGAACATTTTGGTGTATCACACTTATATCCTATCAGTTTTTTGTGGAGTTGCTCCATGAAAATGTGATTCATCACCGGTGGTCAGTAAACAAAATCTGAATTTCTGGAATACCTAGAGAAGTCGCCGCATTTCTCATACGGACACTAATAGATTTTATCCATACGAACATTTTGGTGTATCACACTTATATCCTATCAGTTTTTTGTGGAGTTGCTCCATGAAAATGTGATTCAACAATGGTGGTCAGTAAACAAAATCTGAATTTCTGGAATACCTAGAGAAGTCGCCGCATTTCTAAATACGGACACTAATAGATTTTATCCATACGAACATTTTGGTGTATCACACTTATATCCTATCAGTTTTTTGTGGAGTTGCTCCATGAAAATGTGATTCATCACCGGTGGTCAGTAAACAAAATCTGAATTTCTGGAATACCTAGAGAAGTCGCCGCATTTCTCATACGGACACTAATAGATTTTATCCATACGAACATTTTGGTGTATCACACTTATATCCTATCAGTTTTTTGTGGAGTTGCTCCATGAAAATGTGATTCACCAATGGTGGTCAGTAAACAAAATCTGAATTTCTGGAATACCTAGACTAGTCGCCGCATTTCTAATTATGGACACAAATAGGCCTTATTCATACGAACATTTTGGTGTATCACACTTATATCCTATCAGTTTTTTGTGGAGTTGCTCCATGAAAATGTGATTCATCACCGGTGGTCAGTAAACAAAATCTGAATTTCTGGAATACCTAGAGAAGTCGCCGCATTTCTCATACGGACACTAATAGATTTTATCCATACGAACATTTTGGTGTATCACACTTATATCCTATCAGTTTTTTGTGGAGTTGCTCCATGAAAATGTGATTCACCAATGGTGGTCAGTAAACAAAATCTGAATTTCTGGAATACCTAGACTAGTCGCCGCATTTCTAATTATGGACACAAATAGGCCTTATTCATACGAACATTTTGGTGTATGACACTTATATCCTATCAGTTTTTTGTGGAGTTGCTCCATGAAAATGTGATTCACCAATGGTGGTCAGTCAACAAAATCTGAATTTCTGGAATACCTAGAGTAGTCGCCGCATTTCTAAATACGGACACTAATAGATTTTATCCATACGAACATTTTGGTGTATCACACTTATATCCTATCAATTTTTTGTGGAGTTGCTCCATGAAAATGTGATTCACCAATGGTGGTCAGTAAACAAAATCTGAATTTCTGGAATACCTAGACTAGTCGCCGCATTTCTAATTATGGACACAAATAGGCCTTATTCATACGAACATTTTGGTGTATCACACTTATATCCTATCAGTTTTTTGTAGAGTTGCTCCATGAAAATGTGATTCATCACCGGTGGTCAGTAAACAAAATCTGAATTTCTCGAATACCTAGAGTAGCCGCCGCATTTCTAAATACGGACACTAATAGATTTTATCCATACGAACATTTTGGTGTATCACACTTATATCCTATCAGTTTTTTGTGGAGTTGCTCCATGAAAATGTGATTCACCAATAATGGTCAGTAAACAAAATCTGAATTTCTGGAATACCTAGACTAGTCGCCGCATTTCTAATTATGGACACAAATAGGCCTTATTCATACGAACATTTTGGTGTATCACAATTATATCCTATCAGTTTTTTGTGGAGTTGCTCCATGAAAATGTGATTCATCACCGGTGGTCAGTAAACAAAATCTGAATTTCTGGAATACCTAGAGAAGTCGCCGCATTTCTCATACGGACACTAATAGATTTTATCCATACGAACATTTTGGTGTATCACGCTTATATCCTATCAGTTTTTTGTGGAGTTGCTCCATGAAAATGTGATTCACCAATGGTGGTCAGTAAACAAAATCTGAATTTCTGGAATACCTAGACTAGTCGCCGCATTTCTAATTATGGACACAAATAGGCCTTATTCATACGAACATTTTGGTGTATCACACTTATATCCTATCAGTTTTTTGTGGAGTTGCTCCATGAAAATGTGATTCATCACCGGTGGTCAGTAAACAAAATCTGAATTTCTGGAATACTTAGAGAAGTCGCCGCATTTCTCATACGGACACTAATAGATTTTATCCATACGAACATTTTGGTGTATCACACTTATATCCTATCAGTTTTTTGTGGAGTTGCTCCATGAAAATGTGATTCACCAATGGTGGTCAGTAAACAAAATCTGAATTTCTGGAATACCTAGACTAGTCGCCGCATTTCTAATTATGGACACAAATAGGCCTTATTCATACGAACATTTTGGTGTATGACACTTATATCCTATCAGTTTTTTGTGGAGTTGCTCCATGAAAATGTGATTCACCAATGGTGGTCAGTCAACAAAATCTGAATTTCTGGAATATCTAGACTAGTCGCCGCATTTCTAATTATGGACACAAATAGGCCTTATTCATACGAACATTTTGGTGTATCACACTTATATCCTATCAGTTTTTTGTGGAGTTGCTCAATGAAAATGTGATTCATCACCGGTGGTCAGTAAACAAAATCTGATTTTCTGGAATACCTAGAGAAGTCGCCGCATTTCTCATACGGACACTAATAGATTTTATCCATACGAACATTTTGGTGTATCACACTTATATCCTATCAGTTTTTTGTGGAGTTGCTCCATGAAAATGTGATTCACCAATGGTGGTCAGTAAACAAAATCTGAATTTCTGGAATACCTAGACTAGTCGCCGCATTTCTAATTATGGACACAAATAGGCCTTATTCATACGAACATTTTGGTGTATCACACTTATATCCTATCAGTTTTTTGTGGAGTTGCTCCATGAAAATGTGATTCATCACCGGTGGTCAGTAAACAAAATCTGAATTTCTTGAATACCTAGAGTAGCCGCCGCACTTCTAAATACGGACACTAATAGATTTTATCCATACGAACATTTTGGTGTATCACACTTATATCCTATCAGTTTTCTGTGGAGTTGCTCCATGAAAATGTGATTCAACAATGGTGGTCAGTAAACAAAATCTGAATTTCTGGAATACCTAGAGAAGTCGCCGCATTTCTAAATACGGACACTAATAGATTTTATCCATACGAACATTTTGGTGTATCACACTTATATCCTATCAGTTTTTTGTGGAGTTGCTCCATGAAAATGTGATTCATCACCGGTGGTCAGTAAACAAAATCTGAATTTCTGGAATACCTAGAGAAGTCGCCGCATTTCTCATACGGACACTAATAGATTTTATCCATACGAACATTTTGGTGTATCACACTTATATCCTATCAGTTTTTTGTGGAGTTGCTCCATGAAAATGTGATTCACCAATGGTGGTCAGTAAACAAAATCTGAATTTCTGGAATACCTAGACTAGTCGCCGCATTTCTAATTATGGACACAAATAGGCCTTATTCATACGAACATTTTGGTGTATGACACTTATATCCTATCAGTTTTTTGTGGAGTTGCTCCATGAAAATGTGATTCACCAATGGTGGTCAGTCAACAAAATCTGAATTTCTGGAATACCTAGAGTAGTCGCCGCATTTCTAAATACGGATACTAATAGATTTTATCCATACGAACATTTTGGTGTATGACACTTATATCCTATCAGTTTTTTGTGGAGTTGCTCCATGAAAATGTGATTCACCAATGGTGGTCAGTCAACAAAATCTGAATTTCTGGAATACCTAGAGTAGTCGCCGCATTTCTAAATACGGACACTAATAGATTTTATCCATACGAACATTTTGGTGTATCACACTTATATCCTATCAGTTTTTTGTGGAGTTGCTCCATGAAAATGTGATTCACCAATGGTGGTCAGTAAACAAAATCTGAATTTCTGGAATACCTAGACTAGTCGCCGCATTTTTAATTATGGACACAAATAGGCCTTATTCATACGAACATTTTGGTGTATCACACTTATATCCTATCAGTTTTTTGTGGAGTTGCTCCATGAAAATGTGATTCATCACCGGTGGTCAGTAAACAAAATCTGAATTTCTGGAATACTTAGAGAAGTCGCCGCATTTCTCATACGGACACTAATAGATTTTATCCATACGAACATTTTGGTGTATCACACTTATATCCTATCAGTTTTTTGTGGAGTTGCTCCATGAAAATGTGATTCACCAATGGTGGTCAGTAAACAAAATCTGAATTTCTGGAATACCTAGACTAGTCGCCGCATTTCTAATTATGGACACAAATAGGCCTTATTCATACGAACATTTTGGTGTATCACACTTATATCCTATCAGTTTTTTGTGGAGTTGCTCCATGAAAATGTGATTCATCACCGGTGGTCAGTAAACAAAATCTGAATTTCTGGAATACCTAGAGAAGTCGCCGCATTTCTCATACGGACACTAATAGATTTTATCCATACGAACATTTTGGTGTATCACACTTATATCCTATCAGTTTTTTGTGGAGTTGCTCCATGAAAATGTGATTCACCAATGGTGGTCAGTAAACAAAATCTGAATTTTTGGAATACCTAGACTAGTCGCCGCATTTCTAATTATGGACACAAATAGGCCTTATTCATACGAACATTTTGGTGTATGACACTTATATCCTATCAGTTTTTTGTGGAGTTGCTCCATGAAAATGTGATTCACCAATGGTGGTCAGTCAACAAAATCTGAATTTCTGGAATACCTAGAGTAGTCGCCGCATTTCTAAATACGGATACTAATAGATTTTATCCATACGAACATTTTGGTGTATCACACTTATATCCTATCAATTTTTTGTGGAGTTGCTCCATGAAAATGTGATTCACCAATGGTGGTCAGTAAACAAAATCTGAATTTCTGGAATACCTAGACTAGTCGCCGCATTTCTAATTATGGACACAAATAGGCCTTATTCATACGAACATTTTGGTGTATCACACTTATATCCTATCAGTTTTTTGTGGAGTTGCTCCATGAAAATGTGATTCATCACCGGTGGTCAGTAAACAAAATCTGAATTTCTCGAATACCTAGAGTAGCCGCCGCATTTCTAAATACGGACACTAATAGATTTTATCCATACGAACATTTTGGTGTATCACACTTATATCCTATCAGTTTTTTGTGGAGTTGCTCCATGAAAATGTGATTCACCAATAATGGTCAGTAAACAAAATCTGAATTTCTGGAATACCTAGACTAGTCGCCGCATTTCTAATTATGGACACAAATAGGCCTTATTCATACGAACATTTTGGTGTATCACAATTATATCCTATCAGTTTTTTGTGGAGTTGCTCCATGAAAATGTGATTCATCACCGGTGGTCAGTAAACAAAATCTGAATTTCTGGAATACCTAGAGAAGTCGCCGCATTTCTCATACGGACACTAATAGATTTTATCCATACGAACATTTTGGTGTATCACACTTATATCCTATCAGTTTTTTGTGGAGTTGCTCCATGAAAATGTGATTCACCAATGGTGGTCAGTAAACAAAATCTGAATTTCTGGAATACCTAGACTAGTCGCCGCATTTCTAATTATGGACACAAATAGGCCTTATTCATACGAACATTTTGGTGTATCACACTTATATCCTATCAGTTTTTTGTGGAGTTGCTCCATGAAAATGTGATTCATCACCGGTGGTCAGTAAACAAAATCTGAATTTCTGGAATACCTAGAGAAGTCGCCGCATTTCTCATACGGACACTAATAGATTTTATCCATACGAACATTTTGGTGTATCACACTTATATCCTATCAGTTTTTTGTGGAGTTGCTCCATGAAAATGTGATTCACCAATGGTGGTCAGTAAACAAAATCTGAATTTCTGGAATACCTAGACTAGTCGCCGCATTTCTAATTATGGACACAAATAGGCCTTATTCATACGAACATTTTGGTGTATCACACTTATATCCTATCAGTTTTTTGTGGAGTTGCTCCATGAAAATGTGATTCATCACCGGTGGTCAGTAAACAAAATCTGAATTTCTGGAATACCTAGAGAAGTCGCCGCATTTCTCATACGGACACTAATAGATTTTATCCATACGAACATTTTGGTGTATCACACTTATATCCTATCAGTTTTTTGTGGAGTTGCTCCATGAAAATGTGATTCACCAATGGTGGTCAGTAAACAAAATCTGAATTTCTGGAATACCTAGACTAGTCGCCGCATTTCTAATTATGGACACAAATAGGCCTTATTCATACGAACATTTTGGTGTATCAGACTTATATCCTATCAGTTTTTTGTGGAGTTGCTCCATGAAAATGTGATTCATCACCGGTGGTCAGTAAACAAAATCTGAATTTCTGGAATACCTAGAGAAGTCGCCGCATTTCTCATACGGACACTAATAGATTTTATCCATACGAACATTTTGGTGTATCACACTTATATCCTATCAGTTTTTTGTGGAGTTGCTCCATGAAAATGTGATTCACCAATGGTGGTCAGTAAACAAAATCTGAATTTCTGGAATACCTAGACTAGTCGCCGCATTTCTAATTATGGACACAAATAGGCCTTATTCATACGAACATTTTGGTGTATGACACTTATATCCTATCAGTTTTTTGTGGAGTTGCTCCATGAAAATGTGATTCACCAATGGTGGTCAGTCAACAAAATCTGAATTTCTGGAATACCTAGAGTAGTCGCCGCATTTCTAGATACGGACACTAATAGATTTTATCCATACGAACATTTTGGTGTATCACACTTATATCCTATCAGTTTTTTGTGGAGTTGCTCCATGAAAATGTGATTCACCAATGGTGGTCAGTAAACAAAATCTGAATTTCTGGAATACCTAGACTAGTCGCCGCATTTTTAATTATGGACTCAAATAGGCCTTATTCATACGAACATTTTGGTGTATCACACTTATATCCTATCAGTTTTTTGTGGAGTTGCTCCATGAAAATGTGATTCATCACCGGTGGTCAGTAAACAAAATCTGAATTTCTGGAATACCTAGAGAAGTCGCCGCATTTCTCATACGGACACTAATAGATTTTATCCATACGAACATTTTGGTGTATCACACTTATATCCTATCAGTTTTTTGTGGAGTTGCTCCATGAAAATGTGATTCACCAATGGTGGTCAGTAAACAAAATCTGAATTTCTGGAATACCTAGAGTAGTCGCCGCATTTCTAAATACGGACACTAATAGATTTTATCCATACGAACATTTTGGTGTATCACACTTATATCCTATCAGTTTTTTGTGGAGCTGCTCCATGAAAATGTGATTCACCAATGGTGGTCAGTAAACAAAATCTGAATTTTTGGAATACCTAGACTAGTCGCCGCATTTCTAATTATGGACACAAATAGGCCTTATTTATACGAACATTTTGGCGTATCACACTTATATCCTATCAGCTTTTTGTGGAGTTGCTCCATGAAAATGTGATTCACCAATGGTGGTCAGTAAACAAAATCTGAATTTCTGGAATACCTAGACTAGTCGCCGCATTTCTAATTATGGACACAAATAGGCCTTATTCATACGAACATTTTGGTGTATCACAATTATATCCTATCAGTTTTTTGTGGAGTTGCTCCATGAAAATGTGATTCATCACCGGTGGTCAGTAAACAAAATCTGAATTTCTGGAATACCTAGAGAAGTCGCCGCATTTCTCATACGGACACTAATAGATTTTATCCATACGAACATTTTGGTGTATCACACTTATATCCTATCAGTTTTTTGTGGAGTTGCTCCATGAAAATATGATTCACCAATGGTGGTCAGTAAACAAAATCTGAATTTCTGGAATACCTAGACTAGTCGCCGCATTTCTGGAATACCTAGACTAGTCGCCGCATGGACACAAATAGGCCTTATTCATACGAACATTTTGGTGTATCACACTTATATCCTATCAGTTTTTTGTGGAGTTGCTCCATGAAAATGTGATTCACCAATGGTGGTCAGTAAACAAAATCTGAATTTTTGGAATACCTAGACTAGTCGCCGCATTTCTAATTATGGACACAAATAGGCCTTATTCATACGAACATTTTGGTGTATCACACTTATATCCTATCAGTTTTTTGTGGAGTTGCTCCATGAAAATGTGATTCACCAATGGTGGTCAGTAAACAAAATTGAATTTCTGGAATACCTAGAGTAGTCGCCGCATTTCTAAATACGGACACTAATAGATTTTATCCATACGAACATTTTGGTGTATCACACTTATATCCTATCAGTTTTTTGTGGAGCTGCTCCATGAAAATGTGATTCACAAATGGTGGTCAGTAAACAAAATCTGAATTTTTGGAATACCTAGACTAGTCGCCGCATTTCTAATTATGGACACAAATAGGCCTTATTCATACGAACATTTTGGTGTATCACAATTATATCCTATCAGTTTTTTGTGGAGTTGCTCCATGAAAATGTGATTCATCACCGGTGGTCAGTAAACAAAATCTGAATTTCTGGAATACCTAGAGAAGTCGCCGCATTTCTCATACGGACACTAATAGATTTTATCCATACGAACATTTTGGTGTATCACACTTATATCCTATCAGTTTTTTGTGGAGTTGCTCCATGAAAATATGATTCACCAATGGTGGTCAGTAAACAAAATCTGAATTTCTGGAATACCTAGACTAGTCGCCGCATTTCTGGAATACCTAGACTAGTCGCCGCATGGACACAAATAGGCCTTATTCATACGAACATTTTGGTGTATCACACTTATATCCTATCAGTTTTTTGTGGAGTTGCTCCATGAAAATGTGATTCACCAATGGTGGTCAGTAAACAAAATCTGAATTTTTGGAATACCTAGACTAGTCGCCGCATTTCTCATACGGACACTAATAGATTTTATCCATACGAACATTTTGGTGTATCACACTTATATCCTATCAGTTTTTTGTGGAGTTGCTCCATGAAAATGTGATTCACCAATGGTGGTCAGTAAACAAAATCTGAATTTCTGGAATACCTAGAGTAGTCGCCGCATTTCTAAATACGGACACTAATAGATTTTATCCATACGAACATTTTGGTGTATCACACTTATATCCTATCAGTTTTTTGTGGAGCTGCTCCATGAAAATGTGATTCACCAATGGTGGTCAGTAAACAAAATCTGAATTTTTGGAATACCTAGACTAGTCGCCGCATTTCTAATTATGGACACAAATAGGCCTTATTCATACGAACATTTTGGTGTATCACACTTATATCCTATCAGTTTTTTGTGGAGTTGCTCCATGAAAATGTGATTCACCAATAATGGTCAGTAAACAAAATCTGAATTTCTGGAATACCTAGAGAAGTCGCCGCATTTCTCATACGGACACTAATAGATTTTATCCATACGAACATTTTGGTGTATCACACTTATATCCTATCAGTTTTTTGTGGAGTTGCTCCATGAAAATGTGATTCACCAATGGTGGTCAGTAAACAAAATCTGAATTTCTCGAATACCTAGAGTAGCTGCCGCATTTCTAAATACGGACACTAATAGATTTTATCCATACGAACATTTTGGTGTATCACACTTATATCCTATCAGTTTTTTGTGGAGTTGCTCCATGAAAATGTGATTCACCAATGGTGGTCAGTAAACAAAATCTGAATTTCTGGAATACCTAGAGTAGCCGCCGCATTTCTAAATACGGACACTAATAGATTTTATCCATACGAACATTTTGGTGTATCACACTTATATCCTATCAGTTTTTTGTGGAGTTGCTCCATGAAAATGTGATTCACCAATGGTGTTCAGTAAACAAAATCTGAATTTCTGGAATACCTAGACTAGTCGCCGCATTTCTAATTATGGACACAAATAGGCCTTATTCATACGAACATTTTGGTGTATCAGACTTATGTCCTATCAGTTTTTTGTGGAGTTGCTCCATGAAAATGTGATTCATCACCGGTGGTCAGTAAACAAAATCTGAATTTCTGGAATACCTAGAGAAGTCGCCGCATTTCTCATATGGACACTAATAGATTTTATCCATACGAACATTTTGGTGTATCACACTTATATCCTATCAGTTTTTTGTGGAGTTGGTCCATGAAAATGTGATTCACCAATGGTGGTCAGTAAACAAAATCTGAATTTCTGGAATACCTAGACTAGTCGCCGCATTTCTAATTATGGACACAAATAGGCCTTATTCATACGAACATTTTGGTGTATCACACTTATATCCTATCAGTTTTTTGTGGAGTTGCTCCATGAAAATGTGATTCACCAATAATGGTCAGTAAACAAAATCTGAATTTCTGGAATACCTAGACTAGTCGCCGCATTTCTAATTATGGACACAAATAGGCCTTATTCATACGAACATTTTGGTGTATCACAATTATATCCTATCAGTTTTTTGTGGAGTTGCTCCATGAAAATGTGATTCATCACCGGTGGTCAGTAAACAAAATCTGAATTTCTGGAATACCTAGAGAAGTCGCCGCATTTCTCATACGGACACTAATAGATTTTATCCATACGAACATTTTGGTGTATCACACTTATATCCTATCAGTTTTTTGTGGAGTTGCTCCATGAAAATGTGATTCACCAATGGTGGTCAGTAAACAAAATCTGAATTTCTGGAATACCTAGACTAGTCGCCGCATTTCTAATTATGGACACAAATAGGCCTTATTCATACGAACATTTTGGTGTATCAGACTTATATCCTATCAGTTTTTTGTGGAGTTGCTCCATGAAAATGTGATTCATCACCGGTGGTCAGTAAACAAAATCTGAATTTCTGGAATACCTAGAGAAGTCGCCGCATTTCTCATACGGACACTAATAGATTTTATCCATACGAACATTTTGGTGTATCACACTTATATCCTATCAGTTTTTTGTGGAGTTGCTCCATGAAAATGTGATTCACCAATGGTGGTCAGTAAACAAAATCTGAATTTCTGGAATACCTAGACTAGTCGCCGCATTTCTAATTATGGACACAAATAGGCCTTATTCATACGAACATTTTGGTGTATGACACTTATATCCTATCAGTTTTTTGTGGAGTTGCTCCATGAAAATGTGATTCACCAATGGTGGTCAGTCAACAAAATCTGAATTTCTGGAATACCTAGACTAGCCGCCGCATTTCTAATTATGGACACAAATAGGCCTTATCCATACGAACATTTTGGTGTATCACACTTATATCCTATCAGTTTTTTGTGGAGTTGCTCCATGAAAATGTGATTCAACAATGGTGGTCAGTAAACAAAATCTGAATTTCTGGAATACCTAGAGAAGTCGCCGCATTTCTAAATACGGACACTAATAGATTTTATCCATACGAACATTTTGGTGTATCACACTTATATCCTATCAGTTTTTTGTGGAGTTGCTCCATGAAAATGTGATTCATCACCGGTGGTCAGTAAACAAAATCTGAATTTCTGGAATACCTAGAGAAGTCGCCGCATTTCTCATACGGACACTAATAGATTTTATCCATACGAACATTTTGGTGTATCACACTTATATCCTATCAGTTTTTTGTGGAGTTGCTCCATGAAAATGTGATTCACCAATGGTGGTCAGTAAACAAAATCTGAATTTCTGGAATACCTAGACTAGTCGCCGCATTTCTAATTATGGACACAAATAGGCCTTATTCATACGAACATTTTGGTGTATCAGACTTATATCCTATCAGTTTTTTGTGGAGTTGCTCCATGAAAATGTGATTCATCACCGGTGGTCAGTAAACAAAATCTGAATTTCTGGAATACCTAGAGAAGTCGCCGCATTTCTCATACGGACACTAATAGATTTTATCCATACGAACATTTTGGTGTATCACACTTATATCCTATCAGTTTTTTGTGGAGTTGCTCCATGAAAATGTGATTCACCAATGGTGGTCAGTAAACAAAATCTGAATTTCTGGAATACCTAGACTAGTCGCCGCATTTCTAATTATGGACACAAATAGGCCTTATTCATACGAACATTTTGGTGTATGACACTTATATCCTATCAGTTTTTTGTGGAGTTGCTCCATGAAAATGTGATTCACCAATGGTGGTCAGTCAACAAAATCTGAATTTCTGGAATACCTAGACTAGCCGCCGCATTTCTAATTATGGACACAAATAGGCCTTATCCATACGAACATTTTGGTGTATCACACTTATATCCTATCAGTTTTTTGTGGAGTTGCTCCATGAAAATGTGATTCAACAATGGTGGTCAGTAAACAAAATCTGAATTTCTGGAATACCTAGAGAAGTCGCCGCATTTCTAAATACGGACACTAATAGATTTTATCCATACGAACATTTTGGTGTATCACACTTATATCCTATCAGTTTTTTGTGGAGTTGCTCCATGAAAATGTGATTCATCACCGGTGGTCAGTAAACAAAATCTGAATTTCTGGAATACCTAGAGAAGTCGCCGCATTTCTCATACGGACACTAATAGATTTTATCCATACGAACATTTTGGTGTATCACACTTATATCCTATCAGTTTTTTGTGGAGTTGCTCCATGAAAATGTGATTCACCAATGGTGGTCAGTAAACAAAATCTGAATTTCTGGAATACCTAGACTAGTCGCCGCATTTCTAATTATGGACACAAATAGGCCTTATTCATACGAACATTTTGGTGTATCAGACTTATATCCTATCAGTTTTTTGTGGAGTTGCTCCATGAAAATGTGATTCATCACCGGTGGTCAGTAAACAAAATCTGAATTTCTGGAATACCTAGAGAAGTCGCCGCATTTCTCATACGGACACTAATAGATTTTATCCATACGAACATTTTGGTGTATCACACTTATATCCTATCAGTTTTTTGTGGAGTTGCTCCATGAAAATGTGATTCACCAATGGTGGTCAGTAAACAAAATCTGAATTTCTGGAATACCTAGACTAGTCGCCGCATTTCTAATTATGGACACAAATAGGCCTTATTCATACGAACATTTTGGTGTATCACACTTATATCCTATCAGTTTTTTGTGGAGTTGCTCCATGAAAATGTGATTCATCACCGGTGGTCAGTAAACAAAATCTGAATTTCTGGAATACCTAGAGAAGTCGCCGCATTTCTCATACGGACACTAATAGATTTTATCCATACGAACATTTTGGTGTATCACACTTATATCCTATCAGTTTTTTGTGGAGTTGCTCCATGAAAATGTGATTCACCAATGGTGGTCAGTAAACAAAATCTGAATTTCTGGAATACCTAGACTAGTCGCCGCATTTTTAATTATGGACACAAATAGGCCTTATTCATACGAACATTTTGGTGTATCACACTTATATCCTATCAGTTTTTTGTGGAGTTGCTCCATGAAAATGTGATTCATCACCGGTGGTCAGTAAACAAAATCTGAATTTCAGGAATACCTAGAGAAGTCGCCGCATTTCTCATACGGACACTAATAGATTTTATCCATACGAACATTTTGGTGTATCACACTTATATCCTATCAGTTTTTTGTGGAGTTGCTCCATGAAAATGTGATTCACCAATGGTGGTCAGTAAACAAAATCTGAATTTCTGGAATACCTAGACTAGTCGCCGCATTTTTAATTATGGACACAAATAGGCCTTATTCATACGAACATTTTGGTGTATCACACTTATATCCTATCAGTTTTTTGTGGAGTTGCTCCATGAAAATGTGATTCATCACCGGTGGTCAGTAAACAAAATCTGAATTTCTGGAATACTTAGAGAAGTCGCCGCATTTCTCATACGGACACTAATAGATTTTATCCATACGAACATTTTGGTGTATCACACTTATATCCTATCAGTTTTTTGTGGAGTTGCTCCATGAAAATGTGATTCACCAATGGTGGTCAGTAAACAAAATCTGAATTTCTGGAATACCTAGACTAGTCGCCGCATTTCTTTATTTATGGACACAAATAGGCCTTATTCATACGAACATTTTGGTGTATCACACTTATATCCTATCAGTTTTTTGTGGAGTTGCTCCATGAAAATGTGATTCATCACCGGTGGTCAGTAAACAAAATCTGAATTTCTGGAATACCTAGAGAAGTCGCCGCATTTCTCATACGGACACTAATAGATTTTATCCATACGAACATTTTGGTGTATCACACTTATATCCTATCAGTTTTTTGTGGAGTTGCTCCATGAAAATGTGATTCACCAATGGTGGTCAGTAAACAAAATCTGAATTTTTGGAATACCTAGACTAGTCGCCGCATTTCTAATTATGGACACAAATAGACCTTATTCATACGAACATTTTGGTGTATGACACTTATATCCTATCAGTTTTTTGTGGAGTTGCTCCATGAAAATGTGATTCACCAATGGTGGTCAGTCAACAAAATCTGAATTTCTGGAATACCTAGAGTAGTCGCCGCATTTCTAAATACGGATACTAATAGATTTTATCCATACGAACATTTTGGTGTATCACACTTATATCCTATCAATTTTTTGTGGAGTTGCTCCATGAAAATGTGATTCACCAATGGTGGTCAGTAAACAAAATCTGAATTTCTGGAATACCTAGACTAGTCGCCGCATTTCTAATTATGGACACAAATAGGCCTTATTCATACGAACATTTTGGTGTATCACACTTATATCCTATCAGTTTTTTGTGGAGTTGCTCCATGAAAATGTGATTCATCACCGGTGGTCAGTAAACAAAATCTGAATTTCTCGAATACCTAGAGTAGCCGCCGCATTTCTAAATACGGACACTAATAGATTTTATCCATACGAACATTTTGGTGTATCACACTTATATCCTATCAGTTTTTTGTGGAGTTGCTCCATGAAAATGTGATTCACCAATAATGGTCAGTAAACAAAATCTGAATTTCTGGAATACCTAGACTAGTCGCCGCATTTCTAATTATGGACACAAATAGGCCTTATTCATACGAACATTTTGGTGTATCACAATTATATCCTATCAGTTTTTTGTGGAGTTGCTCCATGAAAATGTGATTCATCACCGGTGGTCAGTAAACAAAATCTGAATTTCTGGAATACCTAGAGAAGTCGCCGTATTTCTCATACGGACACTAATAGATTTTATCCATACGAACATTTTGGTGTATCACACTTATATCCTATCAGTTTTTTGTGGAGTTGCTCCATGAAAATGTGATTCACCAATGGTGGTCAGTAAACAAAATCTGAATTTCTGGAATACCTAGAGTAGCCGCCGCATTTCTAAATACGGACACTAATAGATTTTATCCATACGAACATTTTGGTGTATCACACTTATATCCTATCAGTTTTTTGTGGAGTTGCTCCATGAAAATGTGATTCACCAATGGTGTTCAGTAAACAAAATCTGAATTTCTGGAATACCTAGACTAGTCGCCGCATTTCTAATTATGGACACAAATAGGCCTTATTCATACGAACATTTTGGTGTATCAGACTTATATCCTATCAGTTTTTTGTGGAGTTGCTCCATGAAAATGTGATTCATCACCGGTGGTCAGTAAACAAAATCTGAATTTCTGGAATACCTAGAGAAGTCGCCGCATTTCTCATATGGACACTAATAGATTTTATCCATACGAACATTTTGGTGTATCACACTTATATCCTATCAGTTTTTTGTGGAGTTGGTCCATGAAAATGTGATTCACCAATGGTGGTCAGTAAACAAAATCTGAATTTCTGGAATACCTAGACTAGTCGCCGCATTTCTAATTATGGACACAAATAGGCCTTATTCATACGAACATTTTGGTGTATCACACTTATATCCTATCAGTTTTTTGTGGAGTTGCTCCATGAAAATGTGATTCATCACCGGTGGTCAGTAAACAAAATCTGAATTTCTGGAATACCTAGAGAAGTCGCCGCATTTCTCATACGGACACTAATAGATTTTATCCATACGAACATTTTGGTGTATCACACTTATATCCTATCAGTTTTTTGTGGAGTTGCTCCATGAAAATGTGATTCACCAATGGTGGTCAGTAAACAAAATCTGAATTTCTGGAATACCTAGACTAGTCGCCGCATTTCTAATTATGGACACAAATAGGCCTTATTCATACGAACATTTTGGTGTATCAGACTTATATCCTATCAGTTTTTTGTGGAGTTGCTCCATGAAAATGTGATTCATCACCGGTGGTCAGTAAACAAAATCTGAATTTCTGGAATACCTAGAGAAGTCGCCGCATTTCTCATACGGACACTAATAGATTTTATCCATACGAACATTTTGGTGTATCACACTTATATCCTATCAGTTTTTTGTGGAGTTGCTCCATGAAAATGTGATTCACCAATGGTGGTCAGTAAACAAAATCTGAATTTCTGGAATACCTAGACTAGTCGCCGCATTTCTAATTATGGACACAAATAGGCCTTATTCATACGAACATTTTGGTGTATGACACTTATATCCTATCAGTTTTTTGTGGAGTTGCTCCATGAAAATGTGATTCACCAATGGTGGTCAGTCAACAAAATCTGAATTTCTGGAATACCTAGAGTAGTCGCCGCATTTCTAGATACGGACACTAATAGATTTTATCCATACGAACATTTTGGTGTATCACACTTATATCCTATCAGTTTTTTGTGGAGTTGCTCCATGAAAATGTGATTCACCAATGGTGGTCAGTAAACAAAATCTGAATTTCTGGAATACCTAGACTAGTCGCCGCATTTTTAATTATGGACACAAATAGGCCTTATTCATACGAACATTTTGGTGTATCACACTTATATCCTATCAGTTTTTTGTGGAGTTGCTCCATGAAAATGTGATTCATCACCGGTGGTCAGTAAACAAAATCTGAATTTCTGGAATACCTAGAGAAGTCGCCGCATTTCTCATACGGACACTAATAGATTTTATCCATACGAACATTTTGGTGTATCACACTTATATCCTATCAGTTTTTTGTGGAGTTGCTCCATGAAAATGTGATTCACCAATGGTGGTCAGTAAACAAAATCTGAATTTCTGGAATACCTAGAGTAGTCGCCGCATTTCTAAATACGGACACTAATAGATTTTATCCATACGAACATTTTGGTGTATCACACTTATATCCTATCAGTTTTTTGTGGAGCTGCTCCATGAAAATGTGATTCACCAATGGTGGTCAGTAAACAAAATCTGAATTTTTGGAATACCTAGACTAGTCGCCGCATTTCTAATTATGGACACAAATAGGCCTTATTTATACGAACATTTTGGCGTATCACACTTATATCCTATCAGCTTTTTGTGGAGTTGCTCCATGAAAATGTGATTCACCAATGGTGGTCAGTAAACAAAATCTGAATTTCTGGAATACCTAGACTAGTCGCCGCATTTCTAATTATGGACGCAAATAGGCCTTATTCATACGAACATTTTGGTGTATCACACTTATATCCTATCAGCTTTTTGTGGAGTTGCTCCATGAAAATGTGATTCACCAATGGTGGTCAGTAAACAAAATCTGAATTTCTGGAATACCTAGACTAGTCGCCGCATTTCTAAATACGGACACTTATAGATTTTATCCCTACGAACATTTTGGTGTATCACACTTATATCCTATCAGTTTTTTGTGGAGTTGCTCCATGAAAATGTGATTCACCAATGGTGGTCAGTAAACAAAATCTGAATTTCTGGAATACCTAGACTAGTCGCCGCATTTCTAATTATGGACACAAATAGGCCTTATTCATACGAACATTTTGGTGTATCACACTTATATCCTATCAGTTTTTTGTGGAGTTGCTCCATGAAAATGTGATTCACCAATGGTGGTCAGTAAACAAAATCTGAATTTCTGGAATACCTAGACTAGTCGCCGCATTTCTAAATACGGACACTTATAGATTTTATCCCTACGAACATTTTGGTGTATCACACTTATATCCTATCAGTTTTTTGTGGAGTTGCTCCATGAAAATGTGATTCACCAATGGTGGTCAGTAAACAAAATCTGAATTTCTGGAATACCTAGACTAGTCGCCGCATTTCTAATTATGGACACAAATAGGCCTTATTCATATGAACATTTTGGTGTATCACACTTATATCCTATCAGTTTTTTGTGGAGTTGCTCCATGAAAATGTGATTCACCAATGGTGGTCAGTAAACAAAATCTGAATTTCTGGAATACCTAGACTAGTCGCCGCATTTCTAATTATGGACACAAATAGGCCTTATTCATACGAACATTTTGGTGTATCACACTTATATCCTATCAGTTTTTTGTGGAGTTGCTCCATGAAAATGTGATTCACCAATGGTGGTCAGTAAACAAAATCTGAATTTCTGGAATACCTAGACTAGTCGCCGCATTTCTAATTATGGACACAAATAGGCCTTATTCATACGAACATTTTGGTGTATCACACTTATATCCTATCAGTTTTTTGTGGAGTTGCTCCATGAAAATGTGATTCATCACCGGTGGTCAGTAAACAAAATCTGAATTTCTGGAATACCTAGACTAGTCGCCGCATTTCTAATTATGGACACAAATAGGCCTTATTCATACGAACATTTTGGTGTATCACACTTATATCCTATCAGTTTTTTGTGGAGTTGCTCCATGAAAATGTGATTCACCAATGGTGGTCAGTAAACAAAATCTGAATTTCTGGAATACCTAGACTAGTCGCCGCATTTCTAATTATGGACACAAATAGGCCTTATTCATACGAACATTTTGGTGTATCACACTTATATCCTATCAGTTTTTTGTGGAGTTGCTCCATGAAAATGTGATTCATCACCGGTGGTCAGTAAACAAAATCTGAATTTCTGGAATACCTAGACTAGTCGCCGCATTTCTAATTATGGACACAAATAGGCCTTATTCATACGAACATTTTGGTGTATCACACTTATATCCTATCAGTTTTTTGTGGAGTTGCTCCATGAAAATGTGATTCATCACCGGTGGTCAGTAAACAAAATCTGAATTTCTGGAATACCTAGACTAGTCGCCGCATTTCTAATTATGGACACAAATAGGCCTTATTCATACGAACATTTTGGTGTATCACACTTATATCCTATCAGTTTTTTGTGGAGTTGCTCCATGAAAATGTGATTCATCACCGGTGGTCAGTAAACAAAATCTGAATTTCTGGAATACCTAGACTAGTCGCCGCATTTCTAATTATGGACACAAATAGGCCTTATTCATACGAACATTTTGGTGTATCACACTTATATCCTATCAGTTTTTTGTGGAGCTGCTCCATGAAAATGTGATTCACCAATGGTGGTCAGTAAACAAAATCTGAATTTCTGGAATACCTAGACTAGTCGCCGCATTTCTAATTATGGACACAAATAGGCCTTATTCATACGAACATTTTGGTGTATCACACTTATATCCTATCAGTTTTTTGTAGAGTTGCTCCATGAAAATGTGATTCACCAATGGTGGTCAGTAAACAAAATCTGAATTTCTGGAATACCTAGACTAGTCGCCGCATTTCTAATTATGGACACAAATAGGCCTTATTCATACGAACATTTTGGTGTATCACACTTATATCCTATCAGTTTTTTGTGGAGTTGCTCCATGAAAATGTGATTCACCAATGGTGGTCAGTAAACAAAATCTGAATTTCTGGAATACCTAGACTAGTCGCCGCATTTCTAAATACGGACGCTTATAGATTTTATCCCTACGAACATTTTGGTGTATCACACTTATATCCTATCAGTTTTTTGTGGAGTTGCTCCATGAAAATGTGATTCACCAATGGTGGTCAGTAAACAAAATCTGAATTTCTGGAATACCTAGACTAGTCGCCGCATTTCTAATTATGGACACAAATAGGCCTTATTCATACGAACATTTTGGTGTATCACACTTATATCCTATCAGTTTTTTGTGGAGTTGCTCCATGAAAATGTGATTCACCAATGGTGGTCAGTAAACAAAATCTGAATTTCTGGAATACCTAGACTAGTCGCCGCATTTCTAATTATGGACACAAATAGGCCTTATTCATACGAACATTTTGGTGTATCACACTTATATCCTATCAGTTTTTTGTGGAGTTGCTCCATGAAAATGTGATTCACCAATGGTGGTCAGTAAACAAAATCTGAATTTCTGGAATACCTAGACTAGTCGCCGCATTTCTAATTATGGACACAAATAGGCCTTATTCATACGAACATTTTGGTGTATCACACTTATATCCTATCAGTTTTTTGTGGAGTTGCTCCATGAAAATGTGATTCATCACCGGTGGTCAGTAAACAAAATCTGAATTTCTCGAATACCTAGAGTAGCCGCCGCATTTCTAAATACGGACACTAATAGATTTTATCCATACGAACATTTTGGTGTATCACACTTATATCCTATCAGTTTTTTGTGGAGTTGCTCCATGAAAATATGATTCACCAATGGTGGTCAGTAAACAAAATCTGAATTTCTGGAATACCTAGTCTAGTCGCCGCATTCCTGGAATACCTAGACTAGTCGCCGCATGGACACAAATAGGCCTTATTCATACGAACATTTTGGTGTATCACACTTATATCCTATCAGTTTTTTGTGGAGTTGCTCCATGAAAATGTGATTCACCAATGGTGGTCAGTAAACAAAATCTGAATTTCTGGAATACCTAGACTAGTCGCCGCATTTCTAATTATGGACACAAATAGGCCTTATTCATACGAACATTTTGGTGTATCACACTTATATCCTATCAGTTTTTTGTGGAGTTGCTCCATGAAAATGTGATTCATCACCGGTGGTCAGTAAACAAAATCTGAATTTCTGGAATACCTAGGCTAGTCGCCGCATTTCTCCTACGGACACTAATACATTTTATCCATACGAACCTTTTGGTGTATCACACTTATATCCTATCAGCTTTTTGTGGAGCTGCTCCATGAAAATGTGATTCACCAATGGTGGTCAGTAAACAAAATCTGAATTTCTGGAATACCTAGACTAGTCGCCGCATTTCTAAATACGGACACTTATAGATTTTATCCCTACGAACATCTTGGTGTATCACACTTATATCCTATCAGTTTTTTGTGGAGCTGCTCCATGAAAATGTGATTCACCAATGGTGGTCAGTAAACAAAATCTGAATTTCTGGAATACCTAGACTAGTCGCCGCATTTCTAATTATGGACACAAATAGGCCTTATTCATACGAACATTTTGGTGTATCACACTTATATCCTATCAGTTTTTTGTAGAGTTGCTCCATGAAAATGTGATTCACCAATGGTGGTCAGTAAACAAAATCTGAATTTCTGGAATACCTAGACTAGTCGCCGCATTTCTAATTATGGACACAAATAGGCCTTATTCATACGAACATTTTGGTGTATCACACTTATATCCTATCAGTTTTTTGTGGAGTTGCTCCATGAAAATGTGATTCACCAATGGTGGTCAGTAAACAAAATCTGAATTTCTGGAATACCTAGACTAGTCGCCGCATTTCTAAATACGGACACTTATAGATTTTATCCCTACGAACATTTTGGTGTATCACACTTATATCCTATCAGTTTTTTGTGGAGTTGCTCCATGAAAATGTGATTCACCAATGGTGGTCAGTAAACAAAATCTGAATTTCTGGAATACCTAGACTAGTCGCCGCATTTCTAATTATGGACACAAATAGGCCTTATTCATACGAACATTTTGGTGTATCACACTTATATCCTATCAGTTTTTTGTGGAGTTGCTCCATGAAAATGTGATTCACCAATGGTGGTCAGTAAACAAAATCTGAATTTCTGGAATACCTAGACTAGTCGCCGCATTTCTAAATACGGACACTTATAGATTTTATCCCTACGAACATTTTGGTGTATCACACTTATATCCTATCAGTTTTTTGTGGAGTTGCTCCATGAAAATGTGATTCACCAATGGTGGTCAGTAAACAAAATCTGAATTTCTGGAATACCTAGACTAGTCGCCGCATTTCTAATTATGGACACAAATAGGCCTTATTCATATGAACATTTTGGTGTATCACACTTATATCCTATCAGTTTTTTGTGGAGTTGCTCCATGAAAATGTGATTCACCAATGGTGGTCAGTAAACAAAATCTGAATTTCTGGAATACCTAGACTAGTCGCCGCATTTCTAATTATGGACACAAATAGGCCTTATTCATACGAACATTTTGGTGTATCACACTTATATCCTATCAGTTTTTTTTGGAGTTGCTCCATGAAAATGTGATTCACCAATGGTGGTCAGTAAACAAAATCTGAATTTCTGGAATACCTAGACTAGTCGCCGCATTTCTAATTATGGACACAAATAGGCCTTATTCATACGAACATTTTGGTGTATCACACTTATATCCTATCAGTTTTTTGTGGACTTGCTCCATGAAAATGTGATTCATCACCGGTGGTCAGTAAACAAAATCTGAATTTCTGGAATACCTAGACTAGTCGCCGCATTTCTCATACGGACACTAATAGATTTTATCCATACGAACATTTTGGTGTATCACACTTATATCCTATCAGTTTTTTGTGGAGTTGCTCCATGAAAATATGATTCACCAATGGTGGTCAGTAAACAAAATCTGAATTTCTGGAATACCTAGACTAGTCGCCGCATTTCTGGAATACCTAGACTAGTCGCCGCATGGACACAAATAGGCCTTATTCATACGAACATTTTGGTGTATCACACTTATATCCTATCAGTTTTTTGTGGAGTTGCTCCATGAAAATGTGATTCACCAATGGTGGTCAGTAAACAAAATCTGAATTTTTGGAATACCTAGACTAGTCGCCGCATTTCTAATTATGGACACAAATAGGCCTTATTTATACGAAGATTTTGGCGTATCACATTTATATCCTATCAGTTTTTTGTGGAGTTGCTCCATGAAAATGTGATTCGCCAATGGTGGTCAGTAAACAAAATCTGAATTTCTGGAATACCTAGAGTAGTCGCCGCATTTCTGGAATACCTAGACTAGTCGCCGCATGGACACAAATAGGCCTTATTCATACGAACATTTTGGTGTATCACACCTATATCCTATCAGTTTTTTGTGGAGCTGCTCCATGAAAATGTGATTCACCAATGGTGGTCAGTAAACAAAATCTGAATTTCTG
Organism: Leucophora obtusa; assembly: GCA_949987735.1. Lineage (NCBI taxonomy): Eukaryota > Metazoa > Arthropoda > Insecta > Diptera > Anthomyiidae > Leucophora > Leucophora obtusa. The sequence goes on along the minus strand of OX465295.1, from coordinate 304,860,759 downwards.
GAATACCTAGACTAGTCGCCGCATTTCTAATTATGGACACAAATAGGCCTTATTCATACGAACATTTTGGTGTATCACACTTATATCCTATCAGTTTTTTGTGGAGTTGCTCCATGAAAATGTGATTCACCAATGGTGGTCAGTAAACAAAATCTGAATTTCTGGAATACCTAGACTAGTCGCCGCATTTCTAAATACGGACGCTTATAGATTTTATCCATACGAACATTTTGGTGTATCACACTTATATCCTATCAGTTTTTTGTGGAGTTGCTCCATGAAAATGTGATTTACCAATGGTGGTCAGTCAACAAAATCTGATTTTCTGGAATACCTAGACTAGTCGCCGCATTTCTAATTATGGACACAAATAGGCCTTATTCATACGAACATTTTGGTGTATCACACTTATATCCTATCAGTTTTTTGTGGAGTTACTCCATGAAAATGTGATTCACCAATGGTGGTCAGTAAACAAAATCTGAATTTCTGGAATACCTAGACTAGCCGCCGCATTTCTAATTATGGACACAAATAGGCCTTATCCATACGAACATTTTGGTGTATCACACTTATATCCTATCAGTTTTTTGTGGAGTTGCTCCATGAAAATGTGATTCACCAATGGTGGTCAGTAAACAAAATCTGAATTTCTGGAATACCTAGACTAGTCGCCGCATTTCTCATACGGACACTAATAGATTTTATCCATACAAACATTTTGGTGTATCACACTTATATCCTATCAGTTTTTTGTGGAGTTGCTCCATGAAAATGTGATTCACCAATGGTGGTCAGTAAACAAAATCTGAATTTCTGGAATACCTAGACTAGTCGCCGCATTTCTAAATACGGACACTTATAGATTTTATCCCTACGAACATTTTGGTGTATCACACTTATATCCTATCAGTTTTTTGTGGAGTTGCTCCATGAAAATATGATTCACCAATGGTGGTCAGTAAACAAAATCTGAATTTCTGGAATACCTAGACTAGTCGCCGCATTTCTGGAATACCTAGACTAGTCGCCGCATGGACACAAATAGGCCTTATTCATACGAACATTTTGGTGTATCACACCTATATCCTATCAGTTTTTTGTGGAGCTGCTCCATGAAAATGTGATTCACCAATGGTGGTCAGTAAACAAAATCTGAATTTCTGGAATACCTAGACTAGTCGCCGCATTTCTAATTATGGACACAAATAGGCCTTATTCATACGAACATTTTGGTGTATCACACTTATATCCTATCAGTTTTTTGTGGAGTTGCTCCATGAAAATGTGATTCACCAATGGTGGTCAGTAAACAAAATCTGAATTTCTGGAATACCTAGACTAGTCGCCGCATTTCTAAATACGGACGCTTATAGATTTTATCCCTACGAACATTTTGGTGTATCACACTTATATCCTATCAGTTTTTTGTGGAGTTGCTCCATGAAAATGTGATTCACCAATGGTGGTCAGTAAACAAAATCTGAATTTCTGGAATACCTAGACTAGTCGCCGCATTTCTAATTATGGACACAAATAGGCCTTATTCATACGAACATTTTGGTGTATCACACTTATATCCTATCAGTTTTTTGTGGAGTTGCTCCATGAAAATGTGATTCACCAATGGTGGTCAGTAAACAAAATCTGAATTTCTGGAATACCTAGACTAGTCGCCGCATTTCTAATTATGGACACAAATAGGCCTTATTCATACGAACATTTTGGTGTATCACACTTATATCCTATCAGTTTTTTGTGGAGTTGCTCCATGAAAATGTGATTCACCAATGGTGGTCAGTAAACAAAATGTGAATTTCTGGAATACCTAGACTAGTCGCCGCATTTCTAATTATGGACACAAATAGGCCTTATTCATACGAACATTTTGGTGTATCACACTTATATCCTATCAGTTTTTTGTGGAGTTGCTCCATGAAAATGTGATTCATCACCGGTGGTCAGTAAACAAAATCTGAATTTCTCGAATACCTAGAGTAGCCGCCGCATTTCTAAATACGGACACTAATAGATTTTATCCATACGAACATTTTGGTGTATCACACTTATATCCTATCAGTTTTTTGTGGAGTTGCTCCATGAAAATATGATTCACCAATGGTGGTCAGTAAACAAAATCTGAATTTCTGGAATACCTAGTCTAGTCGCCGCATTCCTGGAATACCTAGACTAGTCGCCGCATGGACACAAATAGGCCTTATTCATACGAACATTTTGGTGTATCACACTTATATCCTATCAGTTTTTTGTGGAGTTGCTCCATGAAAATGTGATTCACCAATGGTGGTCAGTAAACAAAATCTGAATTTCTGGAATACCTAGACTAGTCGCCGCATTTCTAATTATGGACACAAATAGGCCTTATTCATACGAACATTTTGGTGTATCACACTTATATCCTATCAGTTTTTTGTGGAGTTGCTCCATGAAAATGTGATTCATCACCGGTGGTCAGTAAACAAAATCTGAATTTCTGGAATACCTAGGCTAGTCGCCGCATTTCTCCTACGGACACTAATACATTTTATCCATACGAACCTTTTGGTGTATCACACTTATATCCTATCAGCTTTTTGTGGAGCTGCTCCATGAAAATGTGATTCACCAATGGTGGTCAGTAAACAAAATCTGAATTTCTGGAATACCTAGACTAGTCGCCGCATTTCTAAATACGGACACTTATAGATTTTATCCCTACGAACATCTTGGTGTATCACACTTATATCCTATCAGTTTTTTGTGGAGCTGCTCCATGAAAATGTGATTCACCAATGGTGGTCAGTAAACAAAATCTGAATTTCTGGAATACCTAGACTAGTCGCCGCATTTCTAATTATGGACACAAATAGGCCTTATTCATACGAACATTTTGGTGTATCACACTTATATCCTATCAGTTTTTTGTAGAGTTGCTCCATGAAAATGTGATTCACCAATGGTGGTCAGTAAACAAAATCTGAATTTCTGGAATACCTAGACTAGTCGCCGCATTTCTAATTATGGACACAAATAGGCCTTATTCATACGAACATTTTGGTGTATCACACTTATATCCTATCAGTTTTTTGTGGAGTTGCTCCATGAAAATGTGATTCACCAATGGTGGTCAGTAAACAAAATCTGAATTTCTGGAATACCTAGACTAGTCGCCGCATTTCTAATTATGGACACAAATTGGCCTTATTCATACGAACATTTTGGTGTATCACACTTATATCCTATCAGTTTTTTTTGGAGTTGCTCCATGAAAATGTGATTCACCAATGGTGGTCAGTAAACAAAATCTGAATTTCTGGAATACCTAGACTAGTCGCCGCATTTCTAATTATGGACACAAATAGGCCTTATTCATACGAACATTTTGGTGTATCACACTTATATCCTATCAGTTTTTTGTGGACTTGCTCCATGAAAATGTGATTCATCACCGGTGGTCAGTAAACAAAATCTGAATTTCTGGAATACCTAGACTAGTCGCCGCATTTCTCATACGGACACTAATAGATTTTATCCATACGAACATTTTGGTGTATCACACTTATATCCTATCAGTTTTTTGTGGAGTTGCTCCATGAAAATATGATTCACCAATGGTGGTCAGTAAACAAAATCTGAATTTCTGGAATACCTAGACTAGTCGCCGCATTTCTGGAATACCTAGACTAGTCGCCGCATGGACACAAATAGGCCTTATTCATACGAACATTTTGGTGTATCACACTTATATCCTATCAGTTTTTTGTGGAGTTGCTCCATGAAAATGTGATTCACCAATGGTGGTCAGTAAACAAAATCTGAATTTTTGGAATACCTAGACTAGTCGCCGCATTTCTAATTATGGACACAAATAGGCCTTATTTATACGAAGATTTTGGCGTATCACATTTATATCCTATCAGTTTTTTGTGGAGTTGCTCCATGAAAATGTGATTCGCCAATGGTGGTCAGTAAACAAAATCTGAATTTCTGGAATACCTAGAGTAGTCGCCGCATTTCTGGAATACCTAGACTAGTCGCCGCATGGACACAAATAGGCCTTATTCATACGAACATTTTGGTGTATCACACCTATATCCTATCAGTTTTTTGTGGAGCTGCTCCATGAAAATGTGATTCACCAATGGTGGTCAGTAAACAAAATCTGAATTTCTGGAATACCTAGACTAGTCGCCGCATTTCTAATTATGGACACAAATAGGCCTTATTCATACGAACATTTTGGTGTATCACACTTATATCCTATCAGTTTTTTGTGGAGTTGCTCCATGAAAATGTGATTCACCAATGGTGGTCAGTAAACAAAATCTGAATTTCTGGAATACCTAGACTAGTCGCCGCATTTCTAAATACGGACGCTTATAGATTTTATCCATACGAACATTTTGGTGTATCACACTTATATCCTATCAGTTTTTTGTGGAGTTGCTCCATGAAAATGTGATTTACCAATGGTGGTCAGTCAACAAAATCTGATTTTCTGGAATACCTAGACTAGTCGCCGCATTTCTAATTATGGACACAAATAGGCCTTATTCATACGAACATTTTGGTGTATCACACTTATATCCTATCAGTTTTTTGTGGAGTTACTCCATGAAAATGTGATTCACCAATGGTGGTCAGTAAACAAAATCTGAATTTCTGGAATACCTAGACTAGCCGCCGCATTTCTAATTATGGACACAAATAGGCCTTATCCATACGAACATTTTGGTGTATCACACTTATATCCTATCAGTTTTTTGTGGAGTTGCTCCATGAAAATGTGATTCACCAATGGTGGTCAGTAAACAAAATCTGAATTTCTGGAATACCTAGACTAGTCGCCGCATTTCTCATACGGACACTAATAGATTTTATCCATACAAACATTTTGGTGTATCACACTTATATCCTATCAGTTTTTTGTGGAGTTGCTCCATGAAAATGTGATTCACCAATGGTGGTCAGTAAACAAAATCTGAATTTCTGGAATACCTAGACTAGTCGCCGCATTTCTAAATACGGACACTTATAGATTTTATCCCTACGAACATTTTGGTGTATCACACTTATATCCTATCAGTTTTTTGTGGAGTTGCTCCATGAAAATATGATTCACCAATGGTGGTCAGTAAACAAAATCTGAATTTCTGGAATACCTAGACTAGTCGCCGCATTTCTGGAATACCTAGACTAGTCGCCGCATGGACACAAATAGGCCTTATTCATACGAACATTTTGGTGTATCACACCTATATCCTATCAGTTTTTTGTGGAGCTGCTCCATGAAAATGTGATTCACCAATGGTGGTCAGTAAACAAAATCTGAATTTCTGGAATACCTAGACTAGTCGCCGCATTTCTAATTATGGACACAAATAGGCCTTATTCATACGAACATTTTGGTGTATCACACTTATATCCTATCAGTTTTTTGTGGAGTTGCTCCATGAAAATGTGATTCACCAATGGTGGTCAGTAAACAAAATCTGAATTTCTGGAATACCTAGACTAGTCGCCGCATTTCTAAATACGGACGCTTATAGATTTTATCCCTACGAACATTTTGGTGTATCACACTTATATCCTATCAGTTTTTTGTGGAGTTGCTCCATGAAAATGTGATTCACCAATGGTGGTCAGTAAACAAAATCTGAATTTCTGGAATACCTAGACTAGTCGCCGCATTTCTAATTATGGACACAAATAGGCCTTATTCATACGAACATTTTGGTGTATCACACTTATATCCTATCAGTTTTTTGTGGAGTTGCTCCATGAAAATGTGATTCACCAATGGTGGTCAGTAAACAAAATCTGAATTTCTGGAATACCTAGACTAGTCGCCGCATTTCTAATTATGGACACAAATAGGCCTTATTCATACGAACATTTTGGTGTATCACACTTATATCCTATCAGTTTTTTGTGGAGTTGCTCCATGAAAATGTGATTCACCAATGGTGGTCAGTAAACAAAATCTGAATTTCTGGAATACCTAGACTAGTCGCCGCATTTCTAATTATGGACACAAATAGGCCTTATTCATACGAACATTTTGGTGTATCACACTTATATCCTATCAGTTTTTTGTGGAGTTGCTCCATGAAAATGTGATTCATCACCGGTGGTCAGTAAACAAAATCTGAATTTCTCGAATACCTAGAGTAGCCGCCGCATTTCTAAATACGGACACTAATAGATTTTATCCATACGAACATTTTGGTGTATCACACTTATATCCTATCAGTTTTTTGTGGAGTTGCTCCATGAAAATATGATTCACCAATGGTGGTCAGTAAACAAAATCTGAATTTCTGGAATACCTAGTCTAGTCGCCGCATTCCTGGAATACCTAGACTAGTCGCCGCATGGACACAAATAGGCCTTATTCATACGAACATTTTGGTGTATCACACTTATATCCTATCAGTTTTTTGTGGAGTTGCTCCATGAAAATGTGATTCACCAATGGTGGTCAGTAAACAAAATCTGAATTTCTGGAATACCTAGACTAGTCGCCGCATTTCTAATTATGGACACAAATAGGCCTTATTCATACGAACATTTTGGTGTATCACACTTATATCCTATCAGTTTTTTGTGGAGTTGCTCCATGAAAATGTGATTCATCACCGGTGGTCAGTAAACAAAATCTGAATTTCTGGAATACCTAGGCTAGTCGCCGCATTTCTCCTACGGACACTAATACATTTTATCCATACGAACCTTTTGGTGTATCACACTTATATCCTATCAGCTTTTTGTGGAGCTGCTCCATGAAAATGTGATTCACCAATGGTGGTCAGTAAACAAAATCTGAATTTCTGGAATACCTAGACTAGTCGCCGCATTTCTAAATACGGACACTTATAGATTTTATCCCTACGAACATCTTGGTGTATCACACTTATATCCTATCAGTTTTTTGTGGAGCTGCTCCATGAAAATGTGATTCACCAATGGTGGTCAGTAAACAAAATCTGAATTTCTGGAATACCTAGACTAGTCGCCGCATTTCTAATTATGGACACAAATAGGCCTTATTCATACGAACATTTTGGTGTATCACACTTATATCCTATCAGTTTTTTGTAGAGTTGCTCCATGAAAATGTGATTCACCAATGGTGGTCAGTAAACAAAATCTGAATTTCTGGAATACCTAGACTAGTCGCCGCATTTCTAATTATGGACACAAATAGGCCTTATTCATACGAACATTTTGGTGTATCACACTTATATCCTATCAGTTTTTTGTGGAGTTGCTCCATGAAAATGTGATTCACCAATGGTGGTCAGTAAACAAAATCTGAATTTCTGGAATACCTAGACTAGTCGCCGCATTTCTAATTATGGACACAAATTGGCCTTATTCATACGAACATTTTGGTGTATCACACTTATATCCTATCAGTTTTTTGTGGAGTTGCTCCATGAAAATGTGATTCACCAATGGTGGTCAGTAAACAAAATCTGAATTTCTGGAATACCTAGACTAGTCGCCGCATTTCTAAATACGGACACTTATAGATTTTATCCCTACGAACATTTTGGTGTATCACACTTATATCCTATCAGTTTTTTGTGGAGTTGCTCCATGAAAATGTGATTCACCAATGGTGGTCAGTAAACAAAATCTGAATTTCTGGAATACCTAGACTAGTCGCCGCATTTCTAATTATGGACACAAATAGGCCTTATTCATACGAACATTTTGGTGTATCACACTTATATCCTATCAGTTTTTTGTGGAGTTGCTCCATGAAAATGTGATTCACCAATGGTGGTCAGTAAACAAAATCTGAATTTCTGGAATACCTAGACTAGTCGCCGCATTTCTAAATACGGACACTTATAGATTTTATCCCTACGAACATTTTGGTGTATCACACTTATATCCTATCAGTTTTTTGTGGAGTTGCTCCATGAAAATGTGATTCACCAATGGTGGTCAGTAAACAAAATCTGAATTTCTGGAATACCTAGACTAGTCGCCGCATTTCTAATTATGGACACAAATAGGCCTTATTCATATGAACATTTTGGTGTATCACACTTATATCCTATCAGTTTTTTGTGGAGTTGCTCCATGAAAATGTGATTCACCAATGGTGGTCAGTAAACAAAATCTGAATTTCTGGAATACCTAGACTAGTCGCCGCATTTCTAATTATGGACACAAATAGGCCTTATTCATACGAACATTTTGGTGTATCACACTTATATCCTATCAGTTTTTTTTGGAGTTGCTCCATGAAAATGTGATTCACCAATGGTGGTCAGTAAACAAAATCTGAATTTCTGGAATACCTAGACTAGTCGCCGCATTTCTAATTATGGACACAAATAGGCCTTATTCATACGAACATTTTGGTGTATCACACTTATATCCTATCAGTTTTTTGTGGACTTGCTCCATGAAAATGTGATTCATCACCGGTGGTCAGTAAACAAAATCTGAATTTCTGGAATACCTAGACTAGTCGCCGCATTTCTCATACGGACACTAATAGATTTTATCCATACGAACATTTTGGTGTATCACACTTATATCCTATCAGTTTTTTGTGGAGTTGCTCCATGAAAATATGATTCACCAATGGTGGTCAGTAAACAAAATCTGAATTTCTGGAATACCTAGACTAGTCGCCGCATTTCTGGAATACCTAGACTAGTCGCCGCATGGACACAAATAGGCCTTATTCATACGAACATTTTGGTGTATCACACTTATATCCTATCAGTTTTTTGTGGAGTTGCTCCATGAAAATGTGATTCACCAATGGTGGTCAGTAAACAAAATCTGAATTTTTGGAATACCTAGACTAGTCGCCGCATTTCTAATTATGGACACAAATAGGCCTTATTTATACGAAGATTTTGGCGTATCACATTTATATCCTATCAGTTTTTTGTGGAGTTGCTCCATGAAAATGTGATTCGCCAATGGTGGTCAGTAAACAAAATCTGAATTTCTGGAATACCTAGAGTAGTCGCCGCATTTCTGGAATACCTAGACTAGTCGCCGCATGGACACAAATAGGCCTTATTCATACGAACATTTTGGTGTATCACACCTATATCCTATCAGTTTTTTGTGGAGCTGCTCCATGAAAATGTGATTCACCAATGGTGGTCAGTAAACAAAATCTGAATTTCTGGAATACCTAGACTAGTCGCCGCATTTCTAATTATGGACACAAATAGGCCTTATTCATACGAACATTTTGGTGTATCACACTTATATCCTATCAGTTTTTTGTGGAGTTGCTCCATAAAAATGTGATTCACCAATGGTGGTCAGTAAACAAAATCTGAATTTCTGGAATACCTAGACTAGTCGCCGCATTTCTAAATACGGACGCTTATAGATTTTATCCATACGAACATTTTGGTGTATCACACTTATATCCTATCAGTTTTTTGTGGAGTTGCTCCATGAAAATGTGATTTACCAATGGTGGTCAGTCAACAAAATCTGATTTTCTGGAATACCTAGACTAGTCGCCGCATTTCTAATTATGGACACAAATAGGCCTTATTCATACGAACATTTTGGTGTATCACACTTATATCCTATCAGTTTTTTGTGGAGTTACTCCATGAAAATGTGATTCACCAATGGTGGTCAGTAAACAAAATCTGAATTTCTGGAATACCTAGACTAGCCGCTGCATTTCTAATTATGGACACAAATAGGCCTTATTCATACGAACATTTTGGTGTATCACACTTATATCCTATCAGTTTTTTGTGGAGTTGCTCCATGAAAATGTGATTCACCAATGGTGGTCAGTAAACAAAATCTGAATTTCTGGAATACCTAGACTAGTCGCCGCATTTCTCATACGGACACTAATAGATTTTATCCATACAAACATTTTGGTGTATCACACTTATATCCTATCAGTTTTTTGTGGAGTTGCTCCATGAAAATGTGATTCACCAATGGTGGTCAGTAAACAAAATCTGAATTTCTGGAATACCTAGACTAGTCGCCGCATTTCTAAATACGGACACTTATAGATTTTATCCCTACGAACATTTTGGTGTATCACACTTATATCCTATCAGTTTTTTGTGGAGTTGCTCCATGAAAATATGATTCACCAATGGTGGTCAGTAAACAAAATCTGAATTTCTGGAATACCTAGACTAGTCGCCGCATTTCTGGAATACCTAGACTAGTCGCCGCATGGACACAAATAGGCCTTATTCATACGAACATTTTGGTGTATCACACCTATATCCTATCAGTTTTTTGTGGAGCTGCTCCATGAAAATGTGATTCACTAATGGTGGTCAGTAAACAAAATCTGAATTTCTGGAATACCTAGACTAGTCGCCGCATTTCTAATTATGGACACAAATAGGCCTTATTCATACGAACATTTTGGTGTATCACACTTATATCCTATCAGTTTTTTGTGGAGTTGCTCCATGAAAATGTGATTCACCAATGGTGGTCAGTAAACAAAATCTGAATTTCTGGAATACCTAGACTAGTCGCCGCATTTCTAAATACGGACGCTTATAGATTTTATCCCTACGAACATTTTGGTGTATCACACTTATATCCTATCAGTTTTTTGTGGAGTTGCTCCATGAAAATGTGATTCACCAATGGTGGTCAGTAAACAAAATCTGAATTTCTGGAATACCTAGACTAGTCGCCGCATTTCTAATTATGGACACAAATAGGCCTTATTCATACGAACATTTTGGTGTGTCACACTTATATCCTATCAGTTTTTTGTGGAGTTGCTCCATGAAAATGTGATTCACCAATGGTGGTCAGTAAACAAAATCTGAATTTCTGGAATACCTAGACTAGTCGCCGCATTTCTAATTATGGACACAAATAGGCCTTATTCATACGAACATTTTGGTGTATCACACTTATATCCTATCAGTTTTTTGTGGAGTTGCTCCATGAAAATGTGATTCACCAATGGTGGTCAGTAAACAAAATCTGAATTTCTGGAATACCTAGACTAGTCGCCGCATTTCTAATTATGGACACAAATAGGCCTTATTCATACGAACATTTTGGTGTATCACACTTATATCCTATCAGTTTTTTGTGGAGTTGCTCCATGAAAATGTGATTCATCACCGGTGGTCAGTAAACAAAATCTGAATTTCTCGAATACCTAGAGTAGCCGCCGCATTTCTAAATACGGACACTAATAGATTTTATCCATACGAACATTTTGGTGTATCACACTTATATCCTATCAGTTTTTTGTGGAGTTGCTCCATGAAAATATGATTCACCAATGGTGGTCAGTAAACAAAATCTGAATTTCTGGAATACCTAGTCTAGTCGCCGCATTCCTGGAATACCTAGACTAGTCGCCGCATGGACACAAATAGGCCTTATTCATACGAACATTTTGGTGTATCACACTTATATCCTATCAGTTTTTTGTGGAGTTGCTCCATGAAAATGTGATTCACCAATGGTGGTCAGTAAACAAAATCTGAATTTCTGGAATACCTAGACTAGTCGCCGCATTTCTAATTATGGACACAAATAGGCCTTATTCATACGAACATTTTGGTGTATCACACTTATATCCTATCAGTTTTTTGTGGAGTTGCTCCATGAAAATGTGATTCGCCAATGGTGGTCAGTAAACAAAATCTGAATTTCTGGAATACCTAGAGTAGTCGCCGCATTTCTGGAATACCTAGACTAGTCGCCGCATGGACACAAATAGGCCTTATTCATACGAACATTTTGGTGTATCACACCTATATCCTATCAGTTTTTTGTGGAGCTGCTCCATGAAAATGTGATTCACCAATGGTGGTCAGTAAACAAAATCTGAATTTCTGGAATACCTAGACTAGTCGCCGCATTTCTAATTATGGACACAAATAGGCCTTATTCATACGAACATTTTGGTGTATCACACTTATATCCTATCAGCTTTTTGTGGAGCTGCTCCATGAAAATGTGATTCACCAATGGTGGTCAGTAAACAAAATCTGAATTTCTGGAATACCTAGACTAGTCGCCGCATTTCTAAATACGGACACTTATAGATTTTATCCCTACGAACATCTTGGTGTATCACACTTATATCCTATCAGTTTTTTGTAGAGCTGCTCCATGAAAATGTGATTCACCAATGGTGGTCAGTAAACAAAATCTGAATTTCTGGAATACCTAGACTAGTCGCCGCATTTCTAATTATGGACACAAATAGGCCTTATTCATACGAACATTTTGGTGTATCACACTTATATCCTATCAGTTTTTTTTGGAGTTGCTCCATGAAAATGTGATTCACCAATGGTGGTCAGTAAACAAAATCTGAATTTCTGGAATACCTAGACTAGTCGCCGCATTTCTAATTATGGACACAAATAGGCCTTATTCATACGAACATTTTGGTGTATCACACTTATATCCTATCAGTTTTTTGTGGACTTGCTCCATGAAAATGTGATTCATCACCGGTGGTCAGTAAACAAAATCTGAATTTCTGGAATACCTAGACTAGTCGCCGCATTTCTCATACGGACACTAATAGATTTTATCCATACGAACATTTTGGTGTATCACACTTATATCCTATCAGTTTTTTGTGGAGTTGCTCCATGAAAATATGATTCACCAATGGTGGTCAGTAAACAAAATCTGAATTTCTGGAATACCTAGACTAGTCGCCGCATTTCTGGAATACCTAGACTAGTCGCCGCATGGACACAAATAGGCCTTATTCATACGAACATTTTGGTGTATCACACTTATATCCTATCAGGTTTTTGTGGAGTTGCTCCATGAAAATGTGATTCACCAATGGTGGTCAGTAAACAAAATCTGAATTTTTGGAATACCTAGACTAGTCGCCGCATTTCTAATTATGGACACAAATAGGCCTTATTTATACGAAGATTTTGGCGTATCACATTTATATCCTATCAGTTTTTTGTGGAGTTGCTCCATGAAAATGTGATTCGCCAATGGTGGTCAGTAAACAAAATCTGAATTTCTGGAATACCTAGAGTAGTCGCCGCATTTCTGGAATACCTAGACTAGTCGCCGCATGGACACAAATAGGCCTTATTCATACGAACATTTTGGTGTATCACACCTATATCCTATCAGTTTTTTGTGGAGCTGCTCCATGAAAATGTGATTCACCAATGGTGGTCAGTAAACAAAATCTGAATTTCTGGAATACCTAGACTAGTCGCCGCATTTCTAATTATGGACACAAATAGGCCTTATTCATACGAACATTTTGGTGTATCACACTTATATCCTATCAGCTTTTTGTGGAGTTGCTCCATGAAAATGTGATTCATCACCGGTGGTCAGTAAACAAAATCTGAATTTCTCGAATACCTAGAGTAGTCGCCGCATTTCTAAATACGGACACTTATAGATTTTATCCATACGAACATTTTGGTGTATCACACTTATATCCTATCAGTTTTTTGTGGAGTTGCTCCATGAAAATGTGATTTACCAATGGTGGTCAGTCAACAAAATCTGATTTTCTGGAATACCTAGACTAGTCGCCGCATTTCTAATTATGGACACAAATAGGCCTTATTCATACGAACATTTTGGTGTATCACACTTATATCCTATCAGTTTTTTGTGGAGTTACTCCATGAAAATGTGATTCACCAATGGTGGTCAGTAAACAAAATCTGAATTTCTGGAATACCTAGACTAGCCGCCGCATTTCTAATTATGGACACAAATAGGCCTTATCCATACGAACATTTTGGTGTATCACACTTATATCCTATCAGTTTTTTGTGGAGTTGCTCCATGAAAATGTGATTCACCAATGGTGGTCAGTAAACAAAATCTGAATTTCTGGAATACCTAGACTAGTCGCCGCATTTCTCATACGGACACTAATAGATTTTATCCATACAAACATTTTGGTGTATCACACTTATATCCTATCAGTTTTTTGTGGAGTTGCTCCATGAAAATGTGATTCACCAATGGTGGTCAGTAAACAAAATCTGAATTTCTGGAATACCTAGACTAGTCGCCGCATTTCTAAATACGGACACTTATAGATTTTATCCCTACGAACATTTTGGTGTATCACACTTATATCCTATCAGTTTTTTGTGGAGTTGCTCCATGAAAATATGATTCACCAATGGTGGTCAGTAAACAAAATCTGAATTTCTGGAATACCTAGACTAGTCGCCGCATTTCTGGAATACCTAGACTAGTCGCCGCATGGACACAAATAGGCCTTATTCATACGAACATTTTGGTGTATCACACCTATATCCTATCAGTTTTTTGTGGAGCTGCTCCATGAAAATGTGATTCACCAATGGTGGTCAGTAAACAAAATCTGAATTTCTGGAATACCTAGACTAGTCGCCGCATTTCTAATTATGGACACAAATAGGCCTTATTCATACGAACATTTTGGTGTATCACACTTATATCCTATCAGTTTTTTGTGGAGTTGCTCCATGAAAATGTGATTCACCAATGGTGGTCAGTAAACAAAATCTGAATTTCTGGAATACCTAGACTAGTCGCCGCATTTCTAAATACGGACGCTTATAGATTTTATCCCTACGAACATTTTGGTGTATCACACTTATATCCTATCAGTTTTTTGTGGAGTTGCTCCATGAAAATGTGATTCACCAATGGTGGTCAGTAAACAAAATCTGAATTTCTGGAATACCTAGACTAGTCGCCGCATTTCTAATTATGGACACAAATAGGCCTTATTCATACGAACATTTTGGTGTATCACACTTATATCCTATCAGTTTTTTGTGGAGTTGCTCCATGAAAATGTGATTCACCAATGGTGGTCAGTAAACAAAATCTGAATTTCTGGAATACCTAGACTAGTCGCCGCATTTCTAATTATGGACACAAATAGGCCTTATTCATACGAACATTTTGGTGTATCACACTTATATCCTATCAGTTTTTTGTGGAGTTGCTCCATGAAAATGTGATTCACCAATGGTGGTCAGTAAACAAAATCTGAATTTCTGGAATACCTAGACTAGTCGCCGCATTTCTAATTATGGACACAAATAGGCCTTATTCATACGAACATTTTGGTGTATCACACTTATATCCTATCAGTTTTTTGTGGAGTTGCTCCATGAAAATGTGATTCATCACCGGTGGTCAGTAAACAAAATCTGAATTTCTCGAATACCTAGAGTAGCCGCCGCATTTCTAAATACGGACACTAATAGATTTTATCCATACGAACATTTTGGTGTATCACACTTATATCCTATCAGTTTTTTGTGGAGTTGCTCCATGAAAATATGATTCACCAATGGTGGTCAGTAAACAAAATCTGAATTTCTGGAATACCTAGTCTAGTCGCCGCATTCCTGGAATACCTAGACTAGTCGCCGCATGGACACAAATAGGCCTTATTCATACGAACATTTTGGTGTATCACACTTATATCCTATCAGTTTTTTGTGGAGTTGCTCCATGAAAATGTGATTCACCAATGGTGGTCAGTAAACAAAATCTGAATTTCTGGAATACCTAGACTAGTCGCCGCATTTCTAATTATGGACACAAATAGGCCTTATTCATACGAACATTTTGGTGTATCACACTTATATCCTATCAGTTTTTTGTGGAGTTGCTCCATGAAAATGTGATTCATCACCGGTGGTCAGTAAACAAAATCTGAATTTCTGGAATACCTAGGCTAGTCGCCGCATTTCTCCTACGGACACTAATACATTTTATCCATACGAACCTTTTGGTGTATCACACTTATATCCTATCAGCTTTTTGTGGAGCTGCTCCATGAAAATGTGATTCACCAATGGTGGTCAGTAAACAAAATCTGAATTTCTGGAATACCTAGACTAGTCGCCGCATTTCTAAATACGGACACTTATAGATTTTATCCCTACGAACATCTTGGTGTATCACACTTATATCCTATCAGTTTTTTGTGGAGCTGCT
This sequence comes from Leucophora obtusa, assembly GCA_949987735.1. Taxonomy (NCBI): domain Eukaryota; kingdom Metazoa; phylum Arthropoda; class Insecta; order Diptera; family Anthomyiidae; genus Leucophora; species Leucophora obtusa. Next base: position 304,844,793 of record OX465295.1, on the reverse strand, counting down.
CCATGAAAATGTGATTCACCAATGGTGGTCAGTAAACAAAATCTGAATTTCTGGAATACCTAGACTAGTCGCCGCATTTCTAATTATGGACACAAATAGGCCTTATTCATACGAACATTTTGGTGTATCACACTTATATCCTATCAGTTTTTTGTAGAGTTGCTCCATGAAAATGTGATTCACCAATGGTGGTCAGTAAACAAAATCTGAATTTCTGGAATACCTAGACTAGTCGCCGCATTTCTAATTATGGACACAAATAGGCCTTATTCATACGAACATTTTGGTGTATCACACTTATATCCTATCAGTTTTTTGTGGACTTGCTCCATGAAAATGTGATTCATCACCGGTGGTCAGTAAACAAAATCTGAATTTCTGGAATACCTAGACTAGTCGCCGCATTTCTCATACGGACACTAATAGATTTTATCCATACGAACATTTTGGTGTATCACACTTATATCCTATCAGTTTTTTGTGGAGTTGCTCCATGAAAATATGATTCACCAATGGTGGTCAGTAAACAAAATCTGAATTTCTGGAATACCTAGACTAGTCGCCGCATTTCTGGAATACCTAGACTAGTCGCCGCATGGACACAAATAGGCCTTATTCATACGAACATTTTGGTGTATCACACTTATATCCTATCAGTTTTTTGTGGAGTTGCTCCATGAAAATGTGATTCACCAATGGTGGTCAGTAAACAAAATCTGAATTTTTGGAATACCTAGACTAGTCGCCGCATTTCTAATTATGGACACAAATAGGCCTTATTCATACGAACATTTTGGTGTATCACACTTATATCCTATCAGTTTTTTGTAGAGTTGCTCCATGAAAATGTGATTCACCAATGGTTGTAAGTAAACAAAATCTGAATTTCTGGAATACCTAGACTAGCCGCCGCATTTCTAATTATGGACACAAATAGGCCTTATCCATACGAACATTTTGGTGTATCACACTTATATCCTATCAGTTTTTTGTGGAGTTGCTCCATGAAAATGTGATTCACCAATGGTGGTCAGTAAACAAAATCTGAATTTCTGGAATACCTAGACTAGTCGCCGCATTTCTCATACGGACACTAATAGATTTTATCCATACGAACATTTTGGTGTATCACACTTATATCCTATCAGTTTTTTGTGGAGTTGCTCCATGAAAATGTGATTCACCAATGGTGGTCAGTAAACAAAATCTGAATTTCTGGAATACCTAGACTAGTCGCCGCATTTCTAAATACGGACACTTATAGATTTTATCCCTACGAACATTTTGGTGTATCACACTTATATCCTATCAGTTTTTTGTGGAGTTGCTCCATCAAAATATGATTCACCAATGGTGGTCAGTAAACAAAATCTGAATTTCTGGAATACCTAGACTAGTCGCCGCATTTCTGGAATACCTAGACTAGTCGCCGCATGGACACAAATAGGCCTTATTCATACGAACATTTTGGTGTATCACACTTATATCCTATCAGTTTTTTGTGGAGTTGCTCCATGAAAATGTGATTCACCAATGGTGGTCAGTAAACAAAATCTGAATTTTTGGAATACCTAGACTAGTCGCCGCATTTCTAATTATGGACACAAATAGGCCTTATTTATACGAAGATTTTGGCGTATCACATTTATATCCTATCAGTTTTTTGTGGAGTTGCTCCATGAAAATGTGATTCGCCAATGGTGGTCAGTAAACAAAATCTGAATTTCTGGAATACCTAGAGTAGTCGCCGCATTTCTGGAATACCTAGACTAGTCGCCGCATGGACACAAATAGGCCTTATTCATACGAACATTTTGGTGTATCACACCTATATCCTGTCAGTTTTTTGTGGAGTTGCTCCATGAAAATGTGATTCACCATTGGTGGTCAGTAAACAAAATCTGAATTTCTGGAATACCTAGACTAGTCGCCGCATTTCTAATTATGGACACAAATAGGCCTTATTCATAGAACATTTTGGTGTATCACACTTATATCCTATCAGCTTTTTGTGGAGTTGCTCCATGAAAATGTGATTCATCACCGGTGGTCAGTAAACAAAATCTGAATTTCTCGAATACCTAGAGTAGTCGCCGCATTTCTAAATACGGACACTTATAGATTTTATCCATACGAACATTTTGGTGTATCACACTTATATCCTATCAGTTTTTTGTGGAGTTGCTCCATGAAAATGTGATTTACCAATGGTGGTCAGTCAACAAAATCTGATTTTCTGGAATACCTAGACTAGTCGCCGCATTTCTAATTATGGACACAAATAGGCCTTATTCATACGAACATTTTGGTGTATCACACTTATATCCTATCAGTTTTTTGTGGAGTTACTCCATGAAAATGTGATTCACCAATGGTGGTCAGTAAACAAAATCTGAATTTCTGGAATACCTAGACTAGCCGCCGCATTTCTAATTATGGACACAAATAGGCCTTATCCATACGAACATTTTGGTGTATCACACTTATATCCTATCAGTTTTTTGTGGAGTTGCTCCATGAAAATGTGATTCACCAATGGTGGTCAGTAAACAAAATCTGAATTTCTGGAATACCTAGACTAGTCGCCGCATTTCTCATACGGACACTAATAGATTTTATCCATACGAACATTTTGGTGTATCACACTTATATCCTATCAGTTTTTTGTGGAGTTGCTCCATGAAAATGTGATTCACCAATGGTGGTCAGTAAACAAAATCTGAATTTCTGGAATACCTAGACTAGTCGCCGCATTTCTAAATACGGACACTTATAGATTTTATCCCTACGAACATTTTGGTGTATCACACTTATATCCTATCAGTTTTTTGTGGAGTTGCTCCATGAAAATATGATTCACCAATGGTGGTCAGTAAACAAAATCTGAATTTCTGGAATACCTAGACTAGTCGCCGCATTTCTGGAATACCTAGACTAGTCGCCGCATGGACACAAATAGGCCTTATTCATACGAACATTTTGGTGTATCACACTTATATCCTATCAGTTTTTTGTGGAGTTGCTCCATGAAAATGTGATTCACCAATGGTGGTCAGTAAACAAAATCTGAAATTTTGGAATACCTAGACTAGTCGCCGCATTTCTAATTATGGACACAAATAGGCCTTATTTATACGAACATTTTGGCGTATCACATTTATATCCTATCAGTTTTTTGTGGAGTTGCTCCATGAAAATGTGATTCGCCAATGGTGGTCAGTAAACAAAATCTGAATTTCTGGAATACCTAGAGTAGTCGCCGCATTTCTGGAATACCTAGACTAGTCGCCGCATGGACACAAATAGGCCTTATTCATACGAACATTTTGGTGTATCACACTTATATCCTATCAGTTTTTTGTGGAGTTGCTCCATGAAAATGTGATTCACCAATGGTGGTCAGTAAACAAAATCTGAAATTTTGGAATACCTAGACTAGTCGCCGCATTTCTAATTATGGACACAAATAGGCCTTATCCATACGAACATTTTGGTGTATCACACTTATATCCTATCAGTTTTTTGTGGAGTTGCTCCATGAAAATGTGATTCACCAATGGTGGTCAGTAAACAAAATCTGAATTTCTGGAATACCTAGACTAGTCGCCGCATTTCTCATACGGACACTAATAGATTTTATCCATACAAACATTTTGGTGTATCACACTTATATCCTATCAGTTTTTTGTGGAGTTGCTCCATGAAAATGTGATTCACCAATGGTGGTCAGTAAACAAAATCTGAATTTCTGGAATACCTAGACTAGTCGCCGCATTTCTAAATACGGACACTTATAGATTTTATCCCTACGAACATTTTGGTGTATCACACTTATATCCTATCAGTTTTTTGTGGAGTTGCTCCATGAAAATATGATTCACCAATGGTGGTCAGTAAACAAAATCTGAATTTCTGGAATACCTAGACTAGTCGCCGCATTTCTGGAATACCTAGACTAGTCGCCGCATGGACACAAATAGGCCTTATTCATACGAACATTTTGGTGTATCACACCTATATCCTATCAGTTTTTTGTGGAGCTGCTCCATGAAAATGTGATTCACCAATGGTGGTCAGTAAACAAAATCTGAATTTCTGGAATACCTAGACTAGTCGCCGCATTTCTAATTATGGACACAAATAGGCCTTATTCATACGAACATTTTGGTGTATCACACTTATATCCTATCAGTTTTTTGTGGAGTTGCTCCATGAAAATGTGATTCACCAATGGTGGTCAGTAAACAAAATCTGAATTTCTGGAATACCTAGACTAGTCGCCGCATTTCTAAATACGGACGCTTATAGATTTTATCCCTACGAACATTTTGGTGTATCACACTTATATCCTATCAGTTTTTTGTGGAGTTGCTCCATGAAAATGTGATTCACCAATGGTGGTCAGTAAACAAAATCTGAATTTCTGGAATACCTAGACTAGTCGCCGCATTTCTAATTATGGACACAAATAGGCCTTATTCATACGAACATTTTGGTGTATCACACTTATATCCTATCAGTTTTTTGTGGAGTTGCTCCATGAAAATGTGATTCACCAATGGTGGTCAGTAAACAAAATCTGAATTTCTGGAATACCTAGACTAGTCGCCGCATTTCTAATTATGGACACAAATAGGCGTTATTCATACGAACATTTTGGTGTATGATACTTATATCCTATCAGTTTTTTGTGGAGTTGCTCCATGAAAATGTGATTCACCAATGGTGGTCAGTAAACAAAATCTGAATTTCTGGAATACCTAGACTAGTCGCCGCATTTCTAATTATGGACACAAATAGGCCTTATTCATACGAACATTTTGGTGTATCACACTTATATCCTATCAGTTTTTTGTGGAGTTGCTCCATGAAAATGTGATTCATCACCGGTGGTCAGTAAACAAAATCTGAATTTCTCGAATACCTAGAGTAGCCGCCGCATTTCTAAATACGGACACTAATAGATTTTATCCATACGAACATTTTGGTGTATCACACTTATATCCTATCAGTTTTTTGTGGAGTTGCTCCTTGAAAATATGATTCACCAATGGTGGTCAGTAAACAAAATCTGAATTTCTGGAATACCTAGTCTAGTCGCCGCATTCCTGGAATACCTAGACTAGTCGCCGCATGGACACAAATAGGCCTTATTCATACGAACATTTTGGTGTATCACACTTATATCCTATCAGTTTTTTGTGGAGTTGCTCCATGAAAATGTGATTCACCAATGGTGGTCAGTAAACAAAATCTGAATTTCTGGAATACCTAGACTAGTCGCCGCATTTCTAATTATGGACACAAATAGGCCTTATTCATACGAACATTTTGGTGTATCACACTTATATCCTATCAGTTTTTTGTGGAGTTGCTCCATGAAAATGTGATTCATCACCGGTGGTCAGTAAACAAAATCTGAATTTCTGGAATACCTAGGCTAGTCGCCGCATTTCTCCTACGGACACTAATACATTTTATCCATACGAACCTTTTGGTGTATCACACTTATATCCTATCAGCTTTTTGTGGAGCTGCTCCATGAAAATGTGATTCACCAATGGTGGTCAGTAAACAAAATCTGAATTTCTGGAATACCTAGACTAGTCGCCGCATTTCTAAATACGGACACTTATAGATTTTATCCCTACGAACATCTTGGTGTATCACACTTATATCCTATCAGTTTTTTGTGGAGCTGCTCCATGAAAATGTGATTCACCAATGGTGGTCAGTAAACAAAATCTGAATTTCTGGAATACCTAGACTAGTCGCCGCATTTCTAATTATGGACACAAATAGGCCTTATTCATACGAACATTTTGGTGTATCACACTTATATCCTATCAGTTTTTTGTAGAGTTGCTCCATGAAAATGTGATTCACCAATGGTGGTCAGTAAACAAAATCTGAATTTCTGGAATACCTAGACTAGTCGCCGCATTTCTAATTATGGACACAAATAGGCCTTATTCATACGAACATTTTGGTGTATCACACTTATATCCTATCAGTTTTTTTTGGAGTTGCTCCATGAAAATGTGATTCACCAATGGTGGTCAGTAAACAAAATCTGAATTTCTGGAATACCTAGACTAGTCGCCGCATTTCTAATTATGGACACAAATAGGCCTTATTCATACGAACATTTTGGTGTATCACACTTATATCCTATCAGTTTTTTGTGGACTTGCTCCATGAAAATGTGATTCATCACCGGTGGTCAGTAAACAAAATCTGAATTTCTGGAATACCTAGACTAGTCGCCGCATTTCTCATACGGACACTAATAGATTTTATCCATACGAACATTTTGGTGTATCACACTTATATCCTATCAGTTTTTTGTGGAGTTGCTCCATGAAAATATGATTCACCAATGGTGGTCAGTAAACAAAATCTGAATTTCTGGAATACCTAGACTAGTCGCCGCATTTCTGGAATACCTAGACTAGTCGCCGCATGGACACAAATAGGCCTTATTCATACGAACATTTTGGTGTATCACACTTATATCCTATCAGTTTTTTGTGGAGTTGCTCCATGAAAATGTGATTCACCAATGGTGGTCAGTAAACAAAATCTGAATTTTTGGAATACCTAGACTAGTCGCCGCATTTCTAATTATGGACACAAATAGGCCTTATTCATACGAACATTTTGGTGTATCACACTTATATCCTATCAGTTTTTTGTAGAGTTGCTCCATGAAAATGTGATTCACCAATGGTTGTAAGTAAACAAAATCTGAATTTCTGGAATACCTAGACTAGCCGCCGCATTTCTAATTATGGACACAAATAGGCCTTATCCATACGAACATTTTGGTGTATCACACTTATATCCTATCAGTTTTTTGTGGAGTTGCTCCATGAAAATGTGATTCACCAATGGTGGTCAGTAAACAAAATCTGAATTTCTGGAATACCTAGACTAGTCGCCGCATTTCTCATACGGACACTAATAGATTTTATCCATACGAACATTTTGGTGTATCACACTTATATCCTATCAGTTTTTTGTGGAGTTGCTCCATGAAAATGTGATTCACCAATGGTGGTCAGTAAACAAAATCTGAATTTCTGGAATACCTAGACTAGTCGCCGCATTTCTAAATACGGACACTTATAGATTTTATCCCTACGAACATTTTGGTGTATCACACTTATATCCTATCAGTTTTTTGTGGAGTTGCTCCATGAAAATATGATTCACCAATGGTGGTCAGTAAACAAAATCTGAATTTCTGGAATACCTAGACTAGTCGCCGCATTTCTGGAATACCTAGACTAGTCGCCGCATGGACACAAATAGGCCTTATTCATACGAACATTTTGGTGTATCACACTTATATCCTATCAGTTTTTTGTGGAGTTGCTCCATGAAAATGTGATTCACCAATGGTGGTCAGTAAACAAAATCTGAATTTTTGGAATACCTAGACTAGTCGCCGCATTTCTAATTATGGACACAAATAGGCCTTATTTATACGAAGATTTTGGCGTATCACATTTATATCCTATCAGTTTTTTGTGGAGTTGCTCCATGAAAATGTGATTCGCCAATGGTGGTCAGTAAACAAAATCTGAATTTCTGGAATACCTAGAGTAGTCGCCGCATTTCTGGAATACCTAGACTAGTCGCCGCATGGACACAAATAGGCCTTATTCATACGAACATTTTGGTGTATCACACCTATATCCTGTCAGTTTTTTGTGGAGTTGCTCCATGAAAATGTGATTCACCATTGGTGGTCAGTAAACAAAATCTGAATTTCTGGAATACCTAGACTAGTCGCCGCATTTCTAATTATGGACACAAATAGGCCTTATTCATAGAACATTTTGGTGTATCACACTTATATCCTATCAGCTTTTTGTGGAGTTGCTCCATGAAAATGTGATTCATCACCGGTGGTCAGTAAACAAAATCTGAATTTCTCGAATACCTAGAGTAGTCGCCGCATTTCTAAATACGGACACTTATAGATTTTATCCATACGAACATTTTGGTGTATCACACTTATATCCTATCAGTTTTTTGTGGAGTTGCTCCATGAAAATGTGATTTACCAATGGTGGTCAGTCAACAAAATCTGATTTTCTGGAATACCTAGACTAGTCGCCGCATTTCTAATTATGGACACAAATAGGCCTTATTCATACGAACATTTTGGTGTATCACACTTATATCCTATCAGTTTTTTGTGGAGTTACTCCATGAAAATGTGATTCACCAATGGTGGTCAGTAAACAAAATCTGAATTTCTGGAATACCTAGACTTGCCGCCGCATTTCTAATTATGGACACAAATAGGCCTTATCCATACGAACATTTTGGTGTATCACACTTATATCCTATCAGTTTTTTGTGGAGTTGCTCCATGAAAATGTGATTCACCAATGGTGGTCAGTAAACAAAATCTGAATTTCTGGAATACCTAGACTAGTCGCCGCATTTCTCATACGGACACTAATAGATTTTATCCATACAAACATTTTGGTGTATCACACTTATATCCTATCAGTTTTTTGTGGAGTTGCTCCATGAAAATGTGATTCACCAATGGTGGTCAGTAAACAAAATCTGAATTTCTGGAATACCTAGACTAGTCGCCGCATTTCTAAATACGGACACTTATAGATTTTATCCCTACGAACATTTTGGTGTATCACACTTATATCCTATCAGTTTTTTGTGGAGTTGCTCCATGAAAATATGATTCACCAATGGTGGTCAGTAAACAAAATCTGAATTTCTGGAATACCTAGACTAGTCGCCGCATTTCTGGAATACCTAGACTAGTCGCCGCATGGACACAAATAGGCCTTATTCATACGAACATTTTGGTGTATCACACTTATATCCTATCAGTTTTTTGTGGAGTTGCTCCATGAAAATGTGATTCACCAATGGTGGTCAGTAAACAAAATCTGAAATTTTGGAATACCTAGACTAGTCGCCGCATTTCTAATTATGGACACAAATAGGCCTTATTTATACGAACATTTTGGCGTATCACATTTATATCCTATCAGTTTTTTGTGGAGTTGCTCCATGAAAATGTGATTCGCCAATGGTGGTCAGTAAACAAAATCTGAATTTCTGGAATACCTAGAGTAGTCGCCGCATTTCTGGAATACCTAGACTAGTCGCCGCATGGACACAAATAGGCCTTATTCATACGAACATTTTGGTGTATCACACTTATATCCTGTCAGTTTTTTGTGGAGTTGCTCCATGAAAATGTGATTCACCATTGGTGGTCAGTAAACAAAATCTGAATTTCTGGAATACCTAGACTAGTCGCCGCATTTCTAATTATGGACACAAATAGGCCTTATTCATAGAACATTTTGGTGTATCACACTTATATCCTATCAGCTTTTTGTGGAGTTGCTCCATGAAAATGTGATTCATCACCGGTGGTCAGTAAACAAAATCTGAATTTCTCGAATACCTAGAGTAGTCGCCGCATTTCTAAATACGGACACTTATAGATTTTATCCATACGAACATTTTGGTGTATCACACTTATATCCTATCAGTTTTTTGTGGAGTTGCTCCATGAAAATGTGATTCACCAATGGTGGTCAGTCAACAAAATCTGAATTTCTGGAATACCTAGACTAGTCGCCGCATTTCTAATTATGGACACAAATAGGCCTTATTCATACGAACATTTTGGTGTATCACACTTATATCCTATCAGTTTTTTGTGGAGTTACTCCATGAAAATGTGATTCACCAATGGTGGTCAGTAAACAAAATCTGAATTTCTGGAATACCTAGACTAGTCGCCGCATTTCTAAATACGGACACTTATAGATTTTATCCATACGAACATTTTGGTGTATCACACTTATATCCTATGTAATGGTCGAATATTTTTTGCAACCGGAGCTCACAAATTTTGTTAACATTGCCTATATCTTTATTAAGTATATTCGAGCATTGATAATCGGTCGGAAAAATTTTTACAATTTATTATTTTCGTTCTCTGAAAATGTAAGAATATATTTTTTTTTCTAGTGATTTTATATTGCACTATTGATTTCATGAAACTGCTAACACTTTAAAACCCAAATTTCACCTGACCTTTACGGTATAATAGTATAATAATTGGTTTGTCTCTATTCTTAAAATCTTCAATATGGTGTTACAAAAAAAATGTCAGCGTTAATAAAAAAAAAAAAAAATGCATATATATCTTGTAGGAAAGGTGTATTATTGACTAATAAACGTATATTTAACTTGGTTATAATCTTGAAGAAAAGTTATAATATTTAATTTACTACCTTTTTATCAGTTTTTGTGTGATATGGGTGGCAACACCGTATAGTAGTAATACTTCTCTTGGAAGTCAAGGTACATGATTTTAATACTTCCTTTTTCAATTAGCAACCAAAGTGTTAAGACGTAATTTCTATAAGTAGAGCGTTAATTACATCAGCAAGTAGTTAAAATAATTTATAAAAATCTTTAAACATCCATTGTTTTTTCTGAAATTTTATGCAAGATTATAAGAATTTGATCTTGCTTTTAATAAGAAAAGGTAAATATAAAGTGATTTAAGTGCAATTTCTTAAAAATAAACAAAAGGAAAATATTTTAATCTAAAATTATACAGATTCCCAGAGATTTGGCTATTGGTAAAAGTGATAAAATATTATTAAATTTCATGTGGGAAAGAGGTCATTAAGTTACGGAAAAAAAGTAGCAGTGAAGACTTCATCTTAATAAACGGAAATTTCCACGTTTTTATAGTTAATTTATCGCCAGGGTCCCACGCCAAATATCTTTTCTTGTGAAAATTCTAAAAACCATACCTAAAGGTAAATTAAATTTAGAGTCCATAATTTTACTATAAATAACTTAATATTTTTCAACTACAGAATATAAAAAATCAGCTATATCATCTCATAAATTTTATTGTCACCTTTACGGTGACCACTAGCTGTTTTTTTTCTTGTAACGCGCTGTAAAGCTCGTAAGATCACGCAAAAGCAAGCTTAAACTATATTGCTCCATTTTTATAGCGGCTTGTGGTGGTCTAGATTGATTTTTGGAGCCACCACCTTTCCATTTTGATATCCGAGAAAACGTCGCAGATAAAGTGTAAGGGCTATCCAATTTATCGAGACGCCACTGTTCGTTTGTTTTTTCATATTCTTACACTAACTCTCTTACATTATTCAATCGGCAAGAACGTCATCGATTGATGACGTCGAAAAGTTGCGGTATATATTGGAATTAATTTTGCATGTAACACAGAGTACGAGTAACAAACCATAGGAATGGAAGAATAGACAAACCCCGAAAACCATATACTTACATACATTGGCCAGCACTTCATCAAGCTTCTAAAACATAATTACCTGTAGTATATACATAATAACTAATATCAAACTTAAGGCAATAAGTATTATTAATTACATTGAAAAGTTTAAAAGTGTTTTATATTGAAATTAATTCTTTTTTTTTAAAGGGGGATTGAAATTTTTAACATTCAAAATATTTATTTGAAGTTCGCATACCCAAATTTAAACTTAAAACTTATAACTTTTCATATAGAAAAAAACAGAAACCCTAAAATCGAACAAAATATACAAATATTATCAAATAAATTTAATTACTTAAATCCCTCTTAACGAGAAAAAAAAACAGAAATTTTTTTTTTCTCCTCTGAGCTTTCAATATGAATACTTTAAATTTATAAAACTACCTACGTATGTATCTATTTCTAATCCTAATTTTATATCCTACAGTAATTTAGAGTTAAAAATGCAAATATTAGAAATACCAGTTTTTTAGTTACCATCCTCAACCCCCATCGGGAGGCCTCTTCGACGGTTGCTGATGAACAAAATTTGGTGAGTGCAGAGAGTTCATTTTTATAACACTTAGATTTACTGATAAATAATACATGTAATTATTTGGAGTATTAGTTTATTATTCTGTGATCGTCAAAGAAGTAACAACTACGGAGGGAGTTTTGTTGTAAAATATTTACTTGGTGCATATAATTGTTTTTGTTTGGTTTGTTTATAAAACGAAATATGTAAGTGTTACAAAAAAAAACAAAAAAACAAAAATCAGCTGTTGAGTTTGTTTGGCGTAAATTCATGTACGTCAATAAAAATTTTTTTGTCATAATATTTTGCTTAGTTGTTACTTTTTTTTCGTCGAGTTTAACCCTATATCGTTTATGATTATAAATTGAGGCATTTTTTTTTCCTTGAAAAATTTAAGCAGAAATTCCATAAGGTTATTCTTATACGTTAAGTATAGATTAATAACATTCATTCTATTTATCTTTTCCACATTTTTTTTTAAAGCATTTATAAGCAATTATTTTTTATTTCCATATATACTCTCAATCATAAAATTAATTTTAGTATTAATGAATATCTAAATGAGGATATTGTTAGTGTTTATAAATAATCATTATTCCTTTGAATTTTTCTAATAATGAAGTTGTAATTTTCGAACATTTTAACCTAATTTTAATCACACGTAATTTCTACTTTTAAGCAAAATATGTTAGATTTTGAATTTTCTTGAATATATTAATATATATTGAATATGGAACGGTAGAGCATTTTGGGTTTTCTTACAAGATGTGATGTAGGTTAGTTCGTGCAAGCGTTTGTGGGGTTTTAGTAAGAAATTTGCGTAGCTAAAACCATTGGTAGGGCGGGTTGCGATACGCTGGTCTCTAACAAAATCTCAGAGGCCCAAATAGGGTATTGACTTGGAATGGAACATTTTATAGTAAATTTTTTTCGGTTTTCGAGCCATAGCAGGGGACAATTTTATTTGCGCTATGGCTAAATTTGGTCCATATTATAACGTAGTTTGTTTTTTTTTTATAAAAACCTCGGGGAGTCTATAATAAATTTTATGTAGGGAGTTTGTATGTGGCGTAGGGAAGATGGGAAGACACGAACCCCCCTATACGACTGACTGCTAGCAGAATAAATGGCTCCCTTCAGTCTTCGCTATCATCTCACTAAACAATTTATATTTTTCTTCAACAACACGTGTACAAATGTTTACCAACTTCGACTTTTGAGAATTTTAGTCATCCCTTGTTCATCTGTTCTTCGGATCGAACGCTACATAGAATTTTGGCGCCCAACGTGGGGCAGGGAAAATCGTTTGATTTTTTCCTGCTCGCCTTCATTTTGAATTAAATTTAGAGCACATTAACTCATTGAGTTTGAATATTTCCTAATATCTAAGTATTTACGATGAATATGTTTCACAGCATCCTGGACTTTCAATTATTTGAGGACTAAAAGTTCGGATAAGTTGACCGGACTGTTCCCTGATTCTGCTTTTGTCCTATTTATGAGGACATTTGGGAAAATTCTTTCTCTGTGCATGTTTACTGAATTTCGAGCTACTATCGTAGTTGGACTGAGTTACCAGTATCCTGAAAATATTAGGAATCACGTTATTATGCTAATTGCGTTGTAATGTCCAATAGTTTCAGTTGTTCGCAAACGGGTATACTGGTTTGTTAGATTATTATAGTTCTTAAAAATTCGTTAAACTCCATAACCCAGTATTTTTTTCCATTTCATTCACTTGTCATGCCTATATGAATCTATACTAACCTCTCACATCTGAAATGTAAGAAAACCGTATTTTGATTGATTGTTAAAAGCTTATACAAACGGCAAATTATCTACAATTAAATTTTTGTTAAATTTAATTGGGGGGAATTATATCAATTAACTTAAAGAGAAACTCCTTTTAAGATCAGCTTTAACGATTTTGTTTTTTTTACTTATTTACTGCATTTTATACACACAATTGTCAATATTTATATAAATTAAAGAGAGTAAATTAACTTTAGTTGAAATCGTTTACTTTTCCCGTACAATAGCATTTTAGTATATTTTCGCGAATGCGGGTTTTATTATTTTATTTTCTTTCTGGCTACAGTTTTTTCGTTTCAGTTGACAATTTTCGTTGTAGTTTATAATAGTAATTAATTCGAACATTTTCTTTACGAATTACTTCTTAGATAATTTTGATTCAGATTGGTGATTTATTTAACGGGATTTTCGGTTTCTGTAAATTGGTGGAAATTTACTTAGATTATTGCGAAATTTAGTTATATTTTGTAGATTTCCGGAGATTTAATTTTAGTCATTTGAATTCTTTTAAATAGCCCAGAGATTTTTTTTAAAGTATCTCAAGGGCTTCATAGATTTGAAACTTAAAGATATATATTATTTTTTTTAAGGAAATTTTGCTCAGGTCATTTGCCTGAAAACGTACAAATTTTATTATAACTTTGGAAAACAGATTTTTTTTTTAATGGGTTCAGATAATGAGCAACATTCCTCTCTTACGGATCCGGCAGCTAGTGTCAATAATGCGGATAACGATACTGTTTGTGCCATTTGTAAAGATTTAATAATCGGAAACCAGCACTGTGTCATTATATCGAAGTGCAGTCATATCTTCCATCGTTCTTGCATTGAGAATTTTTTATCTGATAAGTCAAACTGTCCTACATGCCAAAAACCTTGCGAGCTTGGTAGTTTGAAAAGATTCGATTTACCGAATATAGTACAAGCGAACCCTAAGCCAACATCCAGTTATCGCGGTAGAAATCGTGGTGCTATATCCAAGCAGGTCAAAACCCGCAGTGGGAAAATTATTTCAGAAGGATTAAATCAATCCCAAAACCTTTTGGAATTGAGTAGTTTGGAAACAACTTCTTCTAATAGGGGTGTTTTTCAGAATGCCCAAAATTCGCCATCTCAAGGGATAAGTCATACGCCAACAAAGATTTCTAATAACCCATTGCCTATAACATTGGCCCAGAATGATCAAAGTTTTTTGAATAATCAAAATTCTAATGAACATTTACCTCTTACTTTACCACCGAATAATCAAAACACCTTATTACAGAATATTTCTCATACTTCAGGAAAAACTCCTACTAAGCAATTGCCATCGATAATACCACAGAACTATCAAAAATCATTTTCCGGTAAGGCTTCTCACATGCCAACAGAGCGAGTTACCAATATGTCTGATAGTCCCGGGAATTTATTTAATGTTGCGGACATAGATCGGGTAATTGAGAGTAGTATTATAAGAATTTTAGGAAATCTTAATATTGTCTCCCCAAATACTCAATTGTCGGGGATGAGTTATCCTCCAGTTCATTCACAATCAATTTCTGGACAATTTCTGTTACAAAATGATTCACGATTTGAGTCTCAACCAGGATTTTCTGTACCCTCAAATACTAGGCCTACCACGCAAGGGCAAACTTTTGATTCCTATTCACGTCAGAATATTACACAACCATCTCAATCTAGACCGTCAAATGTAATGCCAAATAACTTAAACCCAATTATGGAACCAAACATTCAATACTCTAATTTACGACCACAGACATTGGAAAATTTAAATCATTCACAAAATGGCCATAATAATCGAAATTTTAACCCTGCAACGGTGGACGAACAATTTGCTCGTAGAAGCGACAAAATCACTTCAATAATACAGAATTGGAACTTAAAATTTGACGGTTCCACAAATGGGTTAAAAGTCGAGGATTTCTTGTATAGGGTCAGGTCATTGACAGCGGATACTTTCAATAATGATTTTGCTATCATATGTAAAAATTTACATATCCTTTTGACTGGCAAAGCGCGTGAATGGTACTGGAATTACCACAAACAAGTTCAGACCGTGACGTGGGATGAATTTTGTGTCGCTCTGCGCTATGAATATAAGGATTTTAGGACAAATTTTGATTTCATGGAAGAGGTTCGTAATAGAAAAATGAAGCCGGGTGAAACATTTGAGGCGTTTTATGAAGACGTTTCTTCTTTTCTTTCGCGTTTAGATCCTCCAGTGCCAGAGGCTGATATTATAGAAATTTTGAAACGAAATTTGAACACGGAATTGCGACGCGAACTGTTGTATGTCCCGGTTTACACGATTGCACATTTGCGTAAGCTGGTGCAAATGAGGGAAAATCTTTTTGGTGGAGATCCTTCACGTCGAAATATTCCACCAAAATTTACTCCGAATTTTGCTCCTCGTAGAACGGTGGCAGAATTGGATTTTCCGCTAGATGATGAATCATTTGGCGCTTCTGGATTTATAGATCCTTCGGTTGAAGCTATTCAACAAACCACAATGGTTTCAAAATGTTGGAATTGTGATTCCGCTGGTCACCATTGGGAGGATTGTTTGCAGAATAAAAACGTATTTTGCTATGGCTGCGGGGCCAAGGATACTTATAAGCCCCAATGTCCTAAATGCTCGTCTAAAAGAATATCAAATTCAAAAAACGAACCGCGTCAGATCTTTTCTCGCCCGCCTCCATAAATTCACCCGATTTTGACAAATATAATTTACTTTTAGTAACACCAGCTTCTAATCTACCTGATAATAAAATAACAGTATTAAAAAGAGATTTTTCTCAGACTCTATCTCCTATTGATCAAGCGATAGACAAGATTTTAGTTCCAAAATTACCATACCATTTGAGATGGCAAAATTATATTGCTAAACGCAATGAAATTTTTAACGTATCAGCTTTAAAAATCTTTGCGGCGAAAAAACCCAAGAGGTCAACTTTACGTCTCCGTGAATTTTATAAAATGCGAAAGCATGCCTCTAAATATATTATTTCCTCCATTTATAATAATCTGAACGACAAGAGATATTATGCTCAAATTAAGTTTCTGAACTTCTGTGAATATGGCCTCTTGGACACTGGTGCCAATATCAGCTGCATTGGTGCTGATTTGGCCAAGGAAAATTTTACAAATTTTGATTGCTTTTGCTCTCGAAAATCATTTGTAAAAACAGCCGATGGCAGTTTGCAACGTGTTTCGGGTCATTTAGTTGTCAATGTTTATTTTAAAAATCGGTGCAGGAGAATTAAACTTTTTATTGTACCATCCTTGATGCAGCGTTTGATTTTGGGAATAGATTTTTGGAAGTCGTTTCAGTTAGCTCCAGAAGTTTTTGGATCAGTAGTTTTAACGTCCGTCTGTTCAAATTTGCCCAAAGTTTCATCTGAATTATCTGCCTTTTGTATGCAGTCCGATATTAAGTCCGAGGAAATTGAAGACCCGGAAGATCTAAATCCAGGAGAATACCCTGTAACTCCGAGTCAACGTCAGCAGCTTGCTGCTATAATTGATTTATTTCCGAATTTCGAGAAACAAGGTCTCGGCCGAACCAGCATGATCAAACACGAAATTGATGTCGGCGATGCCAAACCCATCAAGCAAAGGTTTTACCCAGTTTCTCCAGCAGTGGAGAAACTGATGTTTCAAGAGATAGACCGTATGTTGGCTTTGAGGGTGATAGAACCTTCTTCTTCACCCTGGAGTTCCCCGATGCGTTTGGTGGTTAAACCAAACAAGGTTCGCCTTTGTTTGGATGCACGAAAGCTTAACTCGGTTACCAAAAAGGATGCATATCCATTACCCAGTATCGAGGGAATTTTTGCACGGCTTCCAAAGGCTAATCTAATTTCGAAATTGGATTTAAAAGATGCTTTTTGGCAAATCGGCTTAGCCGATAATACAAAAGCATTAACTGCGTTTACAGTCCCGGGGAGACCCTTATATCAATTTTCCGTTATGCCCTTTGGGCTATGTAATGCCCCACAGACGATGTGTCGTCTGATGGATGACATTATTCCTGCCGATTTACGTCACTGTGTCTTTGGATACCTTGATGACCTGGTGATTGTATCCGAGGATTTTAACACACATCTTTCTGTTTTGGTTAGGATTGCGGAACAGTTCCGGAAGGCGAATATTACACTCAATATATCTAAATCACGCTTTCTTGTTACTGAGGTGAATTATCTGGGATATGTTATTGGACGTGGTGGTATCAAGACCGACCCCGAGAAAGTTATCTCTATATCGAACTGGCCAGTACCTAAAAACTTGAAACAGGTCCGTGGTTTTCTTGGCCTTGCTGGTTGGTATAGAAGATTTATTGATAATTTCTCCTCTGTTGTGTTTCCTATTACCGAGGTATTATCAACAAAGCGAAAGTTTTGCTGGACACCTGAAGCCCAATGTGCATTCGAGGAAATCAAGTCCCTTCTCACTTCTGCCCCTATTTTGATCAACCCTGACTTCTCCAAGAAATTTTATATTCATTGTGACGCCAGCGACTATGGCATTGGAGCAGTGTTGGTGCAGTTAGATGAAAATGGCGCTGAAAAGCCCATAGCTTTCATGTCCAAGAAGCTTAACTCTGCCCAACGCAACTACAGCGTCACTGAGCGCGAATGTCTGGCGGCTCTAGAAGCTATTAGAAAGTTTCGTTGCTATATTGAAATGCAGGAATTTGAGGTCATTACTGACCACTCATCATTAGTTTGGTTGATGAGGCAGCCAGATTTGAGCGGTAGATTAGCCCGCTGGGTTTTCAAGCTTCAGGCTTACAAGTTTACGATAAGTCATCGTAAAGGGAAGGACAACATTGTTCCAGATGCCCTTTCTAGAGTTTGTTGTGAGGAAGTTTCTTCTCTTGAGCTTTCGGAACCTGAAATTGACCTTGGGTCTGTGCATTTTGACGACGATGACTATATGAACTTAAAAGAGAAAATATCTACAAACCCTGATAAATACCCTGATATTAAGTTAATTGAGAAATATGTTTATATACGGACACAGCACTATTCTGGTAATGATGATGAGGACCAAAATTGCTGGAAGCTTTGGGTACCCTATAATCTACGCCACTCTTTACTTATACGTTTTCATGATTCTCTTGTGACGTCACATGGTGGTGTTTATAAAACCCTGCAGTTAATCCGCAGAAATTTCTTTTGGCCTGGGTTAGTGAGAGACGTTCGCAATTACGTTCGTAATTGTGAAATCTGCAAAACAACAAAATCTCCCAATTTTACTATGAAACCTGAAATGGGTAAGCCGACTATTTCGCTTAGGCCTTTTCAAAGGTTGTACATAGATATTCTTGGCCCATACCCCCGTAGCAAACAAGGTAATATTGGGCTGCTTATTGTGCTTGACCACCTCACAAAGTTTCACTGGTTGTGTCCCTTAAAAAAATTTGTTTCCTCTGCGATTCAGGAATTTTTACTTAAGAGCATTTTCCATACTTATGGGGTCCCTGAATATATTGTAAGTGACAATGGTTCGCAATTCAAATCGAATGATCTAAATGCATTTTTCACTTCAC
Organism: Leucophora obtusa; assembly: GCA_949987735.1. NCBI lineage: Eukaryota > Metazoa > Arthropoda > Insecta > Diptera > Anthomyiidae > Leucophora > Leucophora obtusa. The sequence goes on along the minus strand of OX465295.1, from coordinate 304,825,575 downwards.
TCGGAATAACCCATATCTATACCGCCCTCTACTCTCCGCAAGCAAACGCATCAGAGAGGGTTAACCGGTCTTTGATAGCAGGCATTAGAGCTTTTCTAAAACAGGATCACACACTTTGGGATAAAAATTTAAGTTTTATAAGTTGTGCTTTGAGGAACTCTACTCATCAGTCAATCAATTGTAGTCCTTACCACGCAGTTTTCGGTATTGACATGATAACACATGGCAGCTCTTATAGCCTTTTGAAAAACCTAAGCCTCCTTGATGAACCCTCGTTTAGCCTGTCAAGAGATGACCATTTGGCTCTGATTCGAAAGGACTTAAGGAAACATATCTCTGATGCTTATGACACCAATAGAAATCAGTATAATTTACGCACCCGACCCATAATTTTCACCGTAGGCCAGGAGGTTTATCGCCGGAATTTCGCGCAAAGCAATTTCGAACGTAAGTTCAATGCAAAACTTTCCCCAGTATTTTTGAAGGCAAAGGTCAAAGAGAAAGTTGGAAGCCACTACTATGTTTTACAGGATTTGGAGGGGAAAACCATTGGTACTTTTCATGCTAAAGACATTCGACCTTGAATTTTTTTCCAGCTAATACTGTTGTCTCATACCCACGGTTGCCAACCGATTGAAAAAAAAAATGGCTAGATGAGACCCAAAAATGGCTAGGAAATTGTTAGATTTATAAACAGTGCAAATATTTTGCAGTTTTCTTCGCTAGATTATCAAAAAGTGGTACTTAACATCACTGACACTAGGTATTTTTCTCAAAAATATCTTGACAATGTTTCTAATACTAGTTGTAAACTTTTCAATGATGAAAAGTTTTACGATTAACCTTCAAATTATGAATCCCGATTTTCATTGAATTGCTATTAGTTTTTAGAATACTCAATGGATGAAGTAGGGTAAAAACTGCATACACATATTTTATCCAAATTTGAATTCTTTTTGAAAGTTTTGATGAAAAAATCATTTAAAAGGTGTTTTAGGATAAAAGAATAGCGTATGTTAATTTTAAGATGTTTCCAATATTAAACTATTTAAAAACTGTTTACGACTGACAAAAATTGCCTGAATTTTGGCTAATAGCTACTCCACAATTTTTCCTACTAGGGACAAAATAAAATCGCTAGATCTGGCGAAAAAACCGCGTTGTGGCAACAGTGCTAATATCCCAGTATTATCTGGTTTTGTAATGGTCGAATATTTTTTGCAACCGGAGCTCACAAATTTTGTTAACATTGCCTATATCTTTATTAAGTATATTCGAGCATTGATAATCGGTCGGAAAAATTTTTACAATTTATTATTTTCGTTCTCTGAAAATGTAAGAATATATTTTTTTTTCTAGTGATTTTATATTGCACTATTGATTTCATGAAACTGCTAACACTTTAAAACCCAAATTTCACCTGACCTTTACGGTATAATAGTATAATAATTGGTTTGTCTCTATTCTTAAAATCTTCAATATGGTGTTACAAAAAAAATGTCAGCGTTAATAAAAAAAAAAAAAAATGCATATATATCTTGTAGGAAAGGTGTATTATTGACTAATAAACGTATATTTAACTTGGTTATAATCTTGAAGAAAAGTTATAATATTTAATTTACTACCTTTTTATCAGTTTTTGTGTGATATGGGTGGCAACACCGTATAGTAGTAATACTTCTCTTGGAAGTCAAGGTACATGATTTTAATACTTCCTTTTTCAATTAGCAACCAAAGTGTTAAGACGTAATTTCTATAAGTAGAGCGTTAATTACATCAGCAAGTAGTTAAAATAATTTATAAAAATCTTTAAACATCCATTGTTTTTTCTGAAATTTTATGCAAGATTATAAGAATTTGATCTTGCTTTTAATAAGAAAAGGTAAATATAAAGTGATTTAAGTGCAATTTCTTAAAAATAAACAAAAGGAAAATATTTTAATCTAAAATTATACAGATTCCCAGAGATTTGGCTATTGCTAAAAGTGATAAAATATTATTAAATTTCATGTGGGAAAGAGGTCATTAAGTTACGGAAAAAAAGTAGCAGTGAAGACTTCATCTTAATAAACGGAAATTTCCACGTTTTTATAGTTAATTTATCGCCAGGGTCCCACGCCAAATATCTTTTCTTGTGAAAATTCTAAAAACCATACCTAAAGGTAAATTAAATTTAGAGTCCATAATTTTACTATAAATAACTTAATATTTTTCAACTACAGAATATAAAAAATCAGCTATATCATCTCATAAATTTTATTGTCACCTTTACGGTGACCACTAGCTGTTTTTTTTCTTGTAACGCGCTGTAAAGCTCGTAAGATCACGCAAAAGCAAGCTTAAACTATATTGCTCCATTTTTATAGCGGCTTGTGGTGGTCTAGATTGATTTTTGGAGCCACCACCTTTCCATTTTGATATCCGAGAAAACGTCGCAGATAAAGTGTAAGGGCTATCCAATTTATCGAGACGCCACTGTTCGTTTGTTTTTTCATATTCTTACACTAACTCTCTTACATTATTCAATCGGCAAGAACGTCATCGATTGATGACGTCGAAAAGTTGCGGTATATATTGGAATTAATTTTGCATGTAACACAGAGTACGAGTAACAAACCATAGGAATGGAAGAATAGACAAACCCCGAAAACCATATACTTACATACATTGGCCAGCACTTCATCAAGCTTCTAAAACATAATTACCTGTAGTATATACATAATAACTAATATCAAACTTAAGGCAATAAGTATTATTAATTACATTGAAAAGTTTAAAAGTGTTTTATATTGAAATTAATTCTTTTTTTTTAAAGGGGGATTGAAATTTTTAACATTCAAAATATTTATTTGAAGTTCGCATACCCAAATTTAAACTTAAAACTTATAACTTTTCATATAGAAAAAAACAGAAACCCTAAAATCGAACAAAATATACAAATATTATCAAATAAATTTAATTACTTAAATCCCTCTTAACGAGAAAAAAAAACAGAAATTTTTTTTTTCTCCTCTGAGCTTTCAATATGAATACTTTAAATTTATAAAACTACTTACGTATGTATCTATTTCTAATCCTAATTTTATATCCTACAGTAATTTAGAGTTAAAAATGCAAATATTAGAAATACCAGTTTTTTAGTTACCATCCTCAACCCCCATCGGGAGGCCTCTTCGACGGTTGCTGATGAACAAAATTTGGTGAGTGCAGAGAGTTCATTTTTATAACACTTAGATTTACTGATAAATAATACATGTAATTATTTGGAGTATTAGTTTATTATTCTGTGATCGTCAAAGAAGTAACAACTACGGAGGGAGTTTTGTTGTAAAATATTTACTTGGTGCATATAATTGTTTTTGTTTGGTTTGTTTATAAAACGAAATATGTAAGTGTTACAAAAAAAAAACAAAAAAACAAAAATCAGCTGTTGAGTTTGTTTGGCGTAAATTCATGTACGTCAATAAAAATTTTTTTGTCATAATATTTTGCTTAGTTGTTACTTTTTTTTCGTCGAGTTTAACCCTATATCGTTTATGATTATAAATTGAGGCATTTTTTTTTCCTTGAAAAATTTAAGCAGAAATTCCATAAGGTTATTCTTATACGTTAAGTATAGATTAATAACATTCATTCTATTTATCTTTTCCACATTTTTTTTTAAAGCATTTATAAGCAATTATTTTTTATTTCCATATATACTCTCAATCATAAAATTAATTTTAGTATTAATGAATATCTAAATGAGGATATTGTTAGTGTTTATAAATAATCATTATTCCTTTGAATTTTTCTAATAATGAAGTTGTAATTTTCGAACATTTTAACCTAATTTTAATCACACGTAATTTCTACTTTTAAGCAAAATATGTTAGATTTGAATTTTCTTGAATATATTAATATATATTGAATATGGAACGGTAGAGCATTTTGGGTTTTCTTACAAGATGTGATGTAGGTTAGTTCGTGCAAGCGTTTGTGGGGTTTTAGTAAGAAATTTGCGTAGCTAAAACCATTGGTAGGGCGGGTTGCGATACGCTGGTCTCTAACAAAATCTCAGAGGCCCAAATAGGGTATTCACTTGGAATGGAACATTTTATAGTAAATTTTTTTTCGGTTTTCGAGCCATAGCAGGGGACAATTTTATTTGCGCTATGGCTAAATTTGGTCCATATTATAACGTAGTTTGTTTTTTTTTTTATAAAAACCTCGGGGAGTCTATAATAAATTTTATGTAGGGAGTTTGTATGCGGCGTAGGGAAGATGGGAAGACACGAACCCCCCTATACGACTGACTGCTAGCAGAATAAATGGCTCCCTTCAGTCTTCGCTATCATCTCACTAAACAATTTATATTTTTCTTCAACAACACGTGTACAAATGTTTACCAACTTCGACTTTGAGAATTTTAGTCATCCCTTGTTCATCTGTTCTTCGGATCGAACGCTACATAGAATTTTGGCGCCCAACGTGGGGCAGGGAAAATCGTTTGATTTTTTCCTGCTCGCCTTCATTTTGAATTAAATTTAGGAGCACATTAACTCATTGAGTTTGAATATTTCCTAATATCTAAGTATTTACGATGAATATGTTTCACAGCATCCTGGACTTTCAATTATTTGAGACTAAAAGTTCGGATAAGTTGACCGGACTGTTCCCTGATTCTGCTTTTGTCCTATTTATGAGGACATTTGGGAAAATTCTTTCTCTGTGCATGTTTACTGAATTTCGAGCTACTATCGTAGTTGGACTGAGTTACCAGTATCCTGAAAATATTAGGAATCACGTTATTATGCTAATTGCGTTGTAATGTCCAATAGTTTCAGTTGTTCGCAAACGGGTATACTGGTTTGTTAGATTATTATAGTTCTTAAAAATTCGTTAAACTCCATAACCCAGTATTTTTTTCCATTTCATTCACTTGTCATGCCTATATGAATCTATACTAACCTCTCACATCTGAAATGTAAGAAAACCGTATTTTGATTGATTGTTAAAAGCTTATACAAACGGCAAATTATCTACAATTAAATTTTTGTTAAATTTAATTGGGGGGAATTATATCAATTAACTTAAAGAGAAACTCCTTTTAAGATCAGCTTTAACGATTTTGTTTTTTTTACTTATTTACTGCATTTTATACACACAATTGTCAATATTTATATAAATTAAAGAGAGTAAATTAACTTTAGTTGAAATCGTTTACTTTTCCCGTACAATAGCATTTTAGTATATTTTCGCGAATGCGGGTTTTATTATTTTATTTTCTTTCTGGCTACAGTTTTTTCGTTTCAGTTGACAATTTTCGTTGTAGTTTATAATAGTAATTAATTCGAACATTTTCTTTACGAATTACTTCTTAGATAATTTTGATTCAGATTGGTGATTTATTTAACGGGATTTTCGGTTTCTGTAAATTGGTGGAAATTTACTTAGATTATTGCGAAATTTAGTTATATTTTGTAGATTTCCGGAGATTTAATTTTAGTCATTTGAATTCTTTTAAATAGCCCAGAGATTTTTTTTAAAGTATCTCAAGGGCTTCATAGATTTGAAACTTAAAGATATATATTATTTTTTTTAAGGAAATTTTGCTCAGGTCATTTGCCTGAAAACGTACAAATTTTATTATAACTTTGGAAAACAGATTTTTTTTTTAATGGGTTCAGATAATGAGCAACATTCCTCTCTTACGGATCCGGCAGCTAGTGTCAATAATGCGGATAACGATACTGTTTGTGCCATTTGTAAAGATTTAATAATCGGAAACCAGCACTGTGTCATTATATCGAAGTGCAGTCATATCTTCCATCGTTCTTGCATTGAGAATTTTTTTATCTGATAAGTCAAACTGTCCTACATGCCAAAAACCTTGCGAGCTTGGTAGTTTGAAAAGATTCGATTTACCGAATATAGTACAAGCGAACCCTAAGCCAACATCCAGTTATCGCGGTAGAAATCGTGGTGCTATATCCAAGCAGGTCAAAACCCGCAGTGGGAAAATTATTTCAGAAGGATTAAATCAATCCCAAAACCTTTTGGAATTGAGTAGTTTGGAAACAACTTCTTCTAATAGGGGTGTTTTTCAGAATGCCCAAAATTCGCCATCTCAAGGGATAAGTCATACGCCAACAAAGATTTCTAATAACCCATTGCCTATAACATTGGCCCAGAATGATCAAAGTTTTTTGAATAATCAAAATTCTAATGAACATTTACCTCTTACTTTACCACCGAATAATCAAAACACCTTATTACAGAATATTTCTCATACTTCAGGAAAAACTCCTACTAAGCAATTGCCATCGATAATACCACAGAACTATCAAAAATCATTTTCCGGTAAGGCTTCTCACATGCCAACAGAGCGAGTTACCAATATGTCTGATAGTCCCGGGAATTTATTTAATGTTGCGGACATAGATCGGGTAATTGAGAGTAGTATTATAAGAATTTTAGGAAATCTTAATATTGTCTCCCCAAATACTCAATTGTCGGGGATGAGTTATCCTCCAGTTCATTCACAATCAATTTCTGGACAATTTCTGTTACAAAATGATTCACGATTTGAGTCTCAACCAGGATTTTCTGTACCCTCAAATACTAGGCCTACCACGCAAGGGCAAACTTTTGATTCCTATTCACGTCAGAATATTACACAACCATCTCAATCTAGACCGTCAAATGTAATGCCAAATAACTTAAACCCAATTATGGAACCAAACATTCAATACTCTAATTTACGACCACAGACATTGGAAAATTTAAATCATTCACAAAATGGCCATAATAATCGAAATTTTAACCCTGCAACGGTGGACGAACAATTTGCTCGTAGAAGCGACAAAATCACTTCAATAATACAGAATTGGAACTTAAAATTTGACGGTTCCACAAATGGGTTAAAAGTCGAGGATTTCTTGTATAGGGTCAGGTCATTGACAGCGGATACTTTCAATAATGATTTTGCTATCATATGTAAAAATTTACATATCCTTTTGACTGGCAAAGCGCGTGAATGGTACTGGAATTACCACAAACAAGTTCAGACCGTGACGTGGGATGAATTTTGTGTCGCTCTGCGCTATGAATATAAGGATTTTAGGACAAATTTTGATTTCATGGAAGAGGTTCGTAATAGAAAAATGAAGCCGGGTGAAACATTTGAGGCGTTTTATGAAGACGTTTCTTCTTTTCTTTCGCGTTTAGATCCTCCAGTGCCAGAGGCTGATATTATAGAAATTTTGAAACGAAATTTGAACACGGAATTGCGACGCGAACTGTTGTATGTCCCGGTTTACACGATTGCACATTTGCGTAAGCTGGTGCAAATGAGGGAAAATCTTTTTGGTGGAGATCCTTCACGTCGAAATATTCCACCAAAATTTACTCCGAATTTTGCTCCTCGTAGAACGGTGGCAGAATTGGATTTTCCGCTAGATGATGAATCATTTGGCGCTTCTGGATTTATAGATCCTTCGGTTGAAGCTATTCAACAAACCACAATGGTTTCAAAATGTTGGAATTGTGATTCCGCTGGTCACCATTGGGAGGATTGTTTGCAGAATAAAAACGTATTTTGCTATGGCTGCGGGGCCAAGGATACTTATAAGCCCCAATGTCCTAAATGCTCGTCTAAAAGAATATCAAATTCAAAAAACGAACCGCGTCAGATCTTTTCTCGCCCGCCTCCATAAATTCACCCGATTTTGACAAATATAATTTACTTTTAGTAACACCAGCTTCTAATCTACCTGATAATAAAATAACAGTATTAAAAAGAGATTTTTCTCAGACTCTATCTCCTATTGATCAAGCGATAGACAAGATTTTAGTTCCAAAATTACCATACCATTTGAGATGGCAAAATTATATTGCTAAACGCAATGAAATTTTTAACGTATCAGCTTTAAAAATCTTTGCGGCGAAAAAACCCAAGAGGTCAACTTTACGTCTCCGTGAATTTTATAAAATGCGAAAGCATGCCTCTAAATATATTATTTCCTCCATTTATAATAATCTGAACGACAAGAGATATTATGCTCAAATTAAGTTTCTGAACTTCTGTGAATATGGCCTCTTGGACACTGGTGCCAATATCAGCTGCATTGGTGCTGATTTGGCCAAGGAAAATTTTACAAATTTTGATTGCTTTTGCTCTCGAAAATCATTTGTAAAAACAGCCGATGGCAGTTTGCAACGTGTTTCGGGTCATTTAGTTGTCAATGTTTATTTTAAAAATCGGTGCAGGAGAATTAAACTTTTTATTGTACCATCCTTGATGCAGCGTTTGATTTTGGGAATAGATTTTTGGAAGTCGTTTCAGTTAGCTCCAGAAGTTTTTGGATCAGTAGTTTTAACGTCCGTCTGTTCAAATTTGCCCAAAGTTTCATCTGAATTATCTGCCTTTTGTATGCAGTCCGATATTAAGTCCGAGGAAATTGAAGACCCGGAAGATCTAAATCCAGGAGAATACCCTGTAACTCCGAGTCAACGTCAGCAGCTTGCTGCTATAATTGATTTATTTCCGAATTTCGAGAAACAAGGTCTCGGCCGAACCAGCATGATCAAACACGAAATTGATGTCGGCGATGCCAAACCCATCAAGCAAAGGTTTTACCCAGTTTCTCCAGCAGTGGAGAAACTGATGTTTCAAGAGATAGACCGTATGTTGGCTTTGAGGGTGATAGAACCTTCTTCTTCACCCTGGAGTTCCCCGATGCGTTTGGTGGTTAAACCAAACAAGGTTCGCCTTTGTTTGGATGCACGAAAGCTTAACTCGGTTACCAAAAAGGATGCATATCCATTACCCAGTATCGAGGGAATTTTTGCACGGCTTCCAAAGGCTAATCTAATTTCGAAATTGGATTTAAAAGATGCTTTTTGGCAAATCGGCTTAGCCGATAATACAAAAGCATTAACTGCGTTTACAGTCCCGGGGAGACCCTTATATCAATTTTCCGTTATGCCCTTTGGGCTATGTAATGCCCCACAGACGATGTGTCGTCTGATGGATGACATTATTCCTGCCGATTTACGTCACTGTGTCTTTGGATACCTTGATGACCTGGTGATTGTATCCGAGGATTTTAACACACATCTTTCTGTTTTGGTTAGGATTGCGGAACAGTTCCGGAAGGCGAATATTACACTCAATATATCTAAATCACGCTTTCTTGTTACTGAGGTGAATTATCTGGGATATGTTATTGGACGTGGTGGTATCAAGACCGACCCCGAGAAAGTTATCTCTATATCGAACTGGCCAGTACCTAAAAACTTGAAACAGGTCCGTGGTTTTCTTGGCCTTGCTGGTTGGTATAGAAGATTTATTGATAATTTCTCCTCTGTTGTGTTTCCTATTACCGAGGTATTATCAACAAAGCGAAAGTTTTGCTGGACACCTGAAGCCCAATGTGCATTCGAGGAAATCAAGTCCCTTCTCACTTCTGCCCCTATTTTGATCAACCCTGACTTCTCCAAGAAATTTTATATTCATTGTGACGCCAGCGACTATGGCATTGGAGCAGTGTTGGTGCAGTTAGATGAAAATGGCGCTGAAAAGCCCATAGCTTTCATGTCCAAGAAGCTTAACTCTGCCCAACGCAACTACAGCGTCACTGAGCGCGAATGTCTGGCGGCTCTAGAAGCTATTAGAAAGTTTCGTTGCTATATTGAAATGCAGGAATTTGAGGTCATTACTGACCACTCATCATTAGTTTGGTTGATGAGGCAGCCAGATTTGAGCGGTAGATTAGCCCGCTGGGTTTTCAAGCTTCAGGCTTACAAGTTTACGATAAGTCATCGTAAAGGGAAGGACAACATTGTTCCAGATGCCCTTTCTAGAGTTTGTTGTGAGGAAGTTTCTTCTCTTGAGCTTTCGGAACCTGAAATTGACCTTGGGTCTGTGCATTTTGACGACGATGACTATATGAACTTAAAAGAGAAAATATCTACAAACCCTGATAAATACCCTGATATTAAGTTAATTGAGAAATATGTTTATATACGGACACAGCACTATTCTGGTAATGATGATGAGGACCAAAATTGCTGGAAGCTTTGGGTACCCTATAATCTACGCCACTCTTTACTTATACGTTTTCATGATTCTCTTGTGACGTCACATGGTGGTGTTTATAAAACCCTGCAGTTAATCCGCAGAAATTTCTTTTGGCCTGGGTTAGTGAGAGACGTTCGCAATTACGTTCGTAATTGTGAAATCTGCAAAACAACAAAATCTCCCAATTTTACTATGAAACCTGAAATGGGTAAGCCGACTATTTCGCTTAGGCCTTTTCAAAGGTTGTACATAGATATTCTTGGCCCATACCCCCGTAGCAAACAAGGTAATATTGGGCTGCTTATTGTGCTTGACCACCTCACAAAGTTTCACTGGTTGTGTCCCTTAAAAAAATTTGTTTCCTCTGCGATTCAGGAATTTTTACTTAAGAGCATTTTCCATACTTATGGGGTCCCTGAATATATTGTAAGTGACAATGGTTCGCAATTCAAATCGAATGATCTAAATGCATTTTTCACTTCACTCGGAATAACCCATATCTATACCGCCCTCTACTCTCCGCAAGCAAACGCATCAGAGAGGGTTAACCGGTCTTTGATAGCAGGCATTAGAGCTTTTCTAAAACAGGATCACACACTTTGGGATAAAAATTTAAGTTTTATAAGTTGTGCTTTGAGGAACTCTACTCATCAGTCAATCAATTGTAGTCCTTACCACGCAGTTTTCGGTATTGACATGATAACACATGGCAGCTCTTATAGCCTTTTGAAAAACCTAAGCCTCCTTGATGAACCCTCGTTTAGCCTGTCAAGAGATGACCATTTGGCTCTGATTCGAAAGGACTTAAGGAAACATATCTCTGATGCTTATGACACCAATAGAAATCAGTATAATTTACGCACCCGACCCATAATTTTCACCGTAGGCCAGGAGGTTTATCGCCGGAATTTCGCGCAAAGCAATTTCGAACGTAAGTTCAATGCAAAACTTTCCCCAGTATTTTTGAAGGCAAAGGTCAAAGAGAAAGTTGGAAGCCACTACTATGTTTTACAGGATTTGGAGGGGAAAACCATTGGTACTTTTCATGCTAAAGACATTCGACCTTGAATTTTTTTCCAGCTAATACTGTTGTCTCATACCCACGGTTGCCAACCGATTGAAAAAAAAAATGGCTAGATGAGACCCAAAAATGGCTAGGAAATTGTTAGATTTATAAACAGTGCAAATATTTTGCAGTTTTCTTCGCTAGATTATCAAAAAGTGGTACTTAACATCACTGACACTAGGTATTTTTCTCAAAAATATCTTGACAATGTTTCTAATACTAGTTGTAAACTTTTCAATGATGAAAAGTTTTACGATTAACCTTCAAATTATGAATCCCGATTTTCATTGAATTGCTATTAGTTTTTAGAATACTCAATGGATGAAGTAGGGTAAAAACTGCATACACATATTTTATCCAAATTTGAATTCTTTTTGAAAGTTTTGATGAAAAAATCATTTAAAAGGTGTTTTAGGATAAAAGAATAGCGTATGTTAATTTTAAGATGTTTCCAATATTAAACTATTTAAAAACTGTTTACGACTGACAAAAATTGCCTGAATTTTGGCTAATAGCTACTCCACAATTTTTCCTACTAGGGACAAAATAAAATCGCTAGATCTGGCGAAAAAACCGCGTTGTGGCAACAGTGCTAATATCCCAGTATTATCTGGTTTTGTAATGGTCGAATATTTTTTGCAACCGGAGCTCACAAATTTTGTTAACATTGCCTATATCTTTATTAAGTATATTCGAGCATTGATAATCGGTCGGAAAAATTTTTACAATTTATTATTTTCGTTCTCTGAAAATGTAAGAATATATTTTTTTTTCTAGTGATTTTATATTGCACTATTGATTTCATGAAACTGCTAACACTTTAAAACCCAAATTTCACCTGACCTTTACGGTATAATAGTATAATAATTGGTTTGTCTCTATTCTTAAAATCTTCAATATGGTGTTACAAAAAAAATGTCAGCGTTAATAAAAAAAAAAAAAAATGCATATATATCTTGTAGGAAAGGTGTATTATTGACTAATAAACGTATATTTAACTTGGTTATAATCTTGAAGAAAAGTTATAATATTTAATTTACTACCTTTTTATCAGTTTTTGTGTGATATGGGTGGCAACACCGTATAGTAGTAATACTTCTCTTGGAAGTCAAGGTACATGATTTTAATACTTCCTTTTTCAATTAGCAACCAAAGTGTTAAGACGTAATTTCTATAAGTAGAGCGTTAATTACATCAGCAAGTAGTTAAAATAATTTATAAAAATCTTTAAACATCCATTGTTTTTTCTGAAATTTTATGCAAGATTATAAGAATTTGATCTTGCTTTTAATAAGAAAAGGTAAATATAAAGTGATTTAAGTGCAATTTCTTAAAAATAAACAAAAGGAAAATATTTTAATCTAAAATTATACAGATTCCCAGAGATTTGGCTATTGCTAAAAGTGATAAAATATTATTAAATTTCATGTGGGAAAGAGGTCATTAAGTTACGGAAAAAAAGTAGCAGTGAAGACTTCATCTTAATAAACGGAAATTTCCACGTTTTTATAGTTAATTTATCGCCAGGGTCCCACGCCAAATATCTTTTCTTGTGAAAATTCTAAAAACCATACCTAAAGGTAAATTAAATTTAGAGTCCATAATTTTACTATAAATAACTTAATATTTTTCAACTACAGAATATAAAAAATCAGCTATATCATCTCATAAATTTTATTGTCACCTTTACGGTGACCACTAGCTGTTTTTTTTCTTGTAACGCGCTGTAAAGCTCGTAAGATCACGCAAAAGCAAGCTTAAACTATATTGCTCCATTTTTATAGCGGCTTGTGGTGGTCTAGATTGATTTTTGGAGCCACCACCTTTCCATTTTGATATCCGAGAAAACGTCGCAGATAAAGTGTAAGGGCTATCCAATTTATCGAGACGCCACTGTTCGTTTGTTTTTTCATATTCTTACACTAACTCTCTTACATTATTCAATCGGCAAGAACGTCATCGATTGATGACGTCGAAAAGTTGCGGTATATATTGGAATTAATTTTGCATGTAACACAGAGTACGAGTAACAAACCATAGGAATGGAAGAATAGACAAACCCCGAAAACCATATACTTACATACATTGGCCAGCACTTCATCAAGCTTCTAAAACATAATTACCTGTAGTATATACATAATAACTAATATCAAACTTAAGGCAATAAGTATTATTAATTACATTGAAAAGTTTAAAAGTGTTTTATATTGAAATTAATTCTTTTTTTTTAAAGGGGGATTGAAATTTTTAACATTCAAAATATTTATTTGAAGTTCGCATACCCAAATTTAAACTTAAAACTTATAACTTTTCATATAGAAAAAAACAGAAACCCTAAAATCGAACAAAATATACAAATATTATCAAATAAATTTAATTACTTAAATCCCTCTTAACGAGAAAAAAAAACAGAAATTTTTTTTTTCTCCTCTGAGCTTTCAATATGAATACTTTAAATTTATAAAACTACTTACGTATGTATCTATTTCTAATCCTAATTTTATATCCTACAGTAATTTAGAGTTAAAAATGCAAATATTAGAAATACCAGTTTTTTAGTTACCATCCTCAACCCCCATCGGGAGGCCTCTTCGACGGTTGCTGATGAACAAAATTTGGTGAGTGCAGAGAGTTCATTTTTATAACACTTAGATTTACTGATAAATAATACATGTAATTATTTGGAGTATTAGTTTATTATTCTGTGATCGTCAAAGAAGTAACAACTACGGAGGGAGTTTTGTTGTAAAATATTTACTTGGTGCATATAATTGTTTTTGTTTGGTTTGTTTATAAAACGAAATATGTAAGTGTTACAAAAAAAAACAAAAAAACAAAAATCAGCTGTTGAGTTTGTTTGGCGTAAATTCATGTACGTCAATAAAAATTTTTTTGTCATAATATTTTGCTTAGTTGTTACTTTTTTTTCGTCGAGTTTAACCCTATATCGTTTATGATTATAAATTGAGGCATTTTTTTTTCCTTGAAAAATTTAAGCAGAAATTCCATAAGGTTATTCTTATACGTTAAGTATAGATTAATAACATTCATTCTATTTATCTTTTCCACATTTTTTTTTAAAGCATTTATAAGCAATTATTTTTTATTTCCATATATACTCTCAATCATAAAATTAATTTTAGTATTAATGAATATCTAAATGAGGATATTGTTAGTGTTTATAAATAATCATTATTCCTTTGAATTTTTCTAATAATGAAGTTGTAATTTTCGAACATTTTAACCTAATTTTAATCACACGTAATTTCTACTTTTAAGCAAAATATGTTAGATTTTGAATTTTCTTGAATATATTAATATATATTGAATATGGAACGGTAGAGCATTTTGGGTTTTCTTACAAGATGTGATGTAGGTTAGTTCGTGCAAGCGTTTGTGGGGTTTTAGTAAGAAATTTGCGTAGCTAAAACCATTGGTAGGGCGGGTTGCGATACGCTGGTCTCTAACAAAATCTCAGAGGCCCAAATAGGGTATTGACTTGGAATGGAACATTTTATAGTAAATTTTTTTCGGTTTTCGAGCCATAGCAGGGGACAATTTTATTTGCGCTATGGCTAAATTTGGTCCATATTATAACGTAGTTTGTTTTTTTTTTTATAAAAACCTCGGGGAGTCTATAATAAATTTTATGTAGGGAGTTTGTATGCGGCGTAGGGAAGATGGGAAGACACGAACCCCCCTATACGACTGACTGCTAGCAGAATAAATGGCTCCCTTCAGTCTTCGCTATCATCTCACTAAACAATTTATATTTTTCTTCAACAACACGTGTACAAATGTTTACCAACTTCGACTTTTGAGAATTTTAGTCATCCCTTGTTCATCTGTTCTTCGGATCGAACGCTACATAGAATTTTGGCGCCCAACGTGGGGCAGGGAAAATCGTTTGATTTTTTCCTGCTCGCCTTCATTTTGAATTAAATTTAGAGCACATTAACTCATTGAGTTTGAATATTTCCTAATATCTAAGTATTTACGATGAATATGTTTCACAGCATCCTGGACTTTCAATTATTTGAGGACTAAAAGTTCGGATAAGTTGACCGGACTGTTCCCTGATTCTGCTTTTGTCCTATTTATGAGGACATTTGGGAAAATTCTTTCTCTGTGCATGTTTACTGAATTTCGAGCTACTATCGTAGTTGGACTGAGTTACCAGTATCCTGAAAATATTAGGAATCACGTTATTATGCTAATTGCGTTGTAATGTCCAATAGTTTCAGTTGTTCGCAAACGGGTATACTGGTTTGTTAGATTATTATAGTTCTTAAAAATTCGTTAAACTCCATAACCCAGTATTTTTTTCCATTTCATTCACTTGTCATGCCTATATGAATCTATACTAACCTCTCACATCTGAAATGTAAGAAAACCGTATTTTGATTGATTGTTAAAAGCTTATACAAACGGCAAATTATCTACAATTAAATTTTTGTTAAATTTAATTGGGGGGAATTATATCAATTAACTTAAAGAGAAACTCCTTTTAAGATCAGCTTTAACGATTTTGTTTTTTTTACTTATTTACTGCATTTTATACACACAATTGTCAATATTTATATAAATTAAAGAGAGTAAATTAACTTTAGTTGAAATCGTTTACTTTTCCCGTACAATAGCATTTTAGTATATTTTCGCGAATGCGGGTTTTATTATTTTATTTTCTTTCTGGCTACAGTTTTTTCGTTTCAGTTGACAATTTTCGTTGTAGTTTATAATAGTAATTAATTCGAACATTTTCTTTACGAATTACTTCTTAGATAATTTTGATTCAGATTGGTGATTTATTTAACGGGATTTTCGGTTTCTGTAAATTGGTGGAAATTTACTTAGATTATTGCGAAATTTAGTTATATTTTGTAGATTTCCGGAGATTTAATTTTAGTCATTTGAATTCTTTTAAATAGCCCAGAGATTTTTTTTAAAGTATCTCAAGGGCTTCATAGATTTGAAACTTAAAGATATATATTATTTTTTTTAAGGAAATTTTGCTCAGGTCATTTGCCTGAAAACGTACAAATTTTATTATAACTTTGGAAAACAGATTTTTTTTTTAATGGGTTCAGATAATGAGCAACATTCCTCTCTTACGGATCCGGCAGCTAGTGTCAATAATGCGGATAACGATACTGTTTGTGCCATTTGTAAAGATTTAATAATCGGAAACCAGCACTGTGTCATTATATCGAAGTGCAGTCATATCTTCCATCGTTCTTGCATTGAGAATTTTTTATCTGATAAGTCAAACTGTCCTACATGCCAAAAACCTTGCGAGCTTGGTAGTTTGAAAAGATTCGATTTACCGAATATAGTACAAGCGAACCCTAAGCCAACATCCAGTTATCGCGGTAGAAATCGTGGTGCTATATCCAAGCAGGTCAAAACCCGCAGTGGGAAAATTATTTCAGAAGGATTAAATCAATCCCAAAACCTTTTGGAATTGAGTAGTTTGGAAACAACTTCTTCTAATAGGGGTGTTTTTCAGAATGCCCAAAATTCGCCATCTCAAGGGATAAGTCATACGCCAACAAAGATTTCTAATAACCCATTGCCTATAACATTGGCCCAGAATGATCAAAGTTTTTTGAATAATCAAAATTCTAATGAACATTTACCTCTTACTTTACCACCGAATAATCAAAACACCTTATTACAGAATATTTCTCATACTTCAGGAAAAACTCCTACTAAGCAATTGCCATCGATAATACCACAGAACTATCAAAAATCATTTTCCGGTAAGGCTTCTCACATGCCAACAGAGCGAGTTACCAATATGTCTGATAGTCCCGGGAATTTATTTAATGTTGCGGACATAGATCGGGTAATTGAGAGTAGTATTATAAGAATTTTAGGAAATCTTAATATTGTCTCCCCAAATACTCAATTGTCGGGGATGAGTTATCCTCCAGTTCATTCACAATCAATTTCTGGACAATTTCTGTTACAAAATGATTCACGATTTGAGTCTCAACCAGGATTTTCTGTACCCTCAAATACTAGGCCTACCACGCAAGGGCAAACTTTTGATTCCTATTCACGTCAGAATATTACACAACCATCTCAATCTAGACCGTCAAATGTAATGCCAAATAACTTAAACCCAATTATGGAACCAAACATTCAATACTCTAATTTACGACCACAGACATTGGAAAATTTAAATCATTCACAAAATGGCCATAATAATCGAAATTTTAACCCTGCAACGGTGGACGAACAATTTGCTCGTAGAAGCGACAAAATCACTTCAATAATACAGAATTGGAACTTAAAATTTGACGGTTCCACAAATGGGTTAAAAGTCGAGGATTTCTTGTATAGGGTCAGGTCATTGACAGCGGATACTTTCAATAATGATTTTGCTATCATATGTAAAAATTTACATATCCTTTTGACTGGCAAAGCGCGTGAATGGTACTGGAATTACCACAAACAAGTTCAGACCGTGACGTGGGATGAATTTTGTGTCGCTCTGCGCTATGAATATAAGGATTTTAGGACAAATTTTGATTTCATGGAAGAGGTTCGTAATAGAAAAATGAAGCCGGGTGAAACATTTGAGGCGTTTTATGAAGACGTTTCTTCTTTTCTTTCGCGTTTAGATCCTCCAGTGCCAGAGGCTGATATTATAGAAATTTTGAAACGAAATTTGAACACGGAATTGCGACGCGAACTGTTGTATGTCCCGGTTTACAGGATTGCACATTTGCGTAAGCTGGTGCAAATGAGGGAAAATCTTTTTGGTGGAGATCCTTCACGTCGAAATATTCCACCAAAATTTACTCCGAATTTTGCTCCTCGTAGAACGGTGGCAGAATTGGATTTTCCGCTAGATGATGAATCATTTGGCGCTTCTGGATTTATAGATCCTTCGGTTGAAGCTATTCAACAAACCACAATGGTTTCAAAATGTTGGAATTGTGATTCCGCTGGTCACCATTGGGAGGATTGTTTGCAGAATAAAAACGTATTTTGCTATGGCTGCGGGGCCAAGGATACTTATAAGCCCCAATGTCCTAAATGCTCGTCTAAAAGAATATCAAATTCAAAAAACGAACCGCGTCAGATCTTTTCTCGCCCGCCTCCATAAATTCACCCGATTTTGACAAATATAATTTACTTTTAGTAACACCAGCTTCTAATCTACCTGATAATAAAATAACAGTATTAAAAAGAGATTTTTCTCAGACTCTATCTCCTATTGATCAAGCGATAGACAAGATTTTAGTTCCAAAATTACCATACCATTTGAGATGGCAAAATTATATTGCTAAACGCAATGAAATTTTTAACGTATCAGCTTTAAAAATCTTTGCGGCGAAAAAACCCAAGAGGTCAACTTTACGTCTCCGTGAATTTTATAAAATGCGAAAGCATGCCTCTAAATATATTATTTCCTCCATTTATAATAATCTGAACGACAAGAGATATTATGCTCAAATTAAGTTTCTGAACTTCTGTGAATATGGCCTCTTGGACACTGGTGCCAATATCAGCTGCATTGGTGCTGATTTGGCCAAGGAAAATTTTACAAATTTTGATTGCTTTTGCTCTCGAAAATCATTTGTAAAAACAGCCGATGGCAGTTTGCAACGTGTTTCGGGTCATTTAGTTGTCAATGTTTATTTTAAAAATCGGTGCAGGAGAATTAAACTTTTTATTGTACCATCCTTGATGCAGCGTTTGATTTTGGGAATAGATTTTTGGAAGTCGTTTCAGTTAGCTCCAGAAGTTTTTGGATCAGTAGTTTTAACGTCCGTCTGTTCAAATTTGCCCAAAGTTTCATCTGAATTATCTGCCTTTTGTATGCAGTCCGATATTAAGTCCGAGGAAATTGAAGACCCGGAAGATCTAAATCCAGGAGAATACCCTGTAACTCCGAGTCAACGTCAGCAGCTTGCTGCTATAATTGATTTATTTCCGAATTTCGAGAAACAAGGTCTCGGCCGAACCAGCATGATCAAACACGAAATTGATGTCGGCGATGCCAAACCCATCAAGCAAAGGTTTTACCCAGTTTCTCCAGCAGTGGAGAAACTGATGTTTCAAGAGATAGACCGTATGTTGGCTTTGAGGGTGATAGAACCTTCTTCTTCACCCTGGAGTTCCCCGATGCGTTTGGTGGTTAAACCAAACAAGGTTCGCCTTTGTTTGGATGCACGAAAGCTTAACTCGGTTACCAAAAAGGATGCATATCCATTACCCAGTATCGAGGGAATTTTTGCACGGCTTCCAAAGGCTAATCTAATTTCGAAATTGGATTTAAAAGATGCTTTTTGGCAAATCGGCTTAGCCGATAATTCAAAAGCATTAACTGCGTTTACAGTCCCGGGGAGACCCTTATATCAATTTTCCGTTATGCCTTTTGGGCTATGTAATGCCCCACAGACGATGTGTCGTCTGATGGATGACATTATTCCTGCCGATTTACGTCACTGTGTCTTTGGATACCTTGATGACCTGGTGATTGTATCCGAGGATTTTAACACACATCTTTCTGTTTTGGTTAGGATTGCGGAACAGTTCCGGAAGGCGAATATTACACTCAATATATCTAAATCACGCTTTCTTGTTACTGAGGTGAATTATCTGGGATATGTTATTGGACGTGGTGGTATCAAGACCGACCCCGAGAAAGTTATCTCTATATCGAACTGGCCAGTACCTAAAAACTTGAAACAGGTCCGTGGTTTTCTTGGCCTTGCAGGTTGGTATAGAAGATTTATTGATAATTTCTCCTCTGTTGTGTTTCCTATTACCGAGGTATTATCAACAAAGCGAAAGTTTTGCTGGACACCTGAAGCCCAATGTGCATTCGAGGAAATCAAGTCCCTTCTCACTTCTGCCCCTATTTTGATCAACCCTGACTTCTCCAAGAAATTTTATATTCATTGTGACGCCAGCGACTATGGCATTGGAGCAGTGTTGGTGCAGTTAGATGAAAATGGCGCTGAAAAGCCCATAGCTTTCATGTCCAAGAAGCTTAACTCTGCCCAACGCAACTACAGCGTCACTGAGCGCGAATGTCTGGCGGCTCTAGAAGCTATTAGAAAGTTTCGTTGCTATATTGAAATGCAGGAATTTGAGGTCATTACTGACCACTCATCATTAGTTTGGTTGATGAGGCAGCCAGATTTGAGCGGTAGATTAGCCCGCTGGGTTTTCAAGCTTCAGGCTTACAAGTTTACGATAAGTCATCGTAAAGGGAAGGACAACATTGTTCCAGATGCCCTTTCTAGAGTTTGTTGTGAGGAAGTTTCTTCTCTTGAGCTTTCGGAACCTGAAATTGACCTTGGGTCTGTGCATTTTGACGACGATGACTATATGAACTTAAAAGAGAAAATATCTACAAACCCTGATAAATACCCTGATATTAAGTTAATTGAGAAATATGTTTATATACGGACACAGCACTATTCTGGTAATGATGATGAGGACCAAAATTGCTGGAAGCTTTGGGTACCCTATAATCTACGCCACTCTTTACTTATACGTTTTCATGATTCTCTTGTGACGTCACATGGTGGTGTTTATAAAACCCTGCAGTTAATCCGCAGAAATTTCTTTTGGCCTGGGTTAGTGAGAGACGTTCGCAATTACGTTCGTAATTGTGAAATCTGCAAAACAACAAAATCTCCCAATTTTACTATGAAACCTGAAATGGGTAAGCCGACTATTTCGCTTAGGCCTTTTCAAAGGTTGTACATAGATATTCTTGGCCCATACCCCCGTAGCAAACAAGGTAATATTGGGCTGCTTATTGTGCTTGACCACCTCACAAAGTTTCACTGGTTGTGTCCCTTAAAAAAATTTGTTTCCTCTGCGATTCAGGAATTTTTACTTAAGAGCATTTTCCATACTTATGGGGTCCCTGAATATATTGTAAGTGACAATGGTTCGCAATTCAAATCGAATGATCTAAATGCATTTTTCACTTCACTCGGAATAACCCATATCTATACCGCCCTCTACTCTCCGCAAGCAAACGCATCAGAGAGGGTTAACCGGTCTTTGATAGCAGGCATTAGAGCTTTTCTAAAACAGGATCACACACTTTGGGATAAAAATTTAAGTTTTATAAGTTGTGCTTTGAGGAACTCTACTCATCAGTCAATCAATTGTAGTCCTTACCACGCAGTTTTCGGTATTGACATGATAACACATGGCAGCTCTTATAGCCTTTTGAAAAACCTAAGCCTCCTTGATGAACCCTCGTTTAGCCTGTCAAGAGATGACCATTTGGCTCTGATTCGAAAGGACTTAAGGAAACATATCTCTGATGCTTATGACACCAATAGAAATCAGTATAATTTACGCACCCGACCCATAATTTTCACCGTAGGCCAGGAGGTTTATCGCCGGAATTTCGCGCAAAGCAATTTCGAACGTAAGTTCAATGCAAAACTTTCCCCAGTATTTTTGAAGGCAAAGGTCAAAGAGAAAGTTGGAAGCCACTACTATGTTTTACAGGATTTGGAGGGGAAAACCATTGGTACTTTTCATGCTAAAGACATTCGACCTTGAATTTTTTTCCAGCTAATACTGTTGTCTCATACCCACGGTTGCCAACCGATTGAAAAAAAAAATGGCTAGATGAGACCCAAAAATAGCTAGGAAATTGTTAGATTTATAAACAGTGCAAATATTTTGCAGTTTTCTTCGCTAGATTATCAAAAAGTGGTACTTAACATCACTGACACTAGGTATTTTTCTCAAAAATATCTTGACAATGTTTCTAATACTAGTTGTAAACTTTTCAATGATGAAAAGTTTTACGATTAACCTTCAAATTATGAATCCCGATTTTCATTGAATTGCTATTAGTTTTTAGAATACTCAATGGATGAAGTAGGGTAAAAACTGCATACACATATTTTATCCAAATTTGAATTCTTTTTGAAAGTTTTGATGAAAAAATCATTTAAAAGGTGTTTTAGGATAAAAGAATAGCGTATGTTAATTTTAAGATGTTTCCAATATTAAACTATTTAAAAACTGTTTACGACTGACAAAAATTGCCTGAATTTTGGCTAATAGCTACTCCACAATTTTTCCTACTAGGGACAAAATAAAATCGCTAGATCTGGCGAAAAAACCGCGTTGTGGCAACAGTGCTAATATCCCAGTATTATCTGGTTTTGTAATGGTCGAATATTTTTTGCAACCGGAGCTCACAAATTTTGTTAACATTGCCTATATCTTTATTAAGTATATTCGAGCATTGATAATCGGTCGGAAAAATTTTTACAATTTATTATTTTCGTTCTCTGAAAATGTAAGAATATATTTTTTTTTCTAGTGATTTTATATTGCACTATTGATTTCATGAAACTGCTAACACTTTAAAACCCAAATTTCACCTGACCTTTACGGTATAATAGTATAATAATTGGTTTGTCTCTATTCTTAAAATCTTCAATATGGTGTTACAAAAAAAATGTCAGCGTTAATAAAAAAAAAAAAAAATGCATATATATCTTGTAGGAAAGGTGTATTATTGACTAATAAACGTATATTTAACTTGGTTATAATCTTGAAGAAAAGTTATAATATTTAATTTACTACCTTTTTATCAGTTTTTGTGTGATATGGGTGGCAACACCGTATAGTAGTAATACTTCTCTTGGAAGTCAAGGTACATGATTTTAATACTTCCTTTTTCAATTAGCAACCAAAGTGTTAAGACGTAATTTCTATAAGTAGAGCGTTAATTACATCAGCAAGTAGTTAAAATAATTTATAAAAATCTTTAAACATCCATTGTTTTTTCTGAAATTTTATGCAAGATTATAAGAATTTGATCTTGCTTTTAATAAGAAAAGGTAAATATAAAGTGATTTAAGTGCAATTTCTTAAAAATAAACAAAAGGAAAATATTTTAATCTAAAATTATACAGATTCCCAGAGATTTGGCTATTGCTAAAAGTGATAAAATATTATTAAATTTCATGTGGGCAAGAGGTCATTAAGTTACGGAAAAAAAGTAGCAGTGAAGACTTCATCTTAATAAACGGAAATTTCCACGTTTTTATAGTTAATTTATCGCCAGGGTCCCACGCCAAATATCTTTTCTTGTGAAAATTCTAAAAACCATACGTAAAGGTAAATTAAATTTAGAGTCCATAATTTTACTATAAATAACTTAATATTTTTCAACTACAGAATATAAAAAATCAGCTATATCATCTCATAAATTTTATTGTCACCTTTACGGTGACCACTAGCTGTTTTTTTTCTTGTAACGCGCTGTAAAGCTCGTAAGATCACGCAAAAGCAAGCTTAAACTATATTGCTCCATTTTTATAGCGGCTTGTGGTGGTCTAGATTGATTTTTGGAGCCACCACCTTTCCATTTTGATATCCGAGAAAACGTCGCAGATAAAGTGTAAGGGCTATCCAATTTATCGAGACGCCACTGTTCGTTTGTTTTTTCATATTCTTACACTAACTCTCTTACATTATTCAATCGGCAAGAACGTCATCGATTGATGACGTCGAAAAGTTGCGGTATATATTGGAATTAATTTTGCATGTAACACAGAGTACGAGTAACAAACCATAGGAATGGAAGAATAGACAAACCCCGAAAACCATATACTTACATACATTGGCCAGCACTTCATCAAGCTTCTAAAACATAATTACCTGTAGTATATACATAATAACTAATATCAAACTTAAGGCAATAAGTATTATTAATTACATTGAAAAGTTTAAAAGTGTTTTATATTGAAATTAATTCTTTTTTTTTAAAGGGGGATTGAAATTTTTAACATTCAAAATATTTATTTGAAGTTCGCATACCCAAATTTAAACTTAAAACTTATAACTTTTCATATAGAAAAAAACAGAAACCCTAAAATCGAACAAAATATACAAATATTATCAAATAAATTTAATTACTTAAATCCCTCTTAACGAGAAAAAAAAACAGAAATTTTTTTTTTCTCCTCTGAGCTTTCAATATGAATACTTTAAATTTATAAAACTACTTACGTATGTATCTATTTCTAATCCTAATTTTATATCCTACAGTAATTTAGAGTTAAAAATGCAAATATTAGAAATACCAGTTTTTTAGTTACCATCCTCAACCCCCATCGGGAGGCCTCTTCGACGGTTGCTGATGAACAAAATTTGGTGAGTGCAGAGAGTTCATTTTTATAACACTTAGATTTACTGATAAATAATACATGTAATTATTTGGAGTATTAGTTTATTATTCTGTGATCGTCAAAGAAGTAACAACTACGGAGGGAGTTTTGTTGTAAAATATTTACTTGGTGCATATAATTGTTTTTGTTTGGTTTGTTTATAAAACGAAATATGTAAGTGTTACAAAAAAAAACAAAAAAACAAAAATCAGCTGTTGAGTTTGTTTGGCGTAAATTCATGTACGTCAATAAAAATTTTTTTGTCATAATATTTTGCTTAGTTGTTACTTTTTTTTCGTCGAGTTTAACCCTATATCGTTTATGATTATAAATTGAGGCATTTTTTTTTCCTTGAAAAATTTAAGCAGAAATTCCATAAGGTTATTCTTATACGTTAAGTATAGATTAATAACATTCATTCTATTTATCTTTTCCACATTTTTTTTTAAAGCATTTATAAGCAATTATTTTTTATTTCCATATATACTCTCAATCATAAAATTAATTTTAGTATTAATGAATATCTAAATGAGGATATTGTTAGTGTTTATAAATAATCATTATTCCTTTGAATTTTTCTAATAATGAAGTTGTAATTTTCGAACATTTTAACCTAATTTTAATCACACGTAATTTCTACTTTTAAGCAAAATATGTTAGATTTTGAATTTTCTTGAATATATTAATATATATTGAATATGGAACGGTAGAGCATTTTGGGTTTTCTTACAAGATGTGATGTAGGTTAGTTCGTGCAAGCGTTTGTGGGGTTTTAGTAAGAAATTTGCGTAGCTAAAACCATTGGTAGGGCGGGTTGCGATACGCTGGTCTCTAACAAAATCTCAGAGGCCCAAATAGGGTATTGACTTGGAATGGAACATTTTATAGTAAATTTTTTTCGGTTTTCGAGCCATAGCAGGGGACAATTTTATTTGCGCTATGGCTAAATTTGGTCCATATTATAACGTAGTTTGTTTTTTTTTTATAAAAACCTCGGGGAGTCTATAATAAATTTTATGTAGGGAGTTTGTATGCGGCGTAGGGAAGATGGGAAGACACGAACCCCCCTATACGACTGACTGCTAGCAGAATAAATGGCTCCCTTCAGTCTTCGCTATCATCTCACTAAACAATTTATATTTTTCTTCAACAACACGTGTACAAATGTTTACCAACTTCGACTTTTGAGAATTTTAGTCATCCCTTGTTCATCTGTTCTTCGGATCGAACGCTACACCTATCAGTTTTTTGTGGAGTTGCTCCATGAAAATGTGATTCACCATTGGTGGTCAGTAAACAAAATCTGAATTTCTGGAATACCTAGACTAGTCGCCGCATTTCTAAATACGGACACTTATAGATTTTATCCCTACGAATATTTTGGTGTATCACACTTATATCCTATCAGTTTTTTGTGGAGCTGCTCCATGAAAATGTGATTCACCAATGGTGGTCAGTAAACAAAATCTGAATTTCTGGAATACCTAGACTAGTCGCCGCATTTCTAATTATGGACACAAATAGGCCTTATTCATACGAACATTTTGGTGTATCACACTTATATCCTATCAGCTTTTTGTGGAGTTGCTCCATGAAAATGTGATTCATCACCGGTGGTCAGTAAACAAAATCTGAATTTCTCGAATACCTAGAGTAGCCGCCGCATTTCTAAATACGGACACTTATAGATTTTATCCATACGAACATTTTGGTGTATCACACTTATATCCTATCAGTTTTTTGTGGAGTTGCTCCATGAAAATGTGATTCACCATTGGTGGTCAGTAAACAAAATCTGATTTCTGGAATACCTAGACTAGTCGCCGCATTTCTAAATACGGACACTTATAGATTTTATCCCTACGAATATTTTGGTGTATCACACTTATATCCTATCAGTTTTTTGTGGAGCTGCTCCATGAAAATGTGATTCACCAATGGTGGTCAGTAAACAAAATCTGAATTTCTGGAATACCTAGACTAGTCGCCTCATTTCTAATTATGGACACAAATAGGCCTTATTCATACGAACATTTTGGTGTATCACACTTATATCCTATCAGTTTTTTGTAGAGTTGCTCCATGAAAATGTGATTCACCAATGGTGGTCAGTAAACAAAATCTGAATTTCTCGAATACCTAGAGTAGCCGCCGCATTTCTAAATACGGACACTTATAGATTTTATCCATACGAACATTTTGGTGTATCACACTTATATCCTATCAGTTTTTTGTGGAGTTGCTCCATGAAAATGTGATTCACCATTGGTGGTCAGTAAACAAAATCTGAATTTCTGGAATACCTAGACTAGTCGCCGCATTTCTAATTATGGACACAAATAGGCCTTATTCATACGAACATTTTGGTGTATCACACTTATATCCTATCAGCTTTTTGTGGAGTTGCTCCATGAAAATGTGATTCATCACCGGTGGTCAGTAAACAAAATCTGAATTTCTCGAATACCTAGAGTAGCCGCCGCATTTCTAAATACGGACACTTATAGATTTTATCCATACGAACATTTTGGTGTATCACACTTATATCCTATCAGTTTTTTGTGGAGTTGCTCCATGAAAATGTGATTCACCATTGGTGGTCAGTAAACAAAATCTGAATTTCTGGAATACCTAGACTAGTCGCCGCATTTCTAATTATGGACACAAATAGGCCTTATTCATACGAACATTTTGGTGTATCACACTTATATCCTATCAGCTTTTTGTGGAGTTGCTCCATGAAAATGTGATTCATCACCGGTGGTCAGTAAACAAAATCTGAATTTCTCGAATACCTAGAGTAGCCGCCGCATTTCTAACTACGGACACTAATAGATTTTATCCATACGAACATTTTGGTGTATCACACTTATATCCTATCAGTTTTTTGTGGAGTTGCTCCATGAAAATGTGATTCACCAATGGTGGTCAGTAAACAAAATCTGAATTTCTGGAATACCTAGACTAGTCGCCGCATTTCTAACTATGGACACAAATAGGCCTTATTCATACGAACATTTTGGTGTATCACACTTATATCCTATCAGTTTTTGTGAAGTTGCTCCATGAAAATGTGATTCATCACCGGTGGTCAGTAAACAAAATCTGAATTTCTGGAATACCTAGAGTAGTCGCCGCATTTCTAAATACGGACACTAATAGATTTTATCCATACGAACATTTTGGTGTATCACACTTATATCCTATCAGTTTTTTGTGGAGTTGCTCCATGAAAATGTGATTCATCACCGGTGGTCAGTAAACAAAATCTGAATTTCTCGAATACCTAGAGTAGCCGCCGCATTTCTAAATACGGACACTAATAGATTTTATCCATACGAACATTTTGGTGTATCACACTTATATCCTATCAGTTTTTTGTGGAGCTGCTCCATGAAAATGTGATTCACCAATGGTGGTCAGTAAACAAAATCTGAATTTCTGGAATACCTAGACTAGTCGCCGCATTTCTAATTATGGACACAAATAGGCCTTATTCATACGAACATTTTGGTGTATCACACTTATATCCTGTAACGACTTATTTTCGCTAGGGTATACTCAGCCTCTGTCCAGTGTTCGCTACAAGAAATAAATGCACACTGCTTTAGTTAATTTTAATCCACAATAGGTTTTTCCTTTATTTGTATTAATTCCTATAATTCGTTTACAGAGTTTACGGTTCGGGTCCCTTCGTGTCCTCTCGGTTGCTCGTTTTATCCTCGTTCCACTGCGGTCCGCTCGCCTCTTCTGCCCAGATAATTCACTTGGCGCTATGCACTTCCTTGTTGACGGGAACTTGTTGTTTGTCCCTTCTGCACACTTCGGTTTCGCTCGGCTCGTCCTCGGATTTTACTATTGCCTGCCTGTTCCTAAAACTTCAAACTTCAATATCACAAATTATTTTGCTCAGTGATGCCAAAACCCACAAAGTGATCGGGAAACACCAAGTGTGATTTTGGCTTAGTACCCCTGTAACTTCGTCAGGTGATCGGCAAACACCATCCGAAGTTCACTGGTGCTCGGTAACCACCAATGGAGATACTACTACTACTACTATCCACCACCAAATGTTTCTCGACGTGATCGCTAACCACCAGGAGAAATACTTGACTACTCAAATCTTATTCTAACTTCGTGCGGTGATCGCTAAACACCACCCAAAGTGTTCCCACTCACGCGTGACTCACACTTGTCTGTAACTTCGTCAGGTGATCGCTAAACACCATCCGAAGTTATCAAAACCACGCTCACTAACTTTGCCTGGTGATCGGTAAACACCAGTCAAAGTGTTCCCACTCACGCGTGACTCACTCTTGTCTGTAACTTCGTCAGGTGATCGCTAAACACCATCCGAAGTTATCAAACCACGCTCACTGACTTTGCTTGGTGATCGGTAAACACCAGTCAAAGTGTTCCCACTCACGCGTGACTCACACTTGTCTGTAACTTCGTCAGGTGATCGCTAAACACCATCCGAAGTTATCAAACCACACTCACTAACTTTGCCTGGTGATCGGTAAACACCAGTCAAAGTGTCTCTACCTCTGAACAATTCACACTCACTTCGTCACACTTGTTTCTACACTTCGTCAAGTGATCGCTAAACACCATCCGAAGTATATCTATGACACTCACTTGCTTTTCCTGGTGATCGCTAAACACCAGTTAAAGCGTCTACTTTGTTCACTACGTTAATTTGGGTACTTACTCTGCGCTGGATCGCTGCCAAAAGAATGAGACCTTTCTATTTTCTATACTGCCCTTTTATACCAATCGACAAACAAGTAGATGCTACCAACAAAACAATTACCCATGTTATGTTGCTATTGTAATATAGCGGCACATACATTCCTTAAATTCCTTAATTTTTGTAAACAACCTTAATAGTTGTTGCTAGGTGTTTACTGCTTGTTAAATATTACATTTTCACATGCGTATTGCTGTTGTTGTTTGTTTACTACTTTTATTTGTTTGACCAGTGCATGCTTATGCATGGTTGTGATTATGTGTATTGTTGTTATTGTCTGTTTCTATTCAATAACAGTAGCTACAGTCTGTGACACTAGTTTGTGGCCAAATTAGTCGTCACAATCCTATCAGTTTTTTGTGGAGTTGCTCCATGAAAATGTGATTCATCACCGGTGGTCAGTAAACAAAATCTGAATTTCTCGAATACCTAGAGTAGCCGCCGCATTTCTAACTACGGACACTAATAGATTTTATCCATACGAACATTTTGGTGTATCACACTTATATCCTATCAGTTTTTTGTGGAGTTGCTCCATGAAAATGTGATTCACCAATGGTGGTCAGTAAACAAAATCTGAATTTCTGGAATACCTAGACTAGTCGCCGCATTTCTAATTATGGACACAAATAGGCCTTATTGATACGAACATTTTGGTGTATCACACTTATATCCTATCAGTTTTTTGTGGAGTTGCTCCATGAAAATGTGATTCATCACCGGTGGTCAGTAAACAAAATCTGAATTTCTCGAATACCTAGAGTAGCCGCCGCATTTCTAAATACGGACACTAATAGATTTTATCCATACGAACATTTTGGTGTATCACACTTATATCCTATCAGTTTTTTGTGGAGTTGCTCCATGAAAATGTGACTCACCAATGGTGGTCAGTAAACAAAATCTGAATTTCTGGAATACCTAGACTAGTCGCCGCATTTCTAATTATGGACACAAATAGGCCTTATTCATACGAACATTTTGGTGTATCACACTTATATCCTATCAGTTTTTTGTGGAGCTGCTCCATGAAAATGTGATTCACCAATGGTGGTCAGTAAACAAAATCTGAATTTCTGGAATACCTAGACTAGTCGCCGCATTTCTAATTATGGACACAAATAGGCCTTATTCATACGAACATTTTGGTGTATCACACTTATATCCTATCAGTTTTTTGTGGAGTTGCTCCATGAAAATGTGATTCACCAATGGTGGTCAGTAAACAAAATCTGAATTTCTGGAATACCTAGACTAGTCGCCGCATTTCTAATTATGGACACAAATAGGCCTTACTCATACGAACATTTTGGTGTATCACACTTATATCCTATCAGTTTTTTGTAGAGTTGCTCCATGAAAATGTGATTCATCACCGGTGGTCAGTAAACAAAATCTGAATTTCTGGAATACCTAGACTAGTCGCCGCATTTCTCATACGGACACTAATAGATTTTATCCATACGAACATTTTGGTGTATCACACTTATATCCTATCAGTTTTTTGTGGAGTTGCTCCATGAAAATGTGATTCACCAATGGTGGTCAGTAAACAAAATCTGAATTTCTGGAATACCTAGACTAGTCGCCGCATTTCTAATTATGGACACAAATAGGCCTTATTCATACGAACATTTTGGTGTATCACACTTATATCCTATCAGTTTTTTGTGGAGTTGCTCCATGAAAATGTGATTCATCACCGGTGGTCAGTAAACAAAATCTGAATTTCTCGAATACCTAGACTAGTCGCCGCATTTCTGGAATACCTAGACTAGTCGCCGCATGGACACAAATAGGCCTTATTCATACGAACATTTTGGTGTATCACACTTATATCCTATCAGTTTTTTGTGGAGTTGCTCCATGAAAATGTGATTCACCAATGGTGGTCAGTAAACAAAATCTGAATTTCTGGAATACCTAGACTAGTCGCCGCATTTCTAATTATGGACACAAATAGGCCTTATTCATACGAACATTTTGGTGTATCACACTTATATCCTATCAGTTTTTTGTGGAGTTGCTCCATGAAAATATGATTCACCAATGGTGGTCAGTAAACAAAATCTGAATTTCTGGAATACCTAGACTAGTCGCCGCATGGACACAAATAGGCCTTATTCATACGAACATTTTGGTGTATCACACTTATATCCTATCAGTTTTTTGTGGAGTTGCTCCATGAAAATGTGATTCACCAATGGTGGTCAGTAAACAAAATCTGAATTTTTGGAATACCTAGACTAGTCGCCGCATTTCTAATTATGGACACAAATAGGCCTTATTTATACGAACATTTTGGCGTATCACACTTATATCCTATCAGTTTTTTGTGGAGTTGCTCCATGAAAATGTGATTCATCACCGGTGGTCAGTAAACAAAATCTGAATTTCTGGAATACCTAGACTAGTCGCCGCATTTCTCATACGAACACTAATAGATTTTATCCATACGAACATTTTGGTGTATCACACTTATATCCTATCAGTTTTTTGTGGAGTTACTCCATGAAAATGTGATTCACCAATGGTGGTCAGTAAACAAAATCTGAATTTCTGGAATACCTAGACTAGTCGCCGCATTTCTAATTATGGACACAAATAGGCCTTATTCATACGAACATTTTGGTGTATCACACTTATATCCTATCAGTTTTTTGTGGAGTTGCTCCATGAAAATGTGATTCACCAATGGTGGTCAGTAAACAAAATCTGAATTTCTGGAATACCTAGACTAGTCGCCGCATTTCTAATTATGGACACAAATAGGCCTTATTCATACGAACATTTTGGTGTATCACACTTATATCCTATCAGTTTTTTGTGGAGTTGCTCCATGAAAATATGATTCACCAATGGTGGTCAGTAAACAAAATCTGAATTTCTGGAATACCTAGACTAGTCGCCGCATGGACACAAATAGGCCTTATTCATACGAACATTTTGGTGTATCACACTTATATCCTATCAGTTTTTTGTGGAGTTGCTCCATGAAAATGTGATTCACCAATGGTGGTCAGTAAACAAAATCTGAATTTTTGGAATACCTAGACTAGTCGCCGCATTTCTAATTATGGACACAAATAGGCCTTATTTATACGAACATTTTGGCGTATCACACTTATATCCTATCAGTTTTTTGTGGAGTTGCTCCATGAAAATGTGATTCATCACCGGTGGTCAGTAAACAAAATCTGAATTTCTGGAATACCTAGACTAGTCGCCGCATTTCTAATTATGGATACAAATATGCCTTATTCATACGAACATTTTGCTGTATCACACTTATATCCTATCAGTTTTTTGTGGAGTTGCTCCATGAAAATGTGATTCATCACCGGTGGTCAGTAAACAAAATCTGAATTTCTGGAATACCTAGACTAGTCGCCGCATTTCTAATTATGGACACAAATAGGCCTTATTCATACGAACATTTTGGTGTATCACACTTATATCCTATAAGTTTTTTGTGGAGTTGCTCCATGAAAATGTGATTCATCACCGGTGGTCAGTAAACAAAATCTGAATTTCTGGAATACCTAGACTAGTCGCCGCATTTCTAATTATGGAC
This sequence comes from Leucophora obtusa, assembly GCA_949987735.1. Taxonomy (NCBI): domain Eukaryota; kingdom Metazoa; phylum Arthropoda; class Insecta; order Diptera; family Anthomyiidae; genus Leucophora; species Leucophora obtusa. Next base: position 304,792,944 of record OX465295.1, on the reverse strand, counting down.
ACAAATAGGCCTTATTCATACGAACATTTTGGTGAATCACACTTATATCCTATCAGTTTTTTGTGGAGTTGCTCCATGAAAATGTGATTCACCAATGGTGGTCAGTAAACAAAATCTGAATTTCTGGAATACCTAGACTAGTCGCCGCATTTCTAATTATGGACACAAATAGGCCTTATTCATACGAACATTTTGGTGTATCCCAGTAGTGGGAAATTGCGAATACAATTGTGTTTAATTGCTTTTCGATGGGAATACAATTGTGTTTAATTGCTTTTCGATGAGAAGTAAATGTGGTTTTATTGCTTTTCGATGGGAACATAATTGTGTTAATAGCTTATTGCATATTGTGTGCCCATAGTGTAAAATTGTTGGTGCCTAAAAATCGGTTATGTCTTCCCATAGTGTAAATAGGTGGTAATTAAAAAATCGATTATGTGTTCCAGTAGTGTGAAATGATTGGTGAAAAATCAATTGTGTCGTGGTGGAGGATCGTTTTGAATTCTACAGTTTGTTTTGTGGGTTGTAAATGTAGTAGTGTGAAATGATGTGAGCCACTTAAGAAAAAATTGTCCGTTGTGTGTTTTGATTTAAGGAAAAAAAAAATAAAAATAAAAAATGTAATATTAAAAGGAAAAATCAATTGTGTGGTGGTGGTGGAGGATCGTTTTGAATTCTACAGTTTGTTTTGTTTGTTTCTGCCTCTTCTAAATATTCTATATTATTTTGTTTTGGATTTTTGGGGTTGTAAAATCTCGTATTGTGAAATGATGTGAGCCACTTAAGAAACAATTGTCAGTTCTGTGTTTTGATTTAAGGAAAAAAATAAAAAAATGTAATATTAAAAATGCAGATATAGGTCAGGCAAGTGTTTTGTTTAATTCTGCCTCTTACTTGTCCGTTATGTGTTTTGATTTAAGGAAAAAATAAAAAAATGTATACTAAAAATAAATTTCATATATTTGATTTTATTAGAATTTTAATTTATATAATAATTCATAAATAAAAACATCATTAAATCTTTGTTCATAAATTAAAATTACTAAAAATTTACATGTTTATAGTACATATTTATAAGATCGTAAACCCTATTTTTTTTATATTTATAGATGACGCAATTACAAGTATCAGGCCCTTCAGTACACCCATCATCAGACCATGGACAACCTTCAAAATGCTCTCCATGTGCTGAAAAAACAATCTCTTTATTCTCATATGAATCGAGATAAGCAGCATTCTGTAAAAGAAAGTTTAAATCTTCTAGAGACATAAACTCCTTATATTCATTAAGGAATTCTATAATATTTTCTCGCATTGACATCTTAATCGTCTGAGTATTTCTTTATTTCTGAATCCATTAGTTTTAAATACAGCAACAATAAATTGTTGTTTTCATAATACTGTGAAATAGAGAGTCAGCACTCAATCTCTCCATATAAGTTATTTGCATCTAAATAAGTGCTTTTTTCGTATTGGTCCGTTGAATTTATTCTACTCTCTGGGGTGGGGAATTCTAAAAAAGTTAATTTAAAATTTAATTCATCTTAAGGTTTCATTCTAAAAACAAAAGTCGTCGAAGAAGAAACCACCACCATGAGCGCTGTATCAAAATCATTGTTAAACAAATTTGATGACCTCAACAACAAGCCTATTCTCCATACAAAAGATATGGAGGATCTTAAATTATATAATATTTTGAAAGCTATTAAAATGCAAACAAAATATGGAGAAAGTATCCAGATTGAGGTGGAAAACTATGTCATCTTTCTGCCAAAAAGATGTAATGCTATAACAGAGGAAGAGGTAAAGGAGTTTTCATCGGGCAAATATGCATCAAAAAAGTACCTGCAGTAGGTGACCAACCCTTCCGATTAGTGTTGGAGGTTTTTGATCTTAATGAATTTATTATCCCCAAAATTGGGGAATATCCACAATGGAATTGAAATTGTTAAAATGTATAAACTATTGCATTAAATAAATCGAAAAAATAAATAAAATATATTAAAATATAAATAATAATTGTTTTTATTTATCATTAATTTCATACAAAAATTTTAGGCATAAGTGACCACAATTAAATGAATTATATTTTTGATGTTGTCTATAATTGTACTCTATATTAGAGCCTAAATATAAAAGTCAATGGTGTGGGGCATAGTGTGAAATGATGTGAGCCACTTAAGAAAGAATTGTCCGTTATGTGGTTTGATTTAAGGGATTTTTAAGTTTTTTTTTTTTATTTAAGGGTCATAAATAATACTATGTGTGTGGCATATGTGTTGTTCAGAGGATCGTTTTAAATGCTACAAATGTTATATTTTTTAAAAATGTAGATATAGGTCATGCAAGTGTTTTGTTTAGTTTTGCTTCTTGTAATTATTCTATATTATTTTGTTTTGTATTGTATGGTCAAAAATCAATTGTGTGGGGCATAGTGTGAAATGATTTGAGCCACTTAAGAAAGAATTGTCCGTTATGTGTTTGATTTAAGGGATTTTTAAGTTTTTTTTTTTTTATTTAAGGGTCATAAATAATACTATGTGTGTGGCATATGTGTTGTTCAGAGGATCGTTTTAAATACTACAAATGTTATATTTTTTAAAAATGTAGATATAGGTCATGCAAGTGTTTTGTTTAGTTTTGCCTCTTGTAATTATTCTATATTTATTTTGTTTTGGATTGACCTTTTGACAACCGAACTTGAATCGCTGCAGATTTTCTAACGAAACTTTTTGATTAACTGATCATACTTTTGGTTTCATTTAGAAAATTAAGTTCAGTATCTTATACTACATCGTATAGAGTACTACTAAAATTTTTAGCAAGTCGTTGTGAAAAATAATTTAAATACTTAAATATTTTAAATTTCTTATAAAACTCAATTCTAAAAAAATATAAAAAATTTAAAAAATTCAACTGTGAAAAAGCTTCTAAATAAATTTAAAATTTATTAAAAAAATCAACTGTAAAAAAGACTCTCAATAAATTTTTAATTTATTACAAAAGGATTAAATAAAATTAAAAAAAGAAATATAAAAGTATTTAATTAATAAAAAATTTTATTTAAATTCTAAAAATAAATAAATCAAAATGTTCTCCTGTTTAATATGCCAAACTGCTTTCAACAGCAAACGTAATATGCTTCAACATAAGAAGAAACATTGTGTTGAATGTGGAAAGTTTTTCCTTAACCGTTCCTCGATGAAGGAGCATGAAACGACTCATGCAACCTCTTCAATGAAATTTTGTGTTCCTTGCAATGTAGCGGTTGCCAGCATAAACTATGCACAACACATGCGTACACTTCAACATCGCAATACTTGTGGGATAAGGACAATTAACCCTCGACTCACTGTAAGAAGCAGTGATTATAATGAAAGGTTAGCAGTTTATGTGTTAGAAAATGAGAAGGAAGAAATTATTATGCCGGAGGAATTTTTTAAAAAAGAGGAAGTAATTTTGATTGAATTGCTTAAGGATTGCCAAGTCAAACACATAACATACAAGTTTAATATGGAGCTTGTATGTGATTATGTGAAAATAACTGAGCATGAAGTGTTGGGAGCTACAATAGCTCACATAACAAAAATGATAATGGTCACTCTAAGCGATGACTTGAAAGACACCTATAATATGCAAACTAATGAACACCGGAACAAAATGTCTGAGTTCCAAGAAAGAGATAGTGGGTGGTCTCTTATAAATATAAAATGTTTAAATATTAATGTGAATGAAGCAAACATTATAAGAGGATCACAATATATTACACTTCCAAAGGAATTAAGAATGAAAAAAGCATTTACGAATATCCATAATGAAGATGTTTTTTGTTTCAAATGGAGTCTTATTGCTGCATTGTATTGTGCAAGAGGATTGTCTCATGATGAAGAAACACAATGTTCATCATACAACATAAACTGTAGTATAGCTGAACACAAAATAATAGTGAACAACATCGAATTAAATTTTCTCAACCTCACGTTTCCACTACCTCTAAAGAACTTGAGAGATTTTGAAAGACAAAATGAAGATATCAGTGTCAACGTCTTTGGATACGAAGAGAAAAGGATAGTCGGACCCTATTATCTCACAAAGGAGGAGAAGCGATATCACGTAAATCTTCTTCTTCTCATAGAGGAAGATAGATCACATTATGTGTTAATAAAAGATATTTCAAGGTTAGTAGCAAAAATTTAAAAATTTATTTTTTTAATATTGATTAAAATGTATCTCGATTTTTTTTTTAATGTTTGTTATTTACTCTTTTTATTTATTTACAGATTTATTCGTAGCAGTTTGACAGGACATCACGGAAAAATATTTATATGTAATGCATGCCTCACTTACAAAGAAAGTGAGGCATGCATATTAGAACATAAACAAAATTGCAATAAAATTTGCACAAGAATGCCAGATGAAAGTGATGCTACCATAAAGTATTCGAATGTTCATAAGGAACTGGATTTGCCATTCACGGTGTATGCTGATTTTGAATCGGTATTAAGTAGTATAAATGAAGAGGTTAGTGTTAAAACTAGGAAAATACAACAGCACATTCCATGTGCATTTAGTTATTTTATAAAATGTAGCTTTAACGAAAATTTAGATAAGTTTAAAATTTATGTTGGTGAAGATGCACCCACAGTTTTTGTCAAAGATTTAGTTGAAGATTTAAAAAACATTTATAAGAATTATATTTATAAAGAAGTTGAAATTAATATGACGGCAGAAGATATTAATTTTCATAATTCTTCTAATATGTGTCATATTTGTGAAGAGGATATCTATTTCTCAAAAGTGAAAGACCACTGTCATTTCACTGGCAAATATAGAGGAGCTGCACACAATGATTGTAATTTAAAATATAGGAAACCCAAGTTTATTCCAGTATTTTTCCACAATTTTTCATCATATGATTGTCATATGTTCTTTAAATATCTTAATAATATTCCAAATAGTGATATAAATGTTCTTCCTCTCAACAAGGAATTATACATGGCTTTGTCTGTGCATCTACCATTTCTTGAAAATTCTACTAAAGAAAAATTCGAAATAAGATTTCTTGATTCATTCAGATTTATGGCTTCCAGTTTGGATTCCCTAGCAAAAAATTTACATGTTGAGGATTTATATATTGTCCGCAAAAATTTCGCTGATGAAAATCATTTTAATTTAATAAGAAGAAAGGGTGTTTTTCCATACTCTTATATAGATTCATTGGATAGATTCAATGAGACTGAACTCCCCAGTCGAGATAAATTTTTTAATATTTTAAATGATGCCGAATGTTCCGAAGAAGATTATGAACACGCGAAAAATGTTTGGAATGAGTTTAGATGTGAGATTATGTTGGATTATGTAAAATTATATTTGAAAACAGATGTGCTGTTGTTGGCAGATATATTTGAAAACTTTAGGAAAATTTGTAAATCTATATATAAATTAGATCCAGCTCATTATTATACAGCCCCCGGTCTTTCATGGGACGCCATGCTTAAAACGACAAAGAAAGAATTAGAATTATTCATAGATAAAGATATGTATCTTTTTATACAAAAAGGAATAAGGGGGGTCTCGTACAATGTTCCCAGAGACATACCAAAGCCAATAATAAGTATATAGATGATTATGATAGTAGTAAACCCTCTGAATATTTAGCTTATTTAGATGCAAATAACTTATATGGATGGGCAATGTCTCAGTATCTTCCAACTGGAGAATTTGAGTGGCTTGACGAGAACTCCTTAAACGAATTTGATCCAAATAAAATATCCGATACTTCTCCTATCGGCTACATTTTAGAGGTTGATTTAACATATCCTCACTCTCTTCATAAACATCATAATTATCTGCCTTTTGCTCCGGAAAGCAAAGTAGTTGGAGAGTCCAAATATAAAAAACTTATTGCAGACTTGACTAATAAAAGTAATTATCAGATTCATTATCGAAACCTTAAGCAATGTCTTGCAAATGGTTTAATTTGTACAAAATACCATAGGGGGGTAAAATTTAATCAGTCTCCATGGCTTCAGAAATATATAAACTTAAATACAGACCATAGAGCAAAAGCACGAAATACATTTGAAAAGGATTTTTTCAAACTTCTGAATAACGCTGTCTATGGGAAAACCATGGAAAATGTTGAGAAGAGGGTAGATGTTAAAATCGCAAAAAACTGGGAGAGTGAAAATAGAAATCGTCGAGGGGTAAGATATTTTGTTTCTCGCCCAAATTTCAAAAGCATTGCCAAGTTTTGCGATGACTTGTTTGCAGTTCAGATGGGGAGAGTTAATGTATTATATGACAAACCCATATACATAGGTTTTGCCGTGCTTGAACTATCTAAATGGAAAATGTATGATTTCCATTATAGGATAATGAAGGCAAAATATGGGGAAAATATTATCCTCAATTATATGGACACAGATTCATTTATTTATTCAATCAAAACGGAAGATTTTTACAATGATATACTTAATGATTTTTTGTCTGAATTTGATACCTCAGATTATCGCGTTGATAATCCTTATGGTATACCATTATTGAATAAAAAAGTTTTGGGTAAAATGAAGGATGAGAATAATGGTATAATTATGACTGAATTTGTCGGTCTCAGATCGAAAATGTATTCCATTAAAACTATTGACAATAAAGAAATTAAAAAATCAAAGGGGGTTAAAAAGTCAGCTTTAAACAAATATTGCATGTTTGATTATAAAACTGCTTTATTTGAACGTAAAATTTTTTCCGATAATATGTGTTTGTTTTTATCAAAATTACATAAAGTTTTCACAATAAATGTCTATAAAATTGTTTTAAGTTATCAAGACGAAAAACGAATAATTATGAGCAATCAGGTTAACACAGTTGCTAGGGGTCATTGTGAATATGATGAGGATAATAAAACCCCCGATAATAACTGTCTAAAATGTCTAAATCATAATTTTAGTTTTGATGAGGATGGTGATAATACTATTATGCAAGTAAATATTGATTTACTACAATTCCAGAATGATTCTAACGATCTAATATTTGATAGTACCGATTATTAGGAAATAAAACACTTTTTCTTAATATATTTAATTTTAATAATTAAGATTTTATTTAATTTATTTTTTATATTTAGTTAATTTTCGATAATAATATGTATTAAATATAAATAAAGATTTTTGAAAACAATAAAAATTTCTTTTTTTATTCAAATGACAAATTGGGGTTCACTTCTTTTGAAGTTTAAAAAATTTTTGAAGTAAAAGAGCATTTTTCAGAGCACAAGTTCCATGATTGTGAGAACTACAACGGATGCAATCGGGATATTTTTCATCGAGTTGTTACAAATTAGAGCAATTGATATTTTCTATATTGAATACATTTTTCTGCAACATATCCTCCAGCCATTTTTTCTTTTCCAAACCCTTTACAAAAATGCACGAATTAATTGTATTTACTTTGAGAAATTTACAAACAGACTTGAATGATACAGATCCATCTTCCCACTGTAGATCATGATGGTTTTTTGTTAACCAATTGACTTGTCTTTGGTTCGCTGCTGACAAATGAATGTAATCGAAGGGTGGTTTTACGATGAAATTTATATACTCCTTAGCGTCGAACACCAATGCAATTTCCTTTACAATAAAACTATTTGAATCTCCTCTAAAGCCTTGAAGATCAATAAAAACCATTTTTGACATTTCTATTGCTTAAACAATTTTATGAACCTGCCCTGTCAGAGGAGTATATTCAATTAAACGATCATGAATAAGGATGCAGTAAGCTGATGAGTTTGGTGGAATATTAGTGCCTGTCTCAAACTCAATTTTTATATCTATCGGACCCCCTGCGACCGACTCGTTTTGGTGGCTTACATCGATAACGGTAATAGGAGCTTTATTTTTGAATTCTTGGCAAGTGAGTAGAGGTTGAGGTTCTCTCATATAGTAACTTTGCTGAAATCTGACATACATATCATATAGGATGGCAAAGCGTTCTTGATCGAATTTAATATTAAGATCATCATAAGGATATGAATCCGAGTTTAAGTGGACTTTGAGGTTGGTTAAATCACAATTAACGAATTTATTGTCATGCAGAAAGGCTATCAAGACAAAACGGGGTCGTTCTCTATTTGAAGACAATTTAACATTCCAAATGTGATTAGTTCCTGTTGTTAACTGTGGATTATAATGGCAGTCCCAACTGCGGAATGCTATTGGTAAATTTACTCCCTTTTGTATGATTTTAATCATATTTATTTTACTCGAGTCGGAAAGATGTACATGTTGTATCCTCCATGAAATATTCTTAATAGTAATTTTTGGTTTTTCAGTAGATGCAGTTGAGTATACCAGCTGATCATCACTTTTGCTTCGTAGTAGAATCAATTCATGTTTACAATTTAAAATAATTTTATTAAAGTCTTCAGCAAATCCCAATAATACTTTTAATGGTACGTAAAAGTTAAAGTGTCCATTTAGCACATTTAGATCATCTACTTTATTCCAACCAGCATTTTCCATGACAGCACCGTCCATTGCCATCAATGAAACATAATTTTTGATAGTGCTTGAAACACCTAGGTGTCTAGTACGGTCAATGTCAACACCATTGAGCTCATAACGAATTTCGTCAAATAGATGAGCAACAAAATTGTTTTTCAATCTGAAATTAGTAGAAGATGGTACTAATTTTTTACTATCGCTATCTTCAACGGAACCTTCAATGTAAATAAAACTTTCACTTGGCAAAACATATAAATCCTGATTTTGTATTGAGATTCTTATTTCATCGTTATTGTTAAATGATTGCAAGTACGGAGTGTATGTGTGATAATCTTTTTTTATAATATTATCATCCGATAAGGGTCAACCCAAAACATTAATTAAGGAACTCATTGTTGATGACGTTGTTGTTGTTTTTTTAATTGGAAATGCAATGATTTGAGAAAATTTATATTTGATTCAGTCAATTTGCTGGCTAAATGTGACGATAACAATGACGATGGTGTTGGCTTCGGTGTAACTGGTGGTAATATGTATTTTGGTGGTAATGATGTGGTATATGGAATGTTATTTGTTACAATTTCTTTGCTGTAAATTATCATTATTTTCTGGGCCTTAAATGTAATCGAATAGTTATTACTTCTCCTCGAAAATTAATAAAATCGCCGTGTTGATCAACTATCCGTAGTGTTAGTGAACTTACTTCTTTAGAGTTCACTGGCAAATAAATGAGATTTCTAGGTATTTCATCCATTTTATAGCCAGGTGGGACATTTATTGCAAACTCATGTAAGGTATGTGCATGAGAATTGTTTATATAAGTATTTACTACAATATTACATTCTATTCGCAAGAGATTGACCTTAAAAATATTTACTGGTAGATCTGAAAAATTATTTACAGAGGGAGAGAGGACTTTTTTATTGAAGCCAAACAATTGCCCAATCGAATTGTTCTTGTTAAAGTATATCGAATCTTCCGTACTATATACTTTGACTTGCATTGTATTATTATTAGCTTCTATAAAAATTTTCTTCTCCCCCAATTCATCTCTCTCATATTCCTCCTTTATAAAATCGACAATATCGTTCAGCTCATACGATCCAATAGGTATTGTAATAATTTTATTACCGATGTGAAATAAATTATTGTTTGTGTCCACATTTGGTATGCTGTTGTAGGAGTGGAAATCTATGAGAGCACACTCATAATCATCATTTAAATTTATTGGAGGAAAATAGTTTGCTGATAAATTTGAGGAATTTCCGCTCAATGTTAGTGTTATTGACATTTTGCTTTCCGATTGATTAATGTAGTAAACAAAACAAAAACGTTGGGTTTTAAAAGGATGTATATTTTTTTATTTTTACTTTTTTGTCATTAAATATACTACACGGATATGCATATATATATATTTCTTATTGATAAATTTTAACATTCACTTCTTTTTGGAAGATTCCCAATTCTTAATTTTATTATCATCTTTCTTCTGATTACAATTATTTTCATTGTGATCATTACTACCACAATAATTACAATACTTTAGTTTTTCATATCTAATCTCAGAACTCTTAAAAATGTTATCCATTTTTCTACCCCTCTGCTAATATATGAAAATTTTTAATGTGTTATCAAGTGGAAGGTTTTCATTCAATTAATATAGTTGACAAAACATTTAGTCCTTTTATACTTAACTCTATAGTCTTAAAAGTAATCATACATATTATAATATTTCGTTTTTATTAATCCAAGAATTGTGATGATTTGAGAAACCCAACCATTTCACAAATACTTTATTATCCTTAGTTTTAAGCACTTTTTCAACAAGATATGTATCGGGAAATCGAGTCTTTGAGACTTCCTCATCATAGAATCCACCTTCAATTTTCTTTCCCTGGTAATCCTCCAAAATATATGTTGCGGGGTATGTGTTGTTTATAAATTTGATTTTAAAAATTTCTGTTGTCCAGTTCGGCGTGTACCCCTTTTCAAAAATATGTTTATATTTACTGATGCGTACGTAATCTCCAACATGAAATTTTGAGATTTTGTATATTTTCAGATGATTATATACTGTATTTAGCAATATTTTCTCATTTGCAGAATTAACGTTTATGGGCGCCATTTTAATCGTACGATGAACTTTTCGATTGTAATCATCAATTAAATTTTTATATAAATCAATCCAGTGATATGATCCGTTGTAGCTAAATTCCTTCCACATCATACCTTTAAGAGTTCTATTGAAGCGTTCAACAATAGATGCCTTCATTACACTATACGTTGAGTAGTGATTAATATTATGCTTTTTCATCAATTTAGCAAAGATTTTATTAAAGAATTCCTTGCCGTCATCAGTATGTAAGTTTTTCGGTATACGACCTAGGCCGAAAATATTTTCCATGGATTTGCAAACATCAGATGCACTTTTAGATTTAAGAGGTGCGGCACAAGCAAATTTTGAGAATGTGTCAATTACTGTCAACAGATATCGATATTCCTTGTTATCCGATGAATAATTTCCCATTTCAACCAGATCAGCTTGCCATAAGTCATCTATACCTTTCATTATAACTCTTCGACGTTTAAAATTTTTTCGAGCTTGTTTATGCAACTCTTTCACCAAAATTCTCTTCTTATTCATTATCGATATTATATATTAAACAGTTTATTATTGTATCATTCGTCTTTATACCATTGCTTAAATATTTTATTTTATTTAGACACCGCAACAAACCCCTCTTCCTCTGACACGAATTTTAGTACTAAAGTTTAATACTAAAGTTAATTTGTTGACGCAACAGCTCAAGTTTTTCGTCAATGTACGATTTTAGTCTTTGATTCATATTGGAAATTTTCTCATACCTATCATCATCTTTGTTATATATATTCAAAAGTACGTCTGTTTGAAATTGGTTGATTTGTGAGAGAAGAAAATCTTTTGTGACGGCGTCGTTTTCTTCCATAGGGCTCGCAACATTTTTAATCCTTTTGTTTTGTAGATTAAGGTTTTTATCACTATCCAAAACGAGATTAAACATTTTCGACTCATTCTTCCTTATTATATTATTATCATAGTTTAGCTTAGAATTGTAATAGTGTCCGAACTTGTCGACAGACATTCTCAGTATATTAACTGAACTCATAAAATTTGATATTTTATACTATTATACCAGCTTCCTGCAATTCTTCGATAATCGAAACTATTTCATTATTATGATTATTATGACCAGCAGCTTGAGAGGCGATTAATAGTCTGAGGCGATCAACTAACTCATTCGGATCATCCCAATAAATATAATTAGGTTTACTAGAATTCAATTTCATAAGACCGCTCCCTGTTTTATCAATTTTAAATAATTTGCTGATAATATTTTGATACTTGTAGGCCCTTGTACCCTTTATTTGGCCATCAGAATTATAATCTCTTTTGTGAGCATTTGTATCCATTAAAATCTTTTTGTAAATATCTAATTCTGTTTTATCATAGTTTTTTGGTATTCTATGAAAAATTAGCTGAAGCAGACCAGGCGTTAGTAACCAATTTTGATTTCCTATCATAATTTTATCCTCATTCAACTTAATGTAGCTGTTGCCAAATTTCCACTCACCATTCGAGTCTTTGTGAGGACCATAAAGCGTATCTAGTTCATTTTTTTGACCTAAAAGTGATAAATCGATTGAGCTTGTTTTTGTATTATTGTTAGTAACATTAACTGGGGGTTCAGTTTGATAGTAAAAATGATCCTCATCCTTATCATCAATTGTTTTGTATTCATTACTCGTATAATCTTTCTTTGGGGTACTTGTCTCCAGTTTCATTGGTAATTTCCTAAGCGATAAACTACTCTCATTTTCCATTTCATTTTTGATTTCATTTTTAATTTCTTCTTTTTCGCCTTTAGAAATTCTCTTTCTTTTACTAGAAATTTTGATTAATTCTTTCAACGGATTAGTTACGGGCTTAAAAGTATCTTCGAGTATTTCATGTGAGTTGACTTCACCCGTTTTTATGCTTCGGAATTTCTTCTTTAAAACGTTTCTTGCCTTTACCAGTTCTTCCAACACTTCAGTCATATTAATCAGAAACAGATCAGGAGCAGACCAAGAATATATCAGAAACAGACCAGAAATATATCAGAAACAGACCAGGAATAGATCAGAAACAGATTAAGTTTATTCAGTATCAGTTTAATTTATAAAAGGATATAATAAATTTTTAACTTTTTGACTTGATAATCCATCCGATTCAAGATTTGAAGCGTTACTAATGTCATCTTATTATTGCAGCTAACTTATATTTCAATAAAAATATTAAATGACTTTCTATAGCGGCCAGCATTTAATTCATCATCTTTACTTATTGTTAAAAATCCATATTTTTCTTTCCAACATTCTCGACATATTTTAGAAAATTGCTCATAGGTCATATCCGTTCCAACATGATCACTATATACATGCTTCATATTCATTTCATCCTGCTTAAACATTATAATCATATTGGCATTATCTTGTATCAAATGTTTAGGAATTCGGGTATAAGTTTGACATAAATAAAATGAATCCACATTTTTATGACGACCCATACAAAAGTATGCACGTATAGTATTTTGATTTTCACATGCAACGTCATCAAATATAATTATAGAGTTATTTTTAGCTTCGTGTGGTGGGATAACGCTGTCATTGTCAGAAAATGTAAAATACCCCATTCCATTAATCGGTGATATGAGCTTCTTTAAGTACTCATATTTAGGTTGAAATAATGATTTCGAATATAAATAAATATTTTCAAATTTTAGTCCATTCGGACTTTCAATCAAGCTAATCATTACGTTAGTATTTCCACAGTTGGAAGGTCCTACTATAAGTACTCTTATAGAATTCGGTAATAGAGGATTGTGCCTTCTTCTCCTCTTATCTGTGTTTGTTGTGGAATCCACATCCCTCACAAATATATTGTTACGTTGTTTGATCAACCGCATTTTAACTACTAAAGCTAATGTTATAATATTTCCTTTTTATTAGCGTTCAGATTATATAAATAGATGTTTCAATATCACAGACCTATTAATCATATGAGTTCTGTCACTGGAGGTGGATTAGTAGATAGAGTTATAAATTCTCTACCATTTAAACTTCATTTACCCGGCTATGAATTTTGTGGACCAGGCACTAAGCTGCAAAAACGTTTGAAAAGAGGTGATAAGGGGAGAAATCCGTTGGATGCTGCTTGTAGAGAGCACGATATAGCTTATTCTCAAAATAAGAAAATCAATAAGCGACATCAAGCGGATAAAATACTCGAAAATCGAGCTTGGGAGCGAGTTTTATCCAAAGACAGCAGTATCGGAGAAAAAACGAACGCATATTTTATAACTAACACAATGAAGACTAAAGTGAAATTAGGCATGGGCCAAAAGGAAAAAAATAAATTTGGAAAGAAGATCTTTAGCACCGGATAAACCTGCAGATATAAATGATGCAATCAAAATTGCTCGTAAAATTTTAAATAAATCGCTGAAAGGAAAAAAATCAAAAGTTGTTATACCTCGCATTATCAGTGTACCCAAAATAGGAGGTTTCTTACCGCTAGTACCAATACTAACTGCTCTAGGAGCCTTAGGTGGTCTATCATCTGGTGGAGCAGCTATTGTGAAAGCTATTAATGCTGCAAAAGATGCTAAGAAACAACTCGAAGAGGCTTCTAGACACAATAAGAGTATGGAGGCAATAGCAATGGGAAAAGGTCTTTACCTTAAACCATATAAGAAGGGGTATGGTCTTGTATTCGATAAAATGTCAAAAAACTATTAAAGATGCTCCCCAAGAGACTACTTACTGACATCGATTTAGTTAAGTTCAGCGCATATATTCCCAACTTTAGAGGGATTTTTATGAGAGATTCACTCCCCAAACACCCTCGACGAATAGAATGTGGCATTATCAACCTAGACTCCTCAATAGGAGACGGCACGCATTGGGTAGCATACTACAAAAATAAAGATCATAAGGAATATTTCGATAGTTTTGGAAATTTGCAGCCACCTCTCGAATTAGTTATATATTTAGGCTCTAATATAGAGTACAATTATAGACAACATCAAAAATATAATTCATTTAATTGTGGTCACTTATGCCTAAAATTTTTGTATGAAATTAATGATAAATAAAAACAATTATTATTTATATTTTAATATATTTTATTTATTTTTTCGATTTATTTAATGCAATAGTTTATACATTTTAACAATTTCAATTCCATTGTGGATATTCCCCAATTTTAGGGATAATAAATTCATTAAGATCAAAAACCTCCAACACTAATCGGAAGGGTTGGTCACCTACTGCAGGTACTTTTTTGATGCAGTATTTGCCCGATGAAAACTCCTTTACCTCTTCCTCTGTTATAGCATTAAATCTTTTTGGCAGAAAGATGACATAGTTTTCCACCTCAATCTGGATACTTTCTCCATATTTTGTTTGCATTTTAATAGCTTTCAAAATATTATATAATTTAAGATCCTCCATATCTTTTGTATGGAGAATAGGCTTGTTGTTGAGGTCATCAAATTTGTTTAACAATGATTTTGATACAGCGCTCATGGTGGTGGTTTCTTCTTCGACGACTTTTGTTTTTAGAATGAAACCTTAAGATGAATTAAATTTTAAATTAACTTTTTTAGAATTCCCCACCCCAGAGAGTAGAATAAATTCAACGGACCAATACGAAAAAAGCACTTATTTAGATGCAAATAACTTATATGGAGAGATTGAGTGCTGACTCTCTATTTCACAGTATTATGAAAACAACAATTTATTGTTGCTGTATTTAAAACTAATGGATTCAGAAATAAAGAAATACTCAGACGATTAAGATGTCAATGCGAGAAAATATTATAGAATTCCTTAATGAATATAAGGAGTTTATGTCTCTAGAAGATTTAAACTTTCTTTTACAGAATGCTGCTTATCTCGATTCATATGAGAATAAAGAGATTGTTTTTTCAGCACATGGAGAGCATTTTGAAGGTTGTCCATGGTCTGATGATGGGTGTACTGAAGGGCCTGATACTTGTAATTGCGTCATCTATAAATATAAAAAAAATAGTGTTTACGATCTTATAAATATGTACTATAAACATGTAAATTTTTAGTAATTTTAATTTATGAACAAAGATTTAATGATGTTTTTATTTATGAATTATTATATAAATTAAAATTCTAATAAAATCAAATATATGAAATTTATTTTTAGTATACATTTTTTTATTTTTTCCTTAAATCAAAACACATAACGGACAAGTAAGAGGCAGAATTAAACAAAACACTTGCCTGACCTATATCTGCATTTTTAATATTACATTTTTTTATTTTTTTCCTTAAATCAAAACACAGAACTGACAATTGTTTCTTAAGTGGCTCACATCATTTCACAATACGAGATTTTACAACCCCAAAAATCCAAAACAAAATAATATAGAATATTTAGAAGAGGCAGAAACAAACAAAACAAACTGTAGAATTCAAAACGATCCTCCACCACCACCACACAATTGATTTTTCCTTTTAATATTACATTTTTTATTTTTATTTTTTTTTTCCTTAAATCAA
This sequence comes from Leucophora obtusa, assembly GCA_949987735.1. Taxonomy (NCBI): domain Eukaryota; kingdom Metazoa; phylum Arthropoda; class Insecta; order Diptera; family Anthomyiidae; genus Leucophora; species Leucophora obtusa. Next base: position 304,776,829 of record OX465295.1, on the reverse strand, counting down.
AACACACAACGGACAATTTTTTCTTAAGTGGCTCACATCATTTCACACTACTACATTTACAACCCACAAAACAAACTGTAGAATTCAAAACGATCCTCCACCACGACACAATTGATTTTTCACCAATCATTTCACACTACTGGAACACATAATCGATTTTTTAATTACCACCTATTTACACTATGGGAAGACATAACCGATTTTTAGGCACCAACAATTTTACACTATGGGCACACAATATGCAATAAGCTATTAACACAATTATGTTCCCATCGAAAAGCAATAAAACCACATTTACTTCTCATCGAAAAGCAATTAAACACAATTGTATTCCCAATCTCCCACTACTTATCACACTTCTATCCTATCAGTTTTTTGTGGAGTTGCTCCATGAAAATGTGATTCACCAATGGTGGTCAGTAAACAAAATCTGAATTTCTGGAATACCTAGACTAGTCGCCGCATTTCTAATTATGGACACAAATAGGCCTTATTCATACGAACATTTTGGTGTATCACACTTATATCCTATCAGTTTTTTGTGGAGTTGCTCCATGAAAATGTGATTCATCACCGGTGGTCAGTAAACAAAATCTGAATTTCTGGAATACCTAGAGTAGTCGCCGTATTTCTAAATACGGACACTAATAGATTTTATCCATACGAACATTTTGGTGTATCACACTTATATCCTATCAGTTTTTTGTGGAGTTGCTCCATGAAAATGTGATTCACCAATGGTGGTAAGTAAACAAAATCTGAATTTCTGGAATACCTAGAGGAGTCGCCGCATTTCTAAATACGGACACTAATAGATTTTATCCATACGAACATTTTGGTGTATCACACTTATATCCTATCAGTTTTTTGTGGAGTTGCTCCATGAAAATGTGATTCACCAATGGTGGTCAGTAAACAAAATCTGAATTTCTGGAATACCTAGACTAGCCGCCGCATTTCTAATTATGGACACAAATAGGCCTTATTCATACGAACATTTTGGTGTATCACACTTATATCCTATCAGTTTTTTGTGGAGTTGCTCCATGAAAATGTGATTCATCACCGGTGGTCAGTAAACAAAATCTGAATTTCTGGAATACCTAGAGTAGTCGCCGCATTTCTAAATACGGACACTAATAGATTTTATCCATACGAACATTTTGGTGTATCACACTTATATCCTATCAGTTTTTTGTGGAGTTGCTCCATGAAAATGTGATTCACCAATGGTGGTAAGTAAACAAAATCTGAATTTCTGGAATACCTAGAGGAGTCGCCGCATTTCTAAATACGGACACTAATAGATTTTATCCATACGAACATTTCGGTGTATCACACTTATATCCTATCAGTTTTTTGTGGAGTTGCTCCATGAAAATGTGATTCATTACCGGTGGTCAGTAAACAAAATCTGAATTTCTGGAATACCTAGAGTAGTCGCCGCATTTCTAAATACGGACACTAATAGATTTTATCCATACGAACATTTTGGTGTATCACACTTATATCCTATCAGTTTTTTGTGGAGTTGCTCCATGAAAATGTGATTCACCAATGGTGGTCAGTAAACAAAATCTGAATTTCTGGAATACCTAGACTAGTCGCCGCATTTCTAATTATGGACACAAATAGGCCTTATTCATACGAACATTTTGGTGTATCACACTTATATCCTATCAGTTTTTTGTGGAGTTGCTCCATGAAAATGTGATTCATCACCGGTGGTCAGTAAACAAAATCTGAATTTCTGGAATACCTAGACTAGTCGCCGCATTTCTAATTATGGACACAAATAGGCCTTATTCATACGAACATTTTGGTGTATCACACTTATATCCTATCAGTTTTTTGTGGAGTTGCTCCATGAAAATGTGATTCACCAATGGTGGTAAGTAAACAAAATCTGAATTTCTGGAATACCTAGAGGAGTCGCCGCATTTCTAATTATGGACACAAATAGGCCTTATTCATACGAACATTTTGGTGTATCACACTTATATCCTATCAGTTTTTTGTGGAGTTGCTCCATGAAAATGTGATTCACCAATGGTGGTCAGTAAACAAAATCTGAATTTCTGGAATACCTAGACTAGTCGCCGCATTTCTAATTATGGACACAAATAGGCCTTATTCATACGAACATTTTGGTGTATCACACTTATATCCTATCAGTTTTTTGTGGAGTTGCTCCATGAAAATGTGATTCACCAATGGTGGTCAGTAAACAAAATCTGAATTTCTGGAATACCTAGAGGAGTCGCCGCATTTTTAAATACGGACACTAATAGATTTTATCCATACGAACATTTTGGTGTATCACACTTATATCCTATCAGTTTTTTGTGGAGTTGCTCCATGAAAATGTGATTCACCAATGGTGGTCAGTAAACAAAATCTGAATTTCTGGAATACCTAGAGTAGTCGCCGCATTTCTAATTATGGATACAAATAGGCCTTATTCATACGAACATTTTGCTGTATCACACTTATATCCTATCAGTTTTTTGTGGAGTTGCTCCATGAAAATGTGATTCACCAATGGTGGTCAGTAAACAAAATCTGAATTTCTGGAATACCTAGACTAGTCGCCGCATTTCTAATTATGGACACAAATAGGCCTTATTCATACGAACATTTTGGTGTATCACACTTATATCCTATCAGTTTTTTGTGGAGTTGCTCCATGAAAATGTGATTCACCAATGGTGGTCAGTAAACAAAATCTGAATTTCTGGAATACCTAGAGGAGTCGCCGCATTTCTAATTATGGACACAAATAGGCCTTATTCATACGAACATTTTGCTGTATCACACTTATATCCTGTCAGTTTTTTGTGGAGTTGCTCCATGAAAATGTGATTCACCAATGGTGGTCAGTAAACAAAATCTGAATTTCTGGAATACCTAGACTAGTCGCCGCATTTCTAATTATGGACACAAATAGGCCTTATTCATACGAACATTTTGGTGTATCACACTTATATCCTATCAGTTTTTTGTGGAGTTGCTCCATGAAAATGTGATTCACCAATGGTGGTCAGTAAACAAAATCTGAATTTCTGGAATACCTAGAGGAGTCGCCGCATTTCTAATTATGGACACAAATAGGCCTTATTCATACGAACATTTTGGTGTATCACACTTATATCCTATCAGTTTTTTGTGGAGTTGCTCCATGAAAATGTGATTCACCAATGGTGGTCAGTAAACAAAATCTGAATTTCTGGAATACCTAGACTAGTCGCCGCATTTCTAATTATGGACACAAATAGGCCTTATTCATACGAACATTTTGGTGTATCACACTTATATCCTATCAGTTTTTTGTGGAGTTGCTCCATGAAAATGTGATTCACCAATGGTGGTCAGTAAACAAAATCTGAATTTCTGGAATACCTAGAGGAGTCGCCGCATTTCTAAATACGGACACTAATAGATTTTATCCATACGAACATTTTGGTGTATCACACTTATATCCTATCAGTTTTTTGTGGAGTTGCTCCATGAAAATGTGATTCATCACCGGTGGTCAGTAAACAAAATCTGAATTTCTGGAATACCTAGACTAGTCGCCGCATTTCTAATTATGGATACAAATAGGCCTTATTCATACGAACATTTTGGTGTATCACACTTATATCCTATCAGTTTTTTGTGGAGTTGCTCCATGAAAATGTGATTCACCAATGGTGGTCAGTAAACAAAATCTGAATTTCTGGAATACCTAGACTAGTCGCCGCATTTCTAATTATGGACACAAATAGGCCTTATTCATACGAACATTTTGGTGTATCACACTTATATCCTATCAGTTTTTTGTGGAGTTGCTCCATGAAAATGTGATTCACCAATGGTGGTCAGTAAACAAAATCTGAATTTCTGGAATACCTAGAGTAGTCGCCGCATTTCTAATTATGGATACAAATAGGCCTTATTCATACGAACATTTTGCTGTATCACACTTATATCCTATCAGTTTTTTGTGGAGTTGCTCCATGAAAATGTGATTCACCAATGGTGGTCAGTAAACAAAATCTGAATTTCTGGAATACCTAGACTAGTCGCCGCATTTCTAATTATGGACACAAATAGGCCTTATTCATACGAACATTTTGGTGTATCACACTTATATCCTATCAGTTTTTTGTGGAGTTGCTCCATGAAAATGTGATTCACCAACGGTGGTCAGTAAACAAAATCTGAATTTCTGGAATACCTAGACTAGTCGCCGCATTTCTAATTATGGACACAAATAGGCCTTATTCATACGAACATTTTGGTGTATCACACTTATATCCTATCAGTTTTTTGTGGAGTTGCTCCATGAAAATGTGATTCATCACCGGTGGTCAGTAAACAAAATCTGAATTTCTGGAATACCTAGAGCAGTCGCCGCATCTCTAATGCGGACACTAATAGATTTTATCCACACGAACATTTTGGTGTATCACACTTATATCCTATCAGTTTTTTGTGGAGTTGCTCCATGAAAATGTGATTCACCAATGGTGGTCAGTAAACAAAAAAAATCTGAATTTCTGGAATACCTAGACTAGTCGCCGCATTTCTAATTATGGACACAAATAGGCCTTATTCATACGAACATTTTGGTGTATCACACTTATATCCTATCAGTTTTTTGTGGAGTTGCTCCATGAAAATGTGATTCACCAATGGTGGTCAGTAAACAAAAAAAATCTGAATTTCTGGAATACCTAGACTAGTCGCCGCATTTCTAATTATGGACACAAATAGGCCTTATTCATACGAACATTTTGGTGTATCACACTTATATCCTATCAGTTTTTTGTGGAGTTGCTCCATGAAAATGTGATTCATCACCGGTGGTCAGTAAACAAAATCTGAATTTCTGGAATACCTAGAGAAGTCGCCGCATCTCTAATGCGGACGCTAATAGATTTTATCCACACGAACATTTTGGTGTATCACACTTATATCCTATCAGTTTTTTGTGGAGTTGCTCCATGAAAATGTGATTCACCAATGGTGGTCAGTAAACAAAAAAAATCTGAATTTCTGGAATACCTAGACTAGTCGCCGCATTTCTAATTATGGACACAAATAGGCCTTATTCATACGAACATTTTGGTGTATCACACTTATATCCTATCAGTTTTTTGTGGAGTTGCTCCATGAAAATGTGATTCATCACCGGTGGTCAGTAAACAAAATCTGAATTTCTGGAATACCTAGAGAAGTCGCCGCATCTCTAATGCGGACACTAATAGATTTTATCCACACGAACATTTTGGTGTATCACACTTATATCCTATCAGTTTTTTGTGGAGTTGCTCCATGAAAATGTGATTCACCAATGGTGGTCAGTAAACAAAATCTGAATTTCTGGAATACCTAGACTAGTCGCCGCATTTCTAATTATGGACACAAATAGGCCTTATTCATACGAACATTTTGGTGTATCACACTTATATCCTATCAGTTTTTTGTGGAGTTGCTCCATGAAAATGTGATTCACCAATGGTGGTCAGTAAACAAAAAAAATCTGAATTTCTGGAATACCTAGACTAGTCGCCGCATTTCTAATTATGGACACAAATAGGCCTTATTCATACGAACATTTTGGTGTATCACACTTATATCCTATCAGTTTTTTGTGGAGTTGCTCCATGAAAATGTGATTCATCACCGGTGGTCAGTAAACAAAATCTGAATTTCTGGAATACCTAGAGAAGTCGCCGCATCTCTAATGCGGACACTAATAGATTTTATCCACACGAACATTTTGGTGTATCACACTTATATCCTATCAGTTTTTTGTGGAGTTGCTCCATGAAAATGTGATTCACCAATGGTGGTCAGTAAACAAAATCTGAATTTCTGGAATACCTAGACTAGTCGCCGCATTTCTAATTATGGACACAAATAGGCCTTATTCATACGAACATTTTGGTGTATCACACTTATATCCTATCAGTTTTTTGTGGAGTTGCTCCATGAAAATGTGATTCACCAACGGTGGTCAGTAAACAAAATCTGAATTTCTGGAATACCTAGACTAGTCGCCGCATTTCTAATTATGGACACAAATAGGCCTTATTCATACGAACATTTTGGTGTATCACACTTATATCCTATCAGTTTTTTGTGGAGTTGCTCCATGAAAATGTGATTCACCAATGGTGGTCAGTAAACAAAATCTGAATTTCTGGAATACCTAGACTAGTCGCCGCATTTCTAATTATGGACACAAATAGGCCTTATTCATACGAACATTTTGGTGTATCACACTTATATCCTATCAGTTTTTTGTGGAGTTGCTCCATGAAAATGTGATTCATCACCGGTGGTCAGTAAACAAAATCTGAATTTCTGGAATACCTAGAGAAGTCGCCGCATCTCTAATGCGGACACTAATAGATTTTATCCACACGAACATTTTGGTGTATCACACTTATATCCTATCAGTTTTTTGTGGAGTTGCTCCATGAAAATGTGATTCACCAATGGTGGTCAGTAAACAAAAAAAATCTGAATTTCTGGAATACCTAGACTAGTCGCCGCATTTCTAATTATGGACACAAATAGGCCTTATTCATACGAACATTTTGGTGTATCACACTTATATCCTATCAGTTTTTTGTGGAGTTGCTCCATGAAAATGTGATTCATCACCGGTGGTCAGTAAACAAAATCTGAATTTCTGGAATACCTAGAGAAGTCGCCGCATCTCTAATGCGGACACTAATAGATTTTATCCACACGAACATTTTGGTGTATCACACTTATATCCTATCAGTTTTTTGTGGAGTTGCTCCATGAAAATGTGATTCACCAATGGTGGTCAGTAAACAAAATCTGAATTTCTGGAATACCTAGACTAGTCGCCGCATTTCTAATTATGGACACAAATAGGCCTTATTCATACGAACATTTTGGTGTATCACACTTATATCCTATCAGTTTTTTGTGGAGTTGCTCCATGAAAATGTGATTCATCACCGGTGGTCAGTAAACAAAATCTGAATTTCTGGAATACCTAGAGAAGTCGCCGCATCTCTAATGCGGACACTAATAGATTTTATCCACACGAACATTCTGGTGTATCACACTTATATCCTATCAGTTTTTTGTGGAGTTGCTCCATGAAAATGTGATTCACCAATGGTGGTCAGTAAACAAAATCTGAATTTCTGGAATACCTAGAGTAGTCGCCGCATTTCTAATTATGGACACAAATAGGCCTTATTCATACGAACATTTTGGTGTATCACACTTATATCCTATCAGTTTTTTGTGGAGTTGCTCCATGAAAATGTGATTCACCAATGGTGGTCAGTAAACAAAATCTGAATTTCTGGAATACCTAGAGTAGTCGCCGCATTTCTAAATACGGACACTAATAGATTTTATCCATACGAACATTTTGGTGTATCACACTTATATCCTATCAGTTTTTTGTGGAGTTGCTCCATGAAAATGTGATTCACCAATGGTGGTCAGTAAACAAAATCCGAATTTCTGGAATTCCTAGAGTAGTCGCCGCATTTCTAAATACGGACACTAATAGATTTTATCCATACGAACATTTTGATGTATCACACTTATATCCTATCAGTTTTTTGTGGAGTTGCTCCATGAAAATGTGATTCACCAATGGTGGTCAGTAAACAAAATCTGAATTTCTGGAATACCTAGAGAAGTCGCCGCATTTCTAATTATGGACACAAATAGGTCTTATTCATACGAACATTTTGTTGTATCACACTTATATCCTATCAGTTTTTTGTGGAGTTGCTCCATGAAAATGTGATTCACCAATGGTGGTCAGTAAACAAAATCTGAATTTGTGGAATACCTAGACTAGTCGCCGCATTTCTAATTATGGACACAAATAGGCCTTATTCATACGAACATTTTGCTGTATCACACTTATATCCTATCAGTTTTTTGTGGAGTTGCTCCATGAAAATGTGATTCACCAATGGTGGTCAGTAAACAAAATCTGAATTTCTGGAATACCTAGACTAGTCGCCGCATTTCTGATTATGGACACAAATAGGCCTTATTCATACGAACATTTTGGTGTATCACACTTATATCCTATCAGTTTTTTGTGGAGTTGCTCCATGAAAATGTGATTCACCAATGGTGGTCAGTAAACAAAATCTGAATTTCTGGAATACCTAGACTAGTCGCCGCATTTCTGATTATGGACACAAATAGGCCTTATTCATACGAACATTTTGGTGTATCACACTTATATCCTATCAGTTTTTTGTGGAGTTCCTCCATGAAAATGTGATTCATCACCGGTGGTCAGTAAACAAAATCTGAATTTCTGGAAAACCTAGAGAAGTCGCCGCATCTCTAATGCGGACACTAATAGATTTTATCCACACGAACATTTTGGTGTATCACACTTATATCCTATCAGTTTTTTGTGGAGTTGCTCCATGAAAATGTGATTCACCAATGGTGGTGAGTAAACAAAATCTGAATTTCTGGAATACCTAGACTAGTCGCCGCATTTCTAATTATGGACACAAATAGGCCTTATTCATACGAACATTTTGGTGTATCACACTTATATCCTATCAGTTTTTTGTGGAGTTGCTCCATGAAAATGTGATTCATCACCGGTGGTCAGTAAACAAAATCTGAATTTCTGGAATACCTAGAGAAGTCGCCGCATCTCTAATGCGGACACTAATAGATTTTATCCACACGAACATTTTGGTGTATCACACTTATATCCTATCAGTTTTTTGTGGAGTTGCTCCATGAAAATGTGATTCACCAATGGTGGTCAGTAAACAAAATCTGAATTTCTGGAATACCTAGACTAGTCGCCGCATTTCTAATTATGGACACAAATAGGCCTTATTCATACGAACATTTTGGTGTATCACACTTATATCCTATCAGTTTTTTGTGGAGTTGCTCCATGAAAATGTGATTCACCAATGGTGGTCAGTAAACAAAATCTGAATTTCTGGAATACCTAGAGTAGTCGCCGCATTTCTAATTATGGACACAAATAGGCCTTATTCATACGAACATTTTGGTGTATCACACTTATATCCTATCAGTTTTTTGTGGAGTTGCTCCATGAAAATGTGATTCATCACCGGTGGTCAGTAAACAAAATCTGAATTTCTGGAATACCTAGAGAAGTCGCCGCATCTCTAATGCGGACACTAATAGATTTTATCCACACGAACATTTTGGTGTATCACACTTATATCCTATCAGTTTTTTGTGGAGTTGCTCCATGAAAATGTGATTCACCAATGGTGGTCAGTAAACAAAATCTGAATTTTTGGAATACCTAGACTAGTCGCCGCATTTCTAATTATGGACACTAATAGATTTTATCCATAAGAACATTTTGGTGTATCACACTTATATCCTATCAGTTTTTTGTGGAGTTGCTCCATGAAAATGTGATTCACCAATGGTGGTCAGTAAACAAAATCTGAATTTCTGGAATACCTAGACTAGTCGCCGCATTTCTAATTATGGACACAAATAGGCCTTATTCATACGAACATTTTGCTGTATCACACTTATATCCTATCAGTTTTTTGTGGAGTTGCTCCATGAAAATGTGATTCACCAATGGTGGTCAGTAAACAAAATCTGAATTTCTGGAATACCTAGACTAGTCGCCGCATTTCTAATTATGGACACAAATAGGCCTTATTCATACGAACATTTTGCTGTATCACACTTATATCCTATCAGTTTTTTGTGGAGTTGCTCCATGAAAATGTGATTCATCACCGGTGGTCAGTAAACAAAATCTGAATTTCTGGAATACCTAGAGTAGTCGCCGCATTTCTAATTATGGACACAAATAGGCCTTATTCATACGAACATTTTGGTGTATCACACTTATATGATACTCCTCCATATAAAAAAAAAGTTAATGATCCACGACAATGAATTTCACGCGAAAACTGAGTAGAGATTGTTTTCACGCAAATTTAATGTACAAGACTATTATTTTTCTTGGGGAAACCCCACATTTTTTGTATATTGTGATTGTGTCTTTGATATAAAATTGAAAAATTGTTCATTTTTATAATTTAAATTAAAATTTGAGTAAAATTAAAGTTCGAGTAAAATTTTTCAACGTGAAAAACCACTGCACCGTGGTCACGTGGAAAATTTTATTTTGAATTTTTTTCATTAAAATTGCAGAACTGAACTTCTAATGGAATTTTCTAAATTTGAAGTGGTAAATGCTACTATATTTTAGAATTTTCTCATTTCGAAATAAAAAATCGAAATTAAAATTTTATCAATATTGTAAGAAAACAATTAATTACCGTTATTTTTTTTCAGATTTAAGATCAAATTTGACAAATTCCAAATAGAATTCACAATTAATTTCACTTGAAACTCTCCAAATTTCATTCGGAAAGATGTGGTGGAGTTCTTTTTTAGGTCTTTCCAAAGGATCGTATTGAACTTATTCCAGTCTGTCTTTCGGAAATCCTGAGTACACATGTTGATATCGTAGAGTATATAGTTATGTTCCTGAAATAATTTCTTTTGAAATACTCAATTTTTGATTGCCTGCGAGTAATTGACTAGCGTTAGATCCTGCACTTCCGCCCAACCTGCAAAGTGTTTTAACTTTAAAATACGGAATATGTTGGTGTAGCGTCAAAGCAAAATTGGCCAGTAATTCTTTTTGTTAATAACGACATCTGACTTCCACAGCTATACCAAAACCCATATGAAAATTTAATTATACAAAAAATTTTTCAAATGTTGATCACGAACCCCTGAGCGTTCCTAATCGCATCCTAGGAGGTCTGCGAAACATTCCGAAAAAATAATTAAAACACAAGAATTTTTTAATATTAGAAGTTTTTAGTTAAAATTTATAACTATACTTCAGTCAGTATATTAATCAGCTTCTAATAAATAAAGTGAATATAAAAACGAGTAAAAAGGTTAAAGTCGGGCATGCCGACTATGCAATACCCTACACCAGTCTGGTGTATTGTTTGGATCCGAAATTCGAATGGGTTCAAATGGGGCTTATGTCAAAATTTTCTATAATGTGAGTCAGCGCACCAAATTTCATTAAAATATCTTAATATTTGCGACCTGCAGTTTGTAACCAAGCCAATTTTGGGGGGACCCTTATATGGGCACTAGTTCTAAACATGGACCGATATTCACCAAAATCAATAGGCTTCGTCCTTGGGCCAACATAGGTCTATGTACTAAATTTCATCAAAATATCTTAATATTTGCGACCTGCAGCGTATAAACAATATAATTTTGGGGGGACCCTTATATGGGCACTAGTTCTAAACATGGACCGATGTTCACCAAAATCAATAGGCTTCGTCCTTGGGCCAACATAAGTCTATGTACCAAATTTCATCAAAATATCTTAATATTTGCCACCTGCAGCGTATAAACAATATAATTTTGGTAGGACCCTTATATGGGCACTAGGTCTAAACATGGACCGATGTTCACCAAAATCAATAGGCTGCGTTATTGGGCCAATATAGGTCTGTGTACCAAATTTCATCAAAATATCTTAATATTTACGACCTGCAGCGTATAAACAGTATAATTTTGGTAGGACCCTTATATGGGCACTAGGTCTAAACATGGACCGATGTTCACCAAAATCAATAGGCTGCGTTATTGGGCTAACATAGGTCTGTGTACCAAATTTCGTCAAAATATCTTAATATTTACGACCTGCAGCGTATAAACAATATAATTTTGGTAGGACCCTTATATGGGCACTAGGTCTAAACATTGACCGATGTTCACCAAAATCAAACTTGTTCGTCCTTGGGCCAACATAGGTGTGCGTACCAAATTTCATCAAAATATCTTAATAGTTGCGACCTGTAGAGTGCGCACAAGATTGCATGGACAGACAGACAGACGGACGGACGGACGGACAGACGGACATCGTTAAATCGAAATAAAAAAAAATTCTGAACCGATCGGTGTACTATAAGGTGGGTCTACGACCAATATTTTTTGGTGTTACAAACATCAGCACAAACTTATAATACCCTGACCACATAGTGGTGTAGGGTATAATAATGAAAATAATTTCAAAACTTTTCAAGAAATATTAACTTTTTGTATTGTTGTTAACAAGTAATCTCTGAGTTAAATCCTTGTAGTCATCTCAATCAAATTTTGAGGACTTTTCAGACTCCGGCGACGTTTTTCGTAAAATTGTCAAACCCGTGTAAAAAAGATCAGATCTGGCCAGATCTCAGCACATCTTACCAGATCTAATTAGATCTCAAAATTGGGGACAAATTTGAGATCTAATTAGATCTGATCAGATCTAGGCATATCTGGCCAGATCTTCATAGATCTTACCAGATCTCAAAATTGGGGACAAATTTGAGATCTAATTAGATCTGATCAGATCTAGGCATATCTTCCGCATTTGTCCAGATCAATTTAGATTTGAACAAATTTGGTTCTAGATCTTATCAGATCTTGCCATAAGGTATTATCACATATGCCATATCTGATCATATTTGATGTGATCTGGTACAGGATCTAATTAGATTGAATCATATCTATTGAGAACCAAAAAGATCTGGTCAGATCTAAACTTTTTTACACGGGAAGTTTAATTTAATGAAATCCGCGATTTAGATCGGCATATGTATATCGAAAAATGGATTCTTTAAAATTTCTGAAAAAATATATGCGGTGTGTTCGATTAGTCGAAATTCTTACTACTTTTACTACAATTGGAAAGTTTTGTTTACTTTTTATATTGAAATTTTGCAGCTGTAGTAAAAGTAGTAACTTGTAGTAAGTAAACGAACACGCTTATGTTGTTCCTTATTACTTTATTTTTGTCTTTACGAAATCTTATACTGGCACTCTTATTGGGTCTTTTTTCATACAAATGCTGAAAAATCAAATTTTTTTTATTTAATACTATACTATAACTCAGGAACCAAAAGGAGTACCAAACTGATATTTGACAGTGTCATTGATAAAAAAAAACAAAGAACTAATACAAAACGAGTAAAAAGGTTAAAGTTGGGCATGCCGACTATACAATACCCTACACCAGTCTGGTGTATTGTTTGGATTCGAATGGGTTAAAATGGGGCTTATGTCAAAATTTTCTATAATGTGAGTCAGCGCACCAAATTTCATTAAAATATCTTAATATTTGCGACCTGCAGTTTGTAACCAAGCCAATTTTGGGGGGACCCTTATATGGGCACTAGTTCTAAACATGGACCGATGTTCACCAAAATCAATAGGCTTCGTCCTTGGGCCAACATAGGTCTATGTACCAAATTTCATCAAAATATCTTAATATTTGCGACCTGCAGCGTATAAACATTATAATTTTGGTAGGACCCTTATATGGGAATTAGGTCTAAACATGGACCGATGTTCACTAAAATCAATAGACTGCGTTATTGGGCCAATGTAGGTCTGTGTACCAAATTTCATCAAAATATCTTAATATTTACGACCTGCAGCGTATAAACAGTATAATTTTGATAGGACCCTTATATGGGCACTAGGTCTAAACATGGACCGATGTTCACCAAAATCAATGGGCTGCATTATTGGGCCAATATAGGTCTGTGTACCAAATTTCATTAAAATATCTTAATATTTACGACCTGCAGCGTATAAACAGTATAATTTTGGTAGGACCCTTATATGGGCACTAGGTCTAAACATGGACCGATGTTCACCAAAATCAAACTTGTTCGTCCTTGGGCCAACATAGGTGTGCGTACCAAATTTCATCAAAATATCTTAATAGTTGCGACCTGTAGAGTGCGCACAAGATTGCATGGACAGACAGACAGACGGACGGACGGACGGACAGACGGACATCGTTAAATCGAAATAAAAAAAAATTCTAAACCGATCGGTATACTATAAGGTGGGTCTACGACCAATATTTTTTGGTGTTACAAACATCAGCACAAACTTATAATACCCTGACCACATAGTGGTGTAGGGTATAATAATGAAAATAATTTCAAAACTTTTCAAGAAATATTAACTTTTTGTATTGTTGTTAACAAGTAATCTCTGAGTTAAATCCTTGTAGTCATCTCAATCAAATTTTGAGGACTTTTCAGACTCCGGCGACGTTTTTCGTAAAATTGTCAAAGTTTAATTTAATGAAATCCGCGATTTAGATCGGCATATGTATATCGAAAAATGGATTCTTTAAAATTTCTGAAAAAATATATGCGGTGTGTTCGATTAGTCGAAATTCTTACTACTTTTACTACAATTGGAAAGTTTTGTTTACTTTTTATATTGAAATTTTGCAGCTGTAGTAAAAGTAGTAACTTGTAGTAAGTAAACGAACACGCTTATGTTGTTCCTTATTACTTTATTTTTGTCTTTACGAAATCTTATACTGGCACTCTTATTGGGTCTTTTTTCATACAAATGCTGAAAAATCAAATTTTTTTTATTTAATACTATACTATAACTCAGGAACCAAAAGGAGTACCAAACTGATATTTGACAGTGTCATTGATAAAAAAAAACAAAGAACTAATACAAAAATATTAAAAGGCTACGATAAAGTATCCCGAACCGCGTATTAAGATAAAATGGCTTTAGACCTTTGATAACGATAAATGGTTAAAGTTCATTTCACAATAGAAACTATTCACGTGTTTCAATCATGGCTTCAATTATAAAAGGATAGAAACAATTAATTAATTGTAGAAAAATTCTCAAAAATTTAAATTTTTTTTAATAAATCAGAAATGATCAAATTAAAGAATGACCCGACTAAAAAAGATGTTATATAATCATATCTCCCCTTATATAAACCCATATATACGTCCATATATAATTTGATCCGAATTTTGGAATATATAATTATATCAAGCGAGATACGCATGTTATCTAACCTGATACAATTTGATCCGAAAAATGGGTCTATCTAACTGCATCAAATTATATATAAATACATATAATTTGATGAAGATTTTCAAAGAAAATTTTAGTACATATTGTTGAGATCACTTATTTCATTCGTATTAAATACTAATGCTTAATGTTTAGACAAAATTTTCGTAATAAACTTGGAAATAGCTGACAAAATTAAACATTACAAAAATTTGTCGGAACAACTTTTTCTAGGTTAGAGTTTTAGTCTTCCTTATAAAATGTGTCTTTCTTATAAAATAAAAAAAAAAAAAAAGTCCACAATTATTTTTTGTTTTTTCACGGAAAAATAAATGAACTTAAACCATATTTATTTCAACATATGTTTGTCTAATTTTTATTTTTAAATTTAAACGTAAAAATAATTATTTCGACCTATAATTCCATAATGAAAAAACAAAATTATTTCTTTTTTATTTCTCTAAAATTATTTTTACTTTAATAAAGAGTATTTTGTCAACTATTTGAAAAATATATGTTAAATTCAATTATGAACTTCACAATTTCCTTGAGCTTAAGGTTTGTTTTTTTAATATAAAAAGTTTTTTATTTTCGATATTTCGCTACTCCATTGTGTAGTATCTACAGGATGATCCAGATCCACAATTTGTGAGTTTTTTTTTTAATTTTTATAGTGCAATTAAATTTTATAAAATTTTGTATAATTAGATATCATGTCAGATATAATTACATATAAAATTAATACAATTTTCTAATAACTTTGTTATATATTTTGGTATCAGATTGCCCAGGTAGAAAATTACAAAGGGGCCAGCACTGGCAAAGCACCGAAATGGGTGGTATTAGTGCTTGTTAACAGTGCTTTCCCAACGCCCAAATGATAACACCGTCCCACGGTGGTGCCAATGCTTTACAAAGCCCTGAGAAAGCACCCAGAAACATAAAAATCAAATGCTTTCCCAACGCCCAAATAAAAAAATTAAAGTGCTTTCCTGGCACCCGCATGATAACACTGATCTATTTAATTCTTTGCAAAGTACTGAGATGGCACCAAGAAACACAAAAATCAAGTGTTTTCTCTTTTTTTGCCAGTACTTCTTTTTGTTAGACCGCGGTCCGCCAGTGCTTGTTTTTTGTTACCAGACATAATTTCTACCTGTGTGTCCATTATATATAATTATGTATAAACTATATTTGCAGATCTCTTAATATATGGCTGGAGACCAAATCGCATATCATTATATATAATGTCATATCAAACATGTTTATAAAACCAAAGTGTTAATATAAATGTATATGGTTATATAAAGCCACGCATATAAACATTTATTATTATATCAAATCATATAAGATTATATGAAAACTTTTTTAGTCGGGGAGTTGCAGACCAACTTCAGGCACGCTTTCAGAAGCTTTAACCCTCGAAGTGGCACATGGTTCTGGCCAGACATATTTCATTTTCATGCTTCAATTTAGCATACTTCTATTTTAGGTACATGGCTGTGATTTCAGGTAATCGCCCAAAATATTGTTGGCTTTCGATGTATAAATTAATAATTGAAAAAAAGTCCTTGGAACAGGACAAAAAAGCCACCTTACTTTTGGTACATGGTGTCTGGCCAGACCCCTATGCATTTTGTATGAACGCATAGGCAAAGCACATGGCACGAGTTGGAAATTTGTATTTACTTTATTCTTTTATGCTTCTTTCTTTCTTCTGATTTTGTTTGTGAGTTAGTTATTCATTGAACGTTGAACAGTGAAGAAGTAATCTAGTTTTTGTGCGGTAATTTTGAACTTGTGAATAATTTTACGCAGGTAGATTTGTTGCGTTGTTAGTATATTATGGCTGATGAACTGGAATTTATTTATAATACACGCTTGCGTAGCGCGAATTTGCAACCCCAATTGTCAGAGGCATTAGTGCGTGATTTTCAAAGTCAGGTAGAAGCTGATGAAAATGATGATGTTTTTGAAAACGATGGTGACGACACTGCTGATTATGTGCCAGAAGATGATGCATCAGACATAGAAAATGATTTGGAAATTGAACCTAACGAACTTTATGATAGTGATGAAGACGTAGATGAAGAAGAAGAAAGTGGAAATGGTGCTGAAGCAGCAAATGAAGTCGACTCAGGCTGTTTTTATGGTAAAGACGGTACTAAATGGAAAGAAACTGAACCCCCTGCATCTCGTTTGCGCCAGCATAATATCATGCGTTTTCAATCTGGAACAAAAGCTAGGCTCACCAATCCAGTTGAGGTATTCAAGCTATTTTTCTCAACCAATATTACGTTCGTCATCATTAGTGAAACAAATCGGCATGGGCGAGAATCAATTAGAAAATTGAATGAAGAACATCCAGAGTCTACCCAAAGAAAATGGATTGATTTGACAAGCTCTGAGCTAGATGCATTCATTGGGATTTTGTTGGCTTCTGGTCTCAGCCATAATAATATGCAAGACTCCAGTATATTGTGGCGTTCTGATTCGCTGCCCATATTCCGTGCGGCTATGTCGCACAAACGATTCATTACTCTGCCCAGATATATTCGTTTCGATAATAGTCGTACGCGGGCATTCCGACAGCAAACATATAAAGCAGCTCCTATCCGGGACCTTTGGAATTTTCTCAATGAAAATCTGCAAAATTATTATGAACCTTATGAAAATATCACCATCGATGAGCAGTTGTTTCCGTATCGTGGGCGCACAAAGTTCACCCAATATATCCCATCAAAACCTGCAAGGTATGGGATCAAAGTTTGGTGGGCATGCGATGCTAAGACTAAATTTCCATTGAAAGGAAAACTATACACTGGAAAGGAAGGAGACAATCGGGAGATAAATCAAGGTGAAAACGTTCTAATGTATTTCGCAAATTGTTACGCAAACAGCGGCAGAACAATTATTTCTGATAATTTTTTCACCTCATTGAACGGCGCTAAACGACTTGCTGCTATGGGACTGGCATTTGTTGGCACCATTCGAGCAAACAAAAGATGTCTTCCTAAGGAAATTATGAAGAGCACCAGACGACCAATTCTTTCAAGTGTGTTTGGTTTTCATGAAAATCTTGTTGCACTTTGCAGCTACGTGCCCAAAAAAAAATAAGGCAGTCAATTTAATTTCAACCGTGCATTACACGAAACATGTTGAAGGCGTAGCCATGAAACCGGAAGCAATTTTATTTTATAATTCAACTATAGCCGGAGTCGATACGATGGATCAAATGCTAACTCATTACACAACAAAACGGTCAACCAGACGCTGGACATACGCGTTTTTCTTGACATGATTGATGTGATGGCATTGGCAAGTTAGATTATATGTAAGCTAAATGATGAAAATACAAGAAAAGAAAGAAGACGCATATTTTTATATAAACTTGCAAAGCAATTGGTACTGGCCAACGTTGAAAATCGCATCAATAATCCGCACATTGTGGCTCAACCAACAACTCGTATATCATTTGAAGCGTTCTTTGGGAGACCTCTCAATATAGCAAACCTTAATGTGGCTTCACGCAGTGATCCAGACACATTAGCTGCCAAAGAAGATTGCAGGATTTGCCTGCAGCAAGGTGACAAAATACGCCGTAAGACACGCTTTTTTTGCTGCAAATGCAACAATCCTGTTTGTCAGCAACATTCAAAAGTAGATTATTTATGTTTTTGTTGCCTTCCGCAAAATTCTGAATAAAAAAATCAATGTATTCTTCATAATAATTTTCTATTTTGTCATAAACATTTATTACTTTACCCATAATAAAGAGAAATATATATAGAACAAAAAAATTGTTGCCCTTTTCATTCCAAAGATTTTTTCAGATCTATTTTTTCTTCCTCAGGTAGCTAATAACATAGTAAAAAGAAATAGAAACACAAAATATAACAAATATTTTCCTATCTTAGTAAAAAATTTAACGGCAAACAGCCCTTATTTCCATACAAATGCATGTAAATGTATAGGGGTCTGGCCAGACACCATGTGCCAGAACTAAGGGCTCAAAATATGTGCCACTTCGAGGGTTAAAGTGATATATCAACCAGTCACATAGCTAAAATAATACAAAAGTTAGACCCAAATATGTACGGAAAGTTTATAGCAAATTTAATAATTTCCCCAAATTGAACACCAATTTTAGCTATACAAAGTATTCCAAGTTATAACAAGTTTCATACAATTCAAATAGAGTGCGGAAATTTCAATTGTTGATTTTATATGTTATTTAATATAAACTTTTTTAGGCATTACTAACCCATCCTTGTTGGATGTCAAATACGTATCAAATATTAAAGTTTTTGATGAATAATATAACTTAGAATTTTCCGTTGGACTTTATATTGTATTTTATACCTAAAGCGTCGCTTATAAAATCGTTAACCTTGCGCTGCGGAGTCCAAAAACGTCCAACAAGTAGTGTATGGCCAAATCAAAAGGTGTCAAAAATTTTTTTGTGAAAATTTAAAAAAAAAAAAAAATTTTTTCCAAAATTTCCCCCCGCCCCAGAGACTTGAGCTGGAGCCGCCACTGAAAAAGTCGTTACAATTAGTACATATTTCATTGGTTACATACAGGGAATAAAATAAGGTGATACCAGTAATGACTTTGTTTAAAAGCACACCGATCCGAGCACTGTAATTACACAGAAAATAAATTGGTTGGAATTCTATCGGAATCAACGAAATATATTCATCATTCAATAATTTTAATTGCAGTTATTTAAAATTCATCATCAGGAAGGTTATATTTATTTGTGAACAAAAAATATATATGATGAACCAAAACACTGTCACATTCTCCAAAATATTGGCTTTTCTAACCAATATTGAAAAAATATTAACTTCCACATTACCTTCAATACCAACAACCACCAATTTATCGCAGCTTTAGTCATTTGAATAAAATATCGGAAGCAGAAATCTAGGATCAGTTGTGTTTCAATAAAATGGATCACTCTATTCAAAGTATTAGTTTCTCCAATCAATTTAAAAAATTTTTTTTAACTAGCTTTAGTAGCTTTAACCATTAATTTCCATTATTTTGGTAATTGTAATAATATATTGAGACAAGAAACAGAAATTTTATTTATCATAATAAAATTTTTGCATCTATCATATTTTTTCGTTTCATACATATGCGGGTTTAAATTCTAAGTTAGACAACAACTAAACGTAAGTATCTGTGGCGCAGCCTTAGAGATTTGAGTTCAAACCTCAATAAAGGCATTACTTTTTTTTAAATAATTTTTTTTTGATTCAAATTAAAAGACACAATTGATTATCTGTTGTGAATATAATTTTATTCAAAAACAAAATATTCAAATTTTTAACCTGAAGAAATTTAAATTTGAAATTTGACAAAAAAAATTTATGTCGAGTTTAGCCTAGAGGAAAAGCAATGGGCTGACAAACGGAAGAGCGCCGGTTCAATCCCGGTTCGCGATATAATTTTTTTTTTATTTTTTTTTTATTCAAATTAAAAGACACAACTTATTTTCTGTTGTTCGTATAATTTTATTTACAGACAAAATATTCAAACCTGAAGAAATTCAAATTTGAAATTTAACTAAAAAAATTTAAATAGAGCTTAGCTTAGAGGGAAAACGATGGGCTGACAAGCGGAGGGTCGGCGGTTCGATCCCAGTTAGCGACAAAAAAAATTTTTATTTTTAAATAAATTTTGTGGAACGTGTTTTTCTATTTATAGAATTTATAATCCACAAACATTAAGTTAACTATTAACAGAACAAAAATTCAAAAATTGTAAATAAATTTCAGTAGTTACAATGGTATTAAAAATAATTAAAAGTGATTGTACCTGCAACTACAAAAATTCGGTTGGCGAAAAATTCGGTTGGAACTACGAATCTGTTTTCTGTGTGTAGATTATAAATTTTTATTAAATCGTACTTTCGCATAATAAGTAGTTGTACATTATTATTTTTATCCTTATTAATAAGTTATTATGTAAGCCAATATCAGTAGTATATTATTTTAGAGCCTCCAAATAAGTAGTGATATAATTCTATATCAGTAACTCATTATCTCATAGCTCCCACATAAGTATTGATATATCACAATATTAGTAACGTATTACTTTAGGTTTCTAAGTAAAACCAAGGGTAAAGGGTTACCCATTGCCAGGCAATGCGTGAAAAAGGTCCAACCCATTACTAAGCTTTTGCTGGGTTATTGAGGTAGAGCAAAATGTTCAAACTCCTATTATTTGGGCAAGGTAGATCCGAGATCGATACCGAGAAATCCATAATTATAAAACAGCCACAGGGTGACCCATTTTGGTTTATTTTTTTCTCAAATTGTTAGTATTAAAATATACCAATTTGTATAAAAAATTTAGGTACTTTCACATTTTCACTCAATTTTTTTAATTCCTATACCGATTTTACGCATTTTCAATATCAATGATCTGCAACCCCGTTTATGCCTTCATAAGCATTATGAACAAAGTGAAACATAATCATCGATTTTAGAACCGACAGTAGAAGAGGTGACAATGGAAAAGTACCCAGGGCAATTTTAAACAATCAGTTGC
The DNA here is from genome assembly GCA_949987735.1 of Leucophora obtusa. Lineage (NCBI taxonomy): Eukaryota > Metazoa > Arthropoda > Insecta > Diptera > Anthomyiidae > Leucophora > Leucophora obtusa. The sequence continues at coordinate 304,755,361 of OX465295.1, read as the reverse complement.
TAACCACAACAATTCTACGGAACTTAAATATAATGTATGACGGAGAAGCAGTTCTTAAACTAGTTCCAAAACTGGTTCTATGGGAACCGATTCTATGTTGGAGCTTTAGAAGCGGTTGCTTTTGGGACAATTTCAAACAAATATTAGCGGTGTTAGAATCGACTGTACACAGAGAGAATTTTCTTGGACTAGTTTTGGTGCAATTTTGCATTAAATGAAACAAATTAATCAGGTTTTCTCAACAACCTAGTGTAGAAAATCATTACCACATATCTGGCTATGTAACTACATACTTGGTAATGGTAACTAGTAACTTTTGTTATTGCATTCCTTATTAGCTTTATATGGCGATGTCGCGAAAAATAATGAGTTATGGTTACACACCAGCGTATGAAAAATCAAAAAATATATCGTTACCTATGTGCTTACCAGTACTGACAAAAATAATGAGTCTAAAAATAGATTTTCAAAAGAAAAATTATATAAAAAAAATATTTTTTATTGTATTTTTTTTTAAATAAAATTTTCTGGTGCGGGAATCGAACCTGGGTCTACAGTTTGCCAGTCAATAGCTCTACCATCTAAGCTATATCGACATGTAATATTTAATAGATAAAAACATAATTCACCTGCTGCAAGCTTACTTGCCAACATACAAAAAATCAAAAAATATGTAGTTACATATATCCTTACCAGTGTTTAATAAATATTGAGTCTAAAAATAGATTTAAAAAGATTTTTAATAAAATCTATAAAATTATATTCTATTTGAGATAATGATAATGTTTTAAAATAATGTAGAAGGTAAGTGGGTGTCATTAGTGGTAGTACAAAAAATAATGATATGTCATTACCGTTTCTACACTGGGAAAGTGAATGTAGAATTTCTTAAATTTTATAAACAATTTCATAACTTCCCAGGAAAATTTTTGCAATCGGTAGCCAAGCACATAAATTCTGAAACATGTTCCACTGCAACCGATCTCATATGGAAGGTAAGACTGACGTAGAATCAGTTCTACAACTATTTCAAGAACTTATTATATGCCAATCGGTTCTACTTTGGAGCTATAGAAGTGGTTGCTTTTGTGACAATTTCAAACAAAAATCATAAAGGAAAAGTAGCTATTCTACAACCGATTCTATGGAACAGAAAATTTTCCTGGGTTAAGTGAAAATATTTTTAATTAAACTTTTTCATTGACTGTATGAAGGGGTTACAAAATTTCTTTGCTTTCGTTATAATCACTATAAATAGAATTAAAAGCTTGAATGTAAAAAGCACAAAATACATTGCTTTGCTACTGAAGGAGCTTCAGTCAAAGTAACAACTATAATATAGAGAAAAATAATGGCTTTGTTAAAAACATGTGCTTTTCGTTGTAATATGAAATAAATTAACAAAAATGTTTGAGTTTTCTTCTCCTAATGTTTTTCACTTGGAAAGCTAACATATATATAAAAACTAAAATCTACTTTATAATCTAGAGGAAAATCAATAAAAACAATCTGATAATAGTGTTTGGTTGCATTTGAAAATGCATTAATTATCAACAATTGGTTACAGGAAAGTTTTTCTCTATTTGTTGTAAAATAAAATGTAAATTCTATTTGGAATTTATCATACTTGATCTTAAAACCGAACAAAAATAACACTTGTTGTAAGAAATGTTTATTTCAAATGAATTTACATTTCTTCAAAAATAATTTACAACCATTTACAGATTTTTTAGTTTTATTTATTTTTCTCACTTGTTTAAAATGTTATAAAAATTTACTCTTATACTGAAATTTGTGGTTTATTTGTTTCCTTTACAGTTATTACAAATTTAAATTTTTGTTTGTCCTTTACTTATTATACCCTACACCACTATGAGGTCAGGGTATTATAAGTTTGTGCTGATGTTTGTAACACCAAAAAATATTAGTCCTAGACCCACCTTATAGTATACCGATCGGCTCAGAATTTTTTTTTTATTTCGATTTAACGATGTCCGTCTGTCCGTCCGTCCGTCTGTCTGTCTGTCCATGCATTCTTGTGCGCACTCTACAGGTCGCAAATATTAAGATATTTTGATGAAACTTGGCTCACCGACTTATGTTGGCCAAAGAAAGAAGCCTATTGATTTTGGTGAACATCGGTCCATGTTTAGACCTAGTGCCCATATAAGGGTCCTACTAAAATTATATGGTTTATACGCTGCAGGTCGCAAATATTAAGATATTTTGATGAAATTTGGTATACCGACCTATATCAGGCCAAGGACGAAGCCTATTGATTTTGGTGAACATCGGTCTATGTTTAGACCTAGTGCCCATATAAGGGTACCCCCAAAATTATATTGTTTATACGCTGCAAATCGCAAATATTAAGATATTTTGATGAAATTTGGTACACAGACCTATTTTGGCCCAAGGACGAAGCCTATTGATTTTGGTGAACATCGGTCCATGTTTATACCTAGTGCCCATACAAGGGTCCCCCCAAAATTGGCTTGGTTACAAACTGCAGGTCGCAGATATTAATCACATTATATAAAATTTTGACACAAGCCCCATTTTAACCCATTCGAATTTCGGATCCAAATATTAGTTGGCTTTTACCCAGACAGGTGTAGGGTATTGTATAGTCGGCATGCCCGACTTTAACCTTTTTACTCGTTTTTATTAAAATTTTTTATATTTATACAAAAATATTTCATTTCAAATTAAAGGAATTTGAAGAACTTGACACACACACATAAACCAATTTAGAAATGTATATTAGTGATGATGTGTGTCTACAATTTCAAATAAATAAAAACAACATTTATATTTACCGAATCTGTAGGTTAAATTCTAACATTTACTTTTTATTAAATGTTTATTTGTTTTTATTGATTTTTCGATTGTTTAAATAAAAATTAAAAAGAAATAACATAAACTACTTCACTAAAATAATAAATAAGTTGAAAGGATTTTAAGTGAATTTTCATTTATTTTAAATACTATTTTCTATTACTTTAACTTACAAACTCTTTTGCGTAAATTTAATTTTTACTATCAATGGCCAAGAGTAGAAGGTACTTCACAAGTTTAAAAATATTATAATAATAAATTGCTGCTTTAACTTTTTAGCAAAAAATTCAATGTATTTAATGAAAGAATTTATGCCCTTCAGGAAACTATACTATTTTAATTTGTCTATAAATTCTTCTCTTTGCTTAGTAATCGGCATTTAAAAGGGGAAAGAAAATAAATAAAAATAATTATTTTTTATTAAAACAACTTAACCCTGATAACTATGTCCTTTTAGGAAAAGTAAAAATATTATTTTCACAACTTTCTATTTTAACAATTTAAATACTTTTGTCTATTTTTGGGGATTTAGATTTAACAATTTTTTACTTTTGTTATTATTTTTATTAGCATGAAATAAAAAAAGAACTAAAAAGTATAGAAGACAATATATATTTATACAAATTATGCTAATCAAATAAGATTTATTTTAAAATATATAAACAAATTGAATAAGCTTAAAAAGTTTGTTTTATAAAGCAACAAAAAAAATTAAGCTATATATTTAAATGTTTGTTTGCATTAAAAAATGGAGGATTTGTTTCATACAACCTTTTAGAATTAGGTGCATTTGTATATGCAAATCCCTTTTATGCTGTGAATATGTGGCCATATTTAGGAGTCATTTGTTTTGAGGAGATAAATCCACCTTCCCCTCATAAAGCGAGGTTTTATTTTAAAAAGTTTACAAATTGTTTACAATAATATCGCGGGTCCACCTAAAACTACAATATTCGTATAACGCGATATTTCTAGAAAGTGGTATTTCTGTCGAGTGACTTTACCACATTATAAGAGGCAGGGGTGTACACAAAAAAAAACTGTTTAAGAAAACTGTATATAAAAGTATATTTGTGTATGAGATATATACCTAAGTACATAAATCGTAAAATCTAATGCTGAATTTAACTAGCCACCATAATATCACTGTGAGACAAATGGTAGGGGTCAGTGATCGGGAAGGGTTCAAACTACCGGGGAAAGTTATATCGGTAAAAAAGAAGTTATAGGTGTCCCGGCGTTTCGCTGGGTCAACCCTAGGAATCGAGATATATCGATTTGACCTTTGGTGGTCTTTTTTTTGACATAACTCGAGAACCACTAGTCCGATTTTGCTTAAACAATTTTAAAAAACTTAAAAATTACAATTCCTTTAATCTGTTCATATAACATTTTTCTATATACCCAACAGTTTTGCCGGTAAAAATAAATGTATGAAGAAAAAAATATTTTTTGCCTAAAATATTAAAAAAAAGTAATAAACAAAAGGTTATTGACTTTTATGGTAGCGGTAACAAACATTTATTTTTACCGGCAAAACTGTTGAGTATATAGAAAAACGTTATATGAACAGATTAAAGGAATTGTAATTTTTAATTTTTTTAAAATTGTTTGAGCAAAATCGGACTAGTGGTTCTCGAGTTATGTCAAAAAAAAGATATATCTCGATTCCTAGGGGTGACCCAGCGAAACGCCGGGACACGTATAACTTGTTTTTGACCGATATAACATTTCCCGTTGGTTTCATCCCATCCCGATTTTGACTGTCGCATAGTGTATTTATACACATGTCATCTTGCACAAGGACCACAAATTTCTACATAAAAAATGGTATGCAAATCTTCTCTTTGACATGAGTAAACCATTTTTTTTTTTTTGGTAAGAATTATTCTGTTTTATGGGCGAATTTATTTTAAACTGATACATACATGTAGAAGTATGCAAATAACTTTTTCAATACTTTGTAGTTCATATATTTTATTTTTGTGAAAACTATAAATTAACATCTTGATCCTTTGTCAAATTATTCAGGCGCATAGGCAACTAAGATTGTTTTACGTTTCAGTGATTCTACACTATAAAGAAAATTCTGAAGAAATTAGTAAAAAATTTTAAATTATCGCACATAGGCAAATCTACCAAACTGTAACTGTTGAGATTAAAAAAATTAATTTTTGAAATTGGTAGCACAAATTTTTTCCACATTCACAATAGTTTATCTTTAAAAACAACTTAAAATAAATATTAAATTTATTGAAAACGCAATTAAAAAAAGGACTACCTACTGATTTTTCATTATATTCAAACCATTTGGCTATCTATTTTCAAACCTTGTTTAAATAAACCATAAAAGAAATAAAAGTAATTGAAAAGTCTGTTAAAACAATCTTCAACTTTTAACTGACAAAACATTTGAAAAAAACATATTTTAAAATTAAAAAACTAGTATGCAAGTGCTTGTGCAAATTTAAATGTTACTGACACTTTAGAAAACATTGTTCTCTATTGTTGTTTCTACATGAATGGATGTCACTACATTGCTAGATCTGTCAAAACAACAGCGTAGTACATTGGAAGATGACAAAGCAAATTGTGGAAAATTTTCTGTTGTTGTTTTTGTTTTTTCTTTGATATTTTAAATGTTTAATAACGCTCCTAGACGAGAACAAAAAATTCTCATTGAGTTTGTAATTTAACTTAACAAATATTTCCAGAAATTCTAAAAACGTCGTCCCCTGACTATTTCCTTAGGCAAGAATGAAATCCGGATAGGGACATGCCTGCAGCGGATTATTTTTCACAGTTTGTTAAATACGTTTGGGATTTTTAGCATATTTAATTCCTTTAATGCAATTAATGTATATCCCGATAAAATAAAATTAAAAAAAAAAAAAAAAAAAAAAAAGATTTTGTAGTTTGTTTTTTCATTTTTGAAAGTTTTTTTTGTTTGAATTTTCAAAACACTACAGCACATACAACACACATGTTAATATTTTTATTGGCTACGTTTTTGTGTATGAGTAAAGAATTTCTTGTAACTTGAATGAAATAATTTTGTATATAAACAAACTATTTCAACAAAAAAGAAACAGGAAAATATTTGAATTTTTTGTTTAAAAACAGAAAACAACGAAATTATTTTAATTATTTTTGCTAAACATATAAAATTTTACTGAAATTATCAACCCCAACAGACGATACGTATTTTTTTTTAGTTTGTTTTTTATTGACTAGTAAAAAAAGTTAAACAATATGTTTCCATATATTTTAATTGATTCTACAATTGAAAACAAAATTTACCTATTACTTTTCAAATAAATCTCAATCGGTTATGGTAAATATATTGTGAGTGTAGATAAATTATTTTAAATCTATTTAAAGATATGAATTAAATACTGCAATAATTGTGTAGGTGTCCAAAAAATTAAAGTCAATTTTAAGAGTTTCGGTTGGGCTACTTTTTCCATATGAATAAGAAAATTACTGCTATGAAATTTGGTCGCGCTGGAAAACCATTTAAAATTTGATAAATGTTTACAAAGTAAAAAAAATATTTTTTTTTAGTTTTTTTTTAATTCTGCTCTTGAATATACTTTTTATACTAAATAATTACAGAATCGGAATCCTTTCTAATTTGTCTTTCTAAAAAGATAAAAAAAATTAAAACGATTGGAAAAAAAAGAGTATTACAAATTCCACAGGCCATTAATGCATCCAAAGTAACTTGACTATGAAATTGAAGGACATCTCTCTCGACAAGTGCACCAATAGCGTACTTTGTCATATGCCAAACTGTTGAGACAATAACCCTTGTTTATAATAGATAGTCATTGCATCGTTATACTGCATTCACAGTAAGATTCCCAAATACGTTTATGTAAAAGTTAAAGATATCAGTTCACACATAGAAATGAAGTGTTTAAGTTAAACTTCCGAACAGCTGTTCCTTAACAATTGTAAAAAAAAAGAAATATTACAAAATTTCCAAAAAGTTATTTTTTTATCGGTCGGCGAAAATAATTCACAATTTTTGGCATTATCTAACGTTATAATGGCTACAAAAAGTGAAAAAACATTGTCCACCCCAGTCGCAAACAAGATTTTTCAATTTAGAGTTAAGGGCAAACTTCATGGCTGTTTTTTGGGTTTTTCGTTATTAAAAAAAAAACACACTTTAACTGTTTTTAATTAAATTTAGTTTATTTCATTAAATTTAAATTTTTTTATTTTCCTTGTTGCTCTTTTCTCTTTTTCATTCAACACCCACTCGATAAACAAAACCGTTTACCTACTTATTTCTTTAACTATGCGTATGAGTAATATTAACATATGTTTTATATCGCTCATACGCCTTCATTCATTTTAACTAGGTGGCTTAAAATGCAAAAGAATATAATAATTTTTACTCTAAAATAAATATGGGTACGTGAGCAGAATTTTACGTAATTTACGTGAATGACGTGTAGTCACGCGTGAGTGAGTTGGGAAAATTTGTTCGTGATTTTTTCGTGATTTTCGGTATACTTAACCCTGTAATGCTCTTTCTTCTGATAGTAATAGTATTTATGAAATATATTTGGCATTGAAAACTAACTACCCGGTGAAAAATGTTCATATATGAATATTTATGATTCAACCATATACATATGTGTGGATTCGAAAAATGAGGTAACACCTAAGTATATGTTCATATATGGACATATATGAACGTACAGATTTATTAAATATATGGTCATAGATACCCATATATTTTTATATTCCGCTGAAATAAATTTCTGATCAAAAATACATTAGCGGTATTCACAAACTACATAGTAAAAGAGTTATTGGCCCGATATTTTAGTATAAAAGTATTTTTTTATTGAGAACAAATGCAAAATACAAGTATTTTGAATACAAGTATTTTGAATTCAAGTATCTAAAAAGTACACCCAGAAAACAGATTCGGTGCTGAAAACTCCATTTTTTGCCAATCGAATGGTTCAGTTGCATCAAATGAATTTTTCGTTTGCGGCTACCGAATTATTCTTAATACAACTGAAATTCCGCTCTCACAGTCAAATTAGTATTGTCTCAATTGGTTTTCTGTTGCCACAACTGAAAAATTCGGCTACCACAACCGAACCATGCGATTGACTACAAATGGGGTTATTAGAACTGAATCTGTTTTCTGGGTGTACTTTTATACTACAATACCACAGACACAACTAAGCCATTTATTTACTTTTCTACCAGGCAGATTGTGAATGCACTAAGATTAAACCTCCAAAAGTGAAAAAATATGTATACCTTAATATATATCTAATTTTCGCGGAGTTTATTATTTATTATCCATGCCCTCGTTAAGGCGTATTCATGCATTAAAAATTCCATTTAGTTCAAAAGTTATAAGGTTTTTTAAAAAAGCGATTTTCGACAAACACCATTTTTTTCATATAATATCGACTTAAGAATCATATTGTTTTGATTATTCCAAAAAAATTTTACAAAAAGTTATCGTTGATAATAGTTTCGGTATAATCGAACATATGTCAGAAAAACGTAAGATGTAACAAGTAAAAAAGTTAAAGTTAAAGTCGGGCATGCCCTACTCCAGTCTGATTTAAAGCCAACTAATGTTTGGATCCGAAATTTGAATTGGTTAAAACAAACTTGTGTCAAAATTTTCTATAAAATTATAAAAGAAGAGAAAATCGAAAATATAGCCCATATCCGCGATAGGTCCAAATATGGACCGATCCTATCTAGAACCAATAGGCTTTTTCCTTGGGACCATGTGAGTCAACGAACCAAATTTCATTTATCATCGTATTTGCGATATGCAGCGTGTAACGAAGCCAATTTTGGGGAACCCTTATATGGGCACTAGGTCTAAACATGGACCGATTTTAACCAAAATCCGTCTGTCTGCTGTCCATGCATTCTTGTGCGACACTCTACAGGTCGCAAATATTAAGATATTTTAATGAAATTTGGTTCATAGCCCTGTTATATTATTTTACTTCGGTGGGGTTAAGTGCTATGGGAACACCGAAGGAGGACGCTGCGATACGTATGAGGGATAGAAAAAACTCATACATAATACTATTTTTCATAAATTGATGTTGTCTTGGTTGGGGCTCGAGCCCGCAACCTCACGTGTAACAGTCCAACGCGCTAACCATTACACCACAGCGCCAACCCAGGTTCTTTTTAACGATAACATATTGTGAGTGTACTTAGTAAAAAATTTTATGATTTTGTCAGTATATTTATATCTTTCCAAAAAGTAATTTAATTTTGTTAGTTAGTAGTAAAATGTAGTTTTTGTTTTCATTAAAATAGAGATTTGTATATCGTTGAATTATCATTATTACACCCAGGAAAAAGATTGGTTGGAATTCGATCAAAACCATTAAAATTAATTTGCCAGGACGTTATTTTATTTGGAGTTGCCTATAATTGAATACTACACCAAAAATATTTTACTAGGTATGAACAATAGGGAGAATGAACTAAAAAACAATCCTTTTAACAAATTATTGGTATCTCCAATCAATTTTAAAAGTAGTATCAGTTTAGTAATTCTATGCAGTAGAAGCAGCCATTTATTTAGTGAATATGCAAGAAAATTGGTGTTATCTATAACCTTTTTTAAAAAAATTTCAATATTCGAAAGTGGTAACTACAAATACGGGTATCCTAATCAAATATGACCTTAAATTCAAGTTTCTGTAGAACCAACCGAATTGTGGATTGTATTGATAACACACACACTATTAATTGGTATTGATAAACGAATTTTATACTGTATTAATAAAACACATAAGTTCAAAATTAGTCATTACAATTATTAAGTGTTTGTGGTGTATTGGGTGAGGAGTTGGCCTAGTACGCCGGATTTCCGGGTTCGAATCCCGGAAAAGACAAAAATTTAGATGTTTTTTTTTAAATTAAAATAAAATATTCATATGTATAAACAGTAAATATGGCTAAGAAATTTAAAAGTAGTTGTGGTGCAGTGGGTAAAAGTGTGAACTATTAACCTGAAGGGCCGGGTTCAATACCAGAAAATTCAAAAAAAGTTTTTAATTTCAATAAAATTTTGTAGAACATAATAATATTTATGTGGAACGTAATATTGAATTAGACAACCGAATATTGGCTTTCACGACGAAAAATATAATTTAATATAAAGATAGTTGTCGTAACCGCACGAATTCGATTGGCAACAAATTCGGTGGCCACAACTGAGACTGTTTTCTGTGTGTACATGGATTTGTTATTCGTGTTTAGTTTCCATTTTTTTCGTTTGAATAAAATTAAAAAACAATAAAACAACCCTTGAAAGTTAATTTATTTCCTTGAGTGTACTCCGTATTTTTTTTCTAGATTCAGCTTGATGTCAAATTTTGATTTCTATGTTGTGTATTCTAGATCTATAAGTGTGTTGAAGAATATTTTTTAAAGTATCAAGTTTCTGGTTTTCTGATGAGTAACTACTGAAATTTTGTTTTTTGGGCTGCGTACTGCAATTTGATTCGCCTCTTCGAGTAACTAACTATATAAAATCATACAGAATTTTGTAAAAGTTAAATATACAGTTCAATTATTATTAAAGTACATACGTATATTTGTATATTAAAATATTTTATACAAATATACAAAAGGAGTCATCCAGATATACCCAAAAGTAATAAATTCCATTTGAATGATTTTGAATGTACATTTATTAATGTATTAAATATGCATAAATTCATATGTATTGCATTTTCTAAAGTTTTGAAACATTTTTAAATATTTTTTTGCATTAATAACCCTGTGGGAAAAGGCAACGGTAACCAGACACGTTACATGACCGGCCCTTGAGGACAAAAATAAAAGGTAACTATTAAAGGAGCTTGTCCTAAGAGGGGCTCAATTGCCCCTTGTAAAGTATCATAGGAGCGAGTCCTTCGCAGGACTTAAGCAAAATAATATATCGCAGGGCTGACACAAAATAACCTGTGCCAGACGCAAATGAACCTTTCGCAAGTCTAACAATTTTTTATTAAAAACAAGTAAAAAGGTTAAAGTCGGGCATTCCGACTATACAATACCCTACACCAGTCTGGGTAAAAGACAACTAATGTTTGGATCCGAAATTCGAATGGGTTAAAAGGGGGCTTGTGTCAAAATTTTCTATAATGTGAGTCAGCGCACCAAATTTCATTAAAATATCTTAATATTTGCGACCTGCAGTTTGTAACCAAACCAATTTTGGGGGGGACCCTTATATGGGCACTAGGTCTAAACATGGACCGGTGTTAACCAAAATCAATAGGCTTCGTCCTTGGGCTGATATAGGTCGGTGTACCAAATTTCATCAAAATATCTTAATATTTGCGAACTGCAGCGTATAAACAATATAATTTTGGGGGGACCCTTATATGGGCACTAGTTCTAAACATGGACCGATGTTCACCAAAATCAATTAGCTTCATCTTTGTGCCAACATAGGTCTGTGTACCAAATTTCATCAAAATATCTTAATATTTGCGACCTGCAGCGTATAAACAATATAATTTTGGGGGGACCCTTATATGGGCACTAGGTCTAAACATGGAGCGATTTTCACCAAAATCAATAGGCTACGTTACTGGGCCAACATAGGTCTGTGTACCAAATTTTATCAAAATATCTTAATATTTACGACCTGCAGCGTATAAACAATATAATTTTGGTAGGACCCTTATATGGGCACTAGGTCTAAACATGGATCCGAAATTCGAATGGGTTAAAAGGGGGCTTGTGTCAAAATTTTCTATAATGTGAGTCAGCGCACCAAATTTCATTAAAATATCTTAATATTTGCGACCTGCAGTTTGTAACCAAACCAATTTTGGGGGGGACCCTTATATGGGCACTAGGTCTAAACATGGACCGGTGTTAACCAAAATCAATAGGCTTCGTCCTTGGGCCGACATAAGTCGGTGAACCAAGTTTCATCAAAATATCTTAATATTTGCGGCCTCTAGAGTGCGCACAAGAATGCATGGACAGACAGACAGACGGACGGACGGACATCGTTAGATCGAAATAAAAAAAATTCTGAGCCGATCGGTATACTATAAGGTGGGTCTAGGACCAATATTTTTTGGTGTTACAAACATCAGCACAAACTTATAATACCCTGACCACATAGTGGTGTAAGGTATAAAAAATAACAACAGAGATAACTCAACTGTTGTCGAGCAAGGTTTTCTTTCGAACGCGATCATTTTGTTGAATTGACAAGACGTGTGAAATGGATAATAATCTGCCTAAATCTTTGTGCGCGAAGTGCTCTCAATCCTTAACATCTAATTTTATTAAATGTCACATATGCCGTGCTAATATTCATTTAAAATGTGCAAAAATAGATGATAAATTGGTTAATGTATTTAAGGAAAATATAAACATTGTTTTTAACTGTAACGACTGCCTTAATGTATCGTCTAATTCAATTTCTCTTATCTCTACGCTATCAACAGATTTAAGAGAATTAAAACATCCAATTGTGTCAAAATTATATGAAGAAGTTAAGGAATTAAAGCAAGGGTTCAGTGAGCTAGCAAAGAACCTTGGAAAAAATAATAAACAAAATGTAAATATTTCTAATCGACCACTAGTACATGCTTACAATAACAATAATAATGCAAATCGACGGTCACTTGCTGATACGGGTCTTCTAATTTAGCCTCTATTTTCACCCCTCACTCTCAGAATCGACCTAACTTTTGCTAACCTGAATTTGTTCCACAGTGTGATTGTAGCTAAAATTAATAATTTTAGATTAAGGATGTATGGGAGGTAGTCATGTCCTTGCACCGATTTTGCTGAAACTTTCAATTTTTCTTAATTTACATGTTCTGAACCAGCACACCGAATTTCATTCTTCTACGATAACTCCTCTAAATTTGCCGGTTTTTTATATGGGGACGAAGCACTGTGTGACGCCCTCTTCTAGCTGGGTTAATAAATTTTTGATCACAAAAGATTTTAGCAAATTGTTTATAATATTATATAGAAATATATGTTGCCAAAAGGCTGATATGTTATGCTCCCATAATACACTTAAAATAGTTTGTAAGCTAAAGGATCACAAAATTATATTTAAAGTAATAAAACTTCATTTTAAAACTCGTCTCATGTTGTTGTAAAATAAAATTGTGAATTCTATTTGGAATTTGCCAAATTTGATCTTAAAATCGAACAAAAATAAAAGCGAACATTTTTATTAAATTTTAATACACATATGTTATCAGCTCTTGAAATCTGTCGTTCTTTTGAAGCAATTCTGCTTGAAAATGTTTTAAATAAAATATTTGCAAAATTTTTAACAATTAAAGAAAAGTTTTTCTTCATTTACTTATATTCCCTTATTTTTAATTAAAACAAATTTGTTTCTTAAAATTGTTGTTTCTTATATTTCTATTTTATATTGTTTATTTGATGTCCATTTTAAATACATACATATGGATATTTTCTATTCAATAAAGTATTTTTTTTACAAAATTTTACATGACCAACTCCATAAAAGTTTTTACAACTCAAAAAAAAAAAAAAAAAACAAGAAGGGCGAATAAACAAAAGCATCTAAAATATCTACATAGTACTGGTTCAATATTGATTAAAGCTATATTTTCGTTCATACTTATCAACGTTAAGTATTTATAGCAAATCTACGTTAAACTGATTGGAGTATTAAATTTTTTTAAATAGTGAGTATTTATGACAGTTCCAGTATAATCGAACGTGCGTCAGCAAACCTTTTTAGGTAGTAACGCAAAGAAGTTACGCTAGGTGTGAAAATGTATAAACGTTCAGTTTTCAATGTTGATAATTATCCACGTTGTAAGTTAACGAGCATACGAAAAGTAATCTGTTAGTTTCCGTCTAAAAAAGGTTTTTATGCAATTTGTGCTTTTTTGAAAGTTAACGGATATATTTAAGTCGAAAATGCAGCTTAAGAATAACTTTTTGATACTATATATCAGAGGTTACCAAATGTGATCGCTAAGAGTTCAGCAAAAATCTATTATTATATGATGTATCGACCGACAGCACCCAGCTAAATATCATTTTTAATTACATTATAATATGGTATCTATTATCTATTTGTGAAAAAATAGATTTTTCACCGTGATTTTCAACCGCGGAAAATTGTGAAAATTATTATTATTATTTTTTTTTTTTTTTTGGAAAGCTTGTCCAATTTCCTTGTAACAAGGGTACTCAAATATCCAAATCCAATGATCAATCTAGGAGTTACAACGATTTGAAATTGAACTGCTTTTCGAAAAATTAAGAAAACTCAAATTTTTCAACAACTGTCGGCGAAAAAAGAAATAAGTATCTAATTTTTTTAGATGTTTTAACCAGGGACGTAACAGTTATAACTTTTATTCAAAAAAGTGATTGTTTTACAATTATTTCCTGTTTGAGTATTTTTAATTTTCTGTTTATTTGCTCTGTTTGATTTATATTTTTAATTCAAACAAAAACAATCCAAACACGATTTTTATTTTTTCAAAAATAATAAAAGTTATTTTGTGATTTTTTTTCTTTATCAAAAAATAACAATTAAGAATATAAATCAAAAGCCATGGAACCAATGACTTCACCAATTATAATATCCTGATGATGTCAACTAGTGTTAATAAAAGATTGAACAGTGATTTAAAGTGAGTAAATATGTATATTCCAGCAACTTCCGGCATTCAATTTAGGTCAATTTTTAATTTTTATTTTATTATCAAATAAAAAAGTTAGTGCTTAATTTTTTCAAAAAAATCATTCTGTAACTTTTATAAAAAGTTTTAAAATAAAAATCAAAAAACAACAGAAATTTATAGAGTAAAATATAAAAATTGAAAAAATTAAAATCTTTGCCAAACTTTGTGATTTTTTTGTGCAATATGATTTATAAAATATAGTGCATTATTGAAATATTATAATTAAATAAATTTGAGTGGTGACTTTTTTAGAAATATAACAGTTATTTTGGGTCTCTGGTTTTAACTAATCCAAAAAACAAAATTTCAATAAAAATATATTTTGGGCAACTCGTGATCGCTTTCGTATAGAGTAGCCCAATAAAGATGATAGGTTATTGAACGTGACTACAAAAAGTCAGCTATAATAGTTAACAAGCAATAAATAGCATAGGGCATCGCACTGTTGGAAAAATTACCAATCTAGCTTATAAAAAATATTTTTTTTTTTTTACAAATTTATAAATCTATAGCATATAATAATTCAATGATAGTTGGTACTTAAAACTGCATTCAACATTTTTCGATTTATATGCTAGTTATGAAAATACAGGGCTGTAAATGTATGCAATGGATAAGTAGCACGTTCATGAGTGATTTTGGCTTCACGTTTCCCCCAATGTATTATGAAAAGTTTTATTGCGCTATTGAACCTATATTTTTTTTTGATAAAACAAGTCCTAAAGAGTACGTGGACATGACGTATTGTATAGAAAATGATTTTAGTAATACCCCTTGCGAGTAAGTACATAAAAGTATATTCAATTCAAGTTCACAAAAGATGATTTTTGTGATTAGTCACGTTTTTTCGAAGCTTGGACTAGTCAATGATAAAGGAAGTGAAAAGTGTAAAAAACTTGAAAAAACCTTAAAATTGTTGTGTAGCAGATTCACCAAAAAATGGAGCGAATGCAAACGAACAACACAAGTTTTTGAACGAAATCACAAGGAATGGTTACACACAAACATTGATTTGCCTTGTCTTGAAAATGACGATATACCGGGTCCTTCACAATACCGAGGACGTCTATCTAAAGCCTTCACAGAATCAAGCGACGTATCTAAAAAACTGAAGGTGGTTGATCTTGTAAAAACTACAAGTAAAGAGGAATTGATTTTCGCTACCAGTGTAAGTCTTTACAAATCTGGTAAACGGGATGCTGCAGGTTTAATAAAAGATATACAAAAATCTCCAGGAAGGGCATCCAAAATTAAAAGAGCCCTCTCCATTCCTGATAAAACTTGCATACCATATACACCTGACGAAGCCTTAGCGCTATATATAGACGGAGACTATACTAAAAGGTCGTATATGCTAACGCAATCAGGAGCTAAAAGTCGTAATGCAAACATTTATCCACCATACAATGTAATTCGTGAGGCAAAAAAAAATGTTATCCCAAAGACTCCTCAATATATGTTACAAACTTTTCTGCAGAAGTCAGTCTTCAAGCTCTAGTGGACCACACAGCTAGTAGAATCGTAGAATACCAAAAAGACGTAATTATGAAATCGAGAAATATGTCATCGTCAAAAAATATTACAATGATATACAAATGGGGTTGTGATGGAAGTAGTGGACACTCCAAATATAAGCAAAAATGTCCAGAAGGTAAGTCTGATGAGAATTTATTCGCAATTTGCTTAGTTCCATTGCAACTTAAAGATAAAGATAATATTTTGTGGCAAAATCCTCGACCGTCATCAACCCGATTCTGTCGGCCGATTAAATTAACATTTGAAAAAGAAACAATTGACCTTATAAAAAATGAAGTAAATAAAATAAAACATCAAATTGAAAGTATAATAGAAACAAAAGTTACAGACTTAGATCTGAACGTGGATCATAAATTCTGTCTTACCATGATTGATGGTAAGGCATTTAGTGCAATCGCAGAAACATCAACACAATCATGTGGAATATGCGGAGCTACTCCAAAAATCATGAATGATTTATGGAGTAGCTCCGCACCTTATGCATGCATGGATAAGGTGTTTTGAGTGTATTTTGCACATAGCCTATAGGCTTGACACAAAAAAATGGCAAATAAGAGGCGATGACGATAGCCGTTGCACAAAGAAAAAAAAAATTATTGATGATTTAAAAAAATATATGAACCTACTTGTAGATATACCAAAGCCAGGGTTTGGAACAACCAATGACGGCAATATGGCTAGGATGTTCTTCAAAAACCCTGGCTTGGCATCATCAATTACAGGAGTCGACGAAAAATTAATAAGTAATTTGGGTGTTATATTAAAAACAATGGCATGTGGTTACGCAATAAATACAGATTCCTTTAAAAAAATGACTGAAAGTACATCCAAATTGTACGTGGATTTATACCCCTGGTATAACATGCCATCCAGCGTACATAAAATTTTAATGCATGGGGCTGATGTTATCAAATAGGCATGTTTGCCAATTGGAATGCTTTCGGAAGAAGCAATGGAATGCAGAAATAAAGATTTCCGTAATTACCGGGAATTCCACACTCGAAAAATGACGCGTGAGAAAACTATGCAAGATTTACTCAATACACTGCTTTATTCATCGGATCCTTATATTTCATCAACTATCGAGCCTTGGAGCCTCTTTCCAGCGAAGTTCGTGAGCTGCTTTGTGACCCAATAATTCCCGATCAATGCGAAGAAGCCCAGGACTCAGGCTCTGAAAGCGAATAATTTGCAATATTTTTTTTTCATGGAACAATTATTTTAAGTATTATTTTTTTAAGTTTTATTTATTGTTGAATGTAATTTATTTAGTTTAAAAAATAAAAACTAAATAAATATAAGTTTGAATTTGGTTTTATGCAATATTTTTTTTTTTTTTTCTTAATTTGTATTATATATATTTTGATAATATTAGCAAATTTTTTTGTTGATCTTTAAATAAATAAAAATAATAATGAATGAATTAAAACTTAGTATATTAGTTTCATTTATAATGTCAACTTAAATGTTGTTTTCTCTAATTTTAAAAAAGAAGGTTTGATCCTTTTTTTGTTACGAATAAATAAAATTGTATATATTTATTTATTAAAAATACGAAAAGTTTATTTTTTAAAGTAATTTTTGATATAAATATATATTGCAAAATACTATTTCTGTGATTTAATGTACATATAAAAAGGTTTCTAATTGTGTTTTGTTTAACAAAAAATTTTAATTTATTTTGTATAACTAAATACATTGCTCTTCGGAGCTACATCGTATTTGAAATGTTACTAAATATATTAGCAACAACCCCTATCAGTGAATGATTAAATCTATCAAATTACATAAATGCA
Organism: Leucophora obtusa; assembly: GCA_949987735.1. Taxonomy (NCBI): domain Eukaryota; kingdom Metazoa; phylum Arthropoda; class Insecta; order Diptera; family Anthomyiidae; genus Leucophora; species Leucophora obtusa. The sequence goes on along the minus strand of OX465295.1, from coordinate 304,737,456 downwards.
ACATAGGGCAATTCTTTCGGAAAATTTTCATACCAATTTTAAAGAGATACTAAATTTCAGTGTAATTTCCACTAAAACCTTCCTTTTGGTGCACCCTGTAATTAAACAGGGTGTCTACAAATATTTAATATGTATTTAAAGAAGACTCTATTCGCTACAATCGCTCCATACATTTCTAACTTCTCAGATCAATAGTTTAAGAGATACGATTTTTTATAAGCTAGATTGGCGATTTTTCCCACTGTGCGTCGGCTGGAAATATCATTAAGTGTGTGCTAAAAACCCACACGCGGCATGAATATGTTTTTTTTTTTTTAATTAAATGGATAATTTTCTATAGAAATTGTTTTTGTTACAAAAACAATTTACAGTGAAAGTTCCCTTCACTTCACCCAAGTGTTTTACTAAATTGAAACAAAATGAAGTGGAAAAAACTGCATATTACTGGTTCAAATTATCGTAAATTGTTTTAAAAGATCAACCTTCTTCTTATGAAAACCAAAAGTTAAATTCTTTGATGAGAAACCCAAATAAGAAGAACTTCCTGTTCCTTTTCCTCGCGTTTTTTTACTGGGTAATTAAATATGCATCAAACGCATTAAAAATGATTTTTTATTTAAGCAAATTTGTTCGATTAACCGAATAACGATTAATTGATTGAGTACATTAGAGACTATACAAAAAAAAGAGCTTTATACAAAAAATATTGGCTCCAAACTGTTCATAACTACACTCAAAAAAATAAGTTAGTAGAAAAATTAGTAAAACGTCTTGTATATCAAGTGTACTAGTTTTCAGCAATTTTTTTGCTGAGATTCCGTTTTCAGCAAAAATTTTAATTGTATTTTTTTAGTACTAAACTAATTTTGAACTAATGTTTTACTAATTTATTTTGCTACAAAAATTGTGCTAATAACCGCATGCATAGCGTGGACGACAACCAGATAGACAAGATGTAGATGTCGCAGCTTGTCTGGAAACGGAAATGACTAAAAAAGAAAAACAACTCTACACATATTCTATATTTAAATTTTCAGCAAATAAATTAACTAAAGTAAAATTTCGCTAAAAGTTTTTTGAGTAAATATTATTCAGCGGAAAGTTTAGTGATTTTAGCAAGGATTTTTTTCATTTGCAGTCGACTAAATGTTAGCAAAACTTTTGCTGAAGATTACTATTTTTTTGGTAAAAATCAGCTCCATGATTTTCAGCAAACCTTTGGCTGAAATTACCAACATTTTTGCAAACACGCTCCTGACTAAAAATTTGCTGACGCAGCAACATTTTTTGCTGACTTTACTGACTTTTTTTTTATTTTGAGTGTAGTGTAGGGATTTGAATAGGCCGCTAAAATGGGAACATATCCTGTTTTGAGTAAATATGGTAGAAATCTATCAATTTTGTTAATCTTCAAACAACAAACATCGCTGGATATCCTTTAAATATCTAAAAATATTACATGTAAAGATTAATTTTCTTAAGCTCTTACAAAAAAAACCAAAAAAAAGAAAGGTTTCATACATTAGGTTTAAACCCTAGTAAAAAAAGTTATGCGACTTTAGGTATTAAATAAAATACTATCCTAAAAGTGAGAACTTCTAACGATGAGTCTGATTGCAAAGGTTTAAGGGTTACTTAGTAGTTAAACTAATAACTTGTTGTTGTTTTGTGAATAATTTTTTGATATTTTCTTTTGTTTAATATGTTAGTTAAGTTAAAGTCAACCCTAGAGTATGAGACCCACCGTAAAAATGCCGATATTAAATCAAAATAAGGAAATGCTTATTAAATAAAAACTGTTTTGTATGCGTAGTTAAAAATAAAACTTTAAATTTAAATTCCTAAGATTGTAAATAAATAAAAAATATGTATTTTTTCAAGGGATATTTTAAAATTAAAAAATAGAGTAAAATCAACAAATTCTATTGTTAATTTTGCCTTTAATTTCAACAACAGCGTTTCTTGATATAAAAACATAGTTTTCAGAAATTTGATTTGAATTTCAACAATTGCATTTGTTGGCTTTTTAATTATAATAAATTCAAAAATCAAGTAGCAAAATCTTTCTTGCATATACAAAGTCAATTGTAGGCTCCAATTTCAAAAGCTTAATTGCATTTACAAAAAGTTTAATTGTATTTAGGAATCATTTTTATCTGTGTATATTTATATGAATATTATTCAATGCCCATATCAAAACTTTTTTGCTTGGGAAAATAACATATTTTTTTGTTATAAAATATCACATAACACGAAAGTATGTATGAATGGAAATGGACGTAAAGAAAAGAAAATGTCAAAAAGAAATCAATATACATATCGTCACCTAAAATACAAAAGAGCGTAACAACGAAAAAATTTTAACCGATTTTCTGATTGATTAGGATGCACTAGACTAAATTACATTTCCCAACAAAATTTTAAACTTATATGAAGAAATAAGTCTATAGTCGTGTTTTAAACAAGAGAAGAAAATATAGAATATCTTTAATTCCACAACGTTTTTTTTTTTGGTTCTAGTGTAAAAAAATAAAAAGTGTTCTTACACCCTTTTGCATTTTAGGTGACGATATATATGACAGCATCCAAAACATATTCAACAAAAACATATGTGAGTAGATATAGTGATAAAATTACACACAAAAAAAAATTCCGCTCGTTGGCCACATCAAAAGTTTGAGGCAAATTTATTTCAATCTGTAAGTTTTGAACCATTCGCTTAATTCTTTTTCTCGGACACTCAAATATAAAAGCTGTAAAATTTTCCGAGTATATTAAATTTCAACCCTCTTTTTTAAAGTTAATAGCCGTTTTTTCTAATCACTTGGATTTAATAAATCCAAAAAGTATTTCTAAAAGTGCTCAACAGATGGGGTTAGATTTTTCCTATTTTAAAAAAATTTTCTGTCCGACACTTCTTTCACCCTAATTTTTAATACCGAATTGGTTGATGGAGGATTCAACTTTAACTTTTAATTTATAATTATATTTTACATAAAACAGCGATAAACAGTCTGCCTTTTCAGTTTTATCACTTCAATTTATATTTTTACACAATTGAAAAATTCCATTGCAATATTTAATATTCACTAATTGGATTTAATTAAATTGGATTTGAAAAATTACCATTTCTATTTGAGCTATTTCTCCATGTCCAAGAAGAAAAATATGTATTTGGTGAGGTGTAGTTTTTTTTTCTAAACATATTTCATAAAAAAAATTTAAGAAAAACCTTTTATTTGTTAGTTTTTAAATTTTTTTGTTTCTCTTTTAATTTTTATTCGTATTTTTTTCTGACATTAAATTAATAGGTTGTTTCATATATTTATGCTTTTATTGTGGATTTATTAAATCCAGCTTTTTTTTGGATTTAATAAATCCATCTTTTGTATGAAAAATTCTAAATCCAGGTGATTAAAAAACACGCTAAATATTTAAAAATGTCAGTTCGCCAAAATGAAAATGCTAAAGTAGATAATGCTTTCCAAAATAACTTCAGAACTTAAAACATATTCTTTTTATTAAAATAAAGAGACAGTTTTCTTATAATTTTTTTAACTACCCTCGCACGTATTTGTATTGAAGTTTAATACAAATTTTTTATTGAAAGGATTATGCAGAATGTAATATGAAGCATGAGTTTTTTTTGGTGATATCTAAGCCTTTTTTAACATACTGGACATTTTTGAAAATCATCTTAGAAGTGTGTAGTCATACACCTGTCCCTTGATTTACACAATTCGCTTCTTATACGATTTTCAATTATCTCGCTTAAATCGAGGGATATAGAAATTTAAACGATTTGAATAAAAAAGGATGATTTAATTAAAGTGTTTAATATTAATTGTTTAATATTAATTACATTTAATATTAAATATATTTAAATTTGGTAAGGTTGAAGTCAAGAAGAAGGGAAAAAATTTTTTCTATTTGCAATAAAACAAGAAAAATTTGATGCATCGGTATTGCGATACATCATTTTTGGTAGGCTTTGGAAAGCAGATCACAAATATGGCACAAGAATTTTAAAGTTAGCTACCCAGTTTGAATTTTCGTGAATGGTCTTCATGACGACATTTCGCTGGCATTGCTGATACGCTCCAATATAAATTACCTATAGAAACTTGCTGCCATTTTCATACAAATGTAAAAATGTCATCTAGACAATGTGATGAATAAATGATAACATATATTTGGAAAATCATCACTAGGGTATCCAATAAATTTTGAGTTATTGACCGGGCTACCCCCTGGAAATATTTATTTGGGTGTAAGTAAAACTACGTCTCCCAAAAAATTATTATAATCGGATATTGGGAAGACGTGCAGCATCGGCCGTGAAATTTAGAACACGAATTTTCAAGGGGAAAATATGACTTTTTGTAAATTTTCTCAAAAATGTTGATGTATTAAAACGCATTCGAATTAAAAACATAAAAGAATAGTGATTTTGACTGAATAAAAATAAATAAATAAATAAATAAATAAAATAAAAACGTAAATCGGTTAAAACACAGCCAAGTTATTAGAATTTCCCCCGGCAACTGATGATTTGCCGACCACTTATTTAAGAAATTCAGCTCCAACTTTTAAAATTTATTGAAATAATCTACTAATATAATTTTTTATTCTATTAGTTCCAAAAAATTCAGATAAAAAGTGCCTTTTTATATTAAGTTTTGCTAACTCATTTCAAATTAGTGCCAAAAGGTCAAAGTTTTAAAAACACCATTTTCAAATATACAATTTAAAATTTTTTAAAAAATTTTTTAAGGATTTTTAGAAAATCAACGATTGGACATTAGAACTTTACTAAGAACACATTAGAGATTTAATAGTACAAAAATTGTCCTTTTTTCATTCGGCTGGGCAGAGTTTTTGTTTCAGCGGATTTCCACAAAACAGCTAATTTCGGCATTTATTTAGCTGTTATGCAAGTTTTTCTTCTTCTTTTTTTAATTCCACATTATTGTGGCTAGGATATAACAACACAAATTTAAATACTTCAATTCTGAAAATTAGGGCAATATATAAATACATTAAATTGCCCCTGTGTAAGGTCAAAAGTATAATTTTAGGAGATTTTAATTTTTTAACATATTAATATAACAGATACTCCTCAGCGAATATTGATGAAACTTCCTGATATTATTTGTCTATATCTAAAAATAATATTCTTAATTTAATTTTTAACAAAGTTTTAGTTGAAACACTGATTTAAGCAAAGATTTTAGTTATCTTCATTTAACACAATACTGAAAATCCCCAGACTGGTCAAATTACATGGCGTTGTCATAGGAGGGGGAAATTGACCCCTTGTGACATGTCACGAGACAAATCCTAGGACAGGTTACTGAACTCTCATAAAAAACAAAGTTCAGGGACCTGTCCTGGGATTTGTCTTGTGACATGTCACAAGGGGTCAATTTCCCCCTCCTATGACAACGCCATGTAAAAGTGAGCAGTGTATTTCATATAAAGGGGACAGTTCGGTGACAGTTTGTTAAAATTTCCCGTGGGGTAATTTTGAGTATTAATTTTCAAAATTATTTAAAACTCATTTTTAAGAACCCATTCGTTAAATTTTACAAAATTTATTAATAAAATATAATATTTTCTTGTTACTGTTATTACCCGGTAGATGGCTCCACCAATGTATCCGAAATTTTAAAGATGGCGCTATTTCTTTCCCTCCCGATTTTTTAAAATAGCCCATATCTCGAAAACTAAAAGAGATAGAGCAAAATTGATGAAAATTTCGACTACCCATAACGAAATAATACCCCACCGAAAGGGGTTATCTCCATACAAAAATGAACCTTTGCAAGGCCTTGGACCCTCGGAAATTTTTAATAAAAATTTTTCACTTCATAATATGGCCCATATCTCGAAAACTAAGCGAGATAGGGCAAAACGGACAAAATGTTTGCTCCAATGGAGTGCTCTTATATGCCCACACATGATATGTACTAGGCCCGGGGAGGGTCCCGAGACCCTAAATTTGGATAAATTCTACGACTCAGTATAATTACAGATAAAACTGTAGTTTTATAAATTTTTTACTTAAATTTAGATTTATTAAATTTAACACAAAAAGTGTTAAAATCAACAAATTTTATTTTAAGCCAAAAAACCGGAATAAATTTTGTTAAAGTAAAAAATTTTTCTGTCCAGCCAACAGACGACGTATTATTTTGAGTGTGTATGGTTCTCCTTTTTCGCAAATATTGCCAGATTAATTTATGATTGTCATTTTCAAGAGCATTATAGTTTTAGGTTTTATTTAAGGTAGACAAATTTTAATTTAGTACTGTTTGAAATCTAATATTTTTTGAGAAATGGTATTAATGGTTTAAATATCGATTTATGCGGAGAATTCGAGTGATAAGTGCACATTATTAAAATTATTATTTTTTATTTATTACAAATATTGTATATGTTTTTGTATATTACTTATTCATAAAAGATTTTTTTTATTATCCAAATTTATTACACTCATGCAATATGTTTTAAAATAACATCTAAATGTCAGCATAATAATTTATAGCAACAATTAAAATTCTTATATTTTATTTACTTACAAAGACATTCATTTTTAAAATAATAAACATTTTAAACGCCTCTACTTTTAAGTGTGATAAATGAGTATTTAATTAATACACCTAAGAGAAACAAGCAAAATCTCCTGGCGCGGACCACCGAATCATTTATTAAACTTGGTTATGTAACAGAGGAGTGCAAAGTGATAAGTAATAAAAATATATAATCAAATTTTTAGCTGGTGAAAATAGGTTTGAAGTTTGTTCGATATTTTTCAATAGTCAGTTTTTGTAACAAACTCCCAACCCAACTTTTAATCACGAAATAAGTCAGCAGCTAAAAAATATAGATATTAATTTTTTTATTTCTCTTCTACAACACTCTTATCCTAGGGTCCACTCCAGGAAACCCTTCTTCTTTGTCCAAGTGCGTTTTTATTATGATTAAATTAATAATTGATTTCTATATCTCAGTTTTGTACAAGTATTTTGGGTCAGATCTTGTTTTTTAGACAAAGTGTAAATCTTGATTCACACGCTAGCCATTCTTGTTTACTAAACTCAAAAAAATAAGTTAGTCAAAAAATTTAGTAAAGCGTGCTGTATATTAAGTGTGCTAATTTTCAGCAATTTTTTTTTGCTGAAACTCCGTTTTCAGCAAATGTTTTAGTTATATTTTTAAGCACTAAACTAATTTTGAACTAATGTTTTACTAATTTATTTCGCTATTAAAAATGTGCTGTTAACCGCATTTATAGCGTGGATGACAACCAGTTAGACAAGATATAGATGTCGCAGTTTGTCTGGATGTAGTACAGATAACGGAAATGATAACACTGCATGACAAAATCTTTACTTTTAAAAATTAATAGAGCTCTGAAAGCAAAAACTCTGTGAAGTATTTATCAGGACAGGTCCCTGAACTTTGTTTTTTATGAGAGTTCAGTAACCTGTCCTAGGATTTGTCTTGTGACATGTCACAAGGGGTCAATTTCCCCCTCCTATGACAACGCCATGTAAAAGTGACCAGTCCATTTCATATAAAGGGACCAGATCGGTGACAGTTTGTTAAAATTTCCCGTAGGAATGTTTCAATTCGATCAATGGTACAGATTTTTCGCTAAATGTCTTTAAAGTTTGGCGGTTGTCCATTTAGTTTTTTATATAAAAATTTTTTCAAATTAAATTAATATGAATTTTTTTGTGTTAAAATGTAAGCACAGACTGTGGCCATATTTACGATATAAACGCGATGTGCTTATCTTGATATTTGAACTACTACTTAGCGTTTTATATAGGTCTTTATGGTTTTTTGCTATTTCAGCGACTTTAGACGCAAGAACAGTTTTTAGAGGTGACCCCATATTATACTAAAAGTTGGACTTTGGGTACATCTTGGAAAGTTATGCAGCCATAAAAAATTTTTGAATAATCGCAATTATAAAGTCAAGATTTTGTCATGCAGTGTATCGATAGAACCGTGAGTAGCATAGTTAATCTATAAAATATATAATCTTTGGTTCAATGACAAACGAAAGTGAAACAGATATGTACATTTTATTAAAATTAATTTTCTTTTAAAAATAAAACCATTTTCATTCAATTTATTTAAGTATAGTAAAACTCATTATTAATTAAAAACGTATTAAAAATTAATTTATTTTTTTTTTATTTAAAAAAATGTTTTTAGGTTTAGTAAGTATAAGCTTTTTCGTGGGATTTTTACTAATTTTTTGGAGGTTTTTACGCATTTTATGCGTACATGTACAAGTAAAACATGCTTTTTACGCACAAAATTTAGTAAATTAACACACTAATTTCATTTAATTTTCACTCAAAATTTCATTTAATTTTTACGCACTTTCAATGTAAAATTGCAAATTATTTGTGCACCAACTTACACATAATGTGCGTATTTATTTTTCAGTACATTTTCCTACTATAAGTTGGATAAATTTGAACAGAATTTAATTAGAGTGTATGAAACCAGAGCTTTGAAGAATTAATTCCTTAATTCAATTTTTCAATTCTGAATTAAAAATTCGATGAATTAATTCACTAAGCACCATATATTGAATGGAATTAATTCATATTTGCTTTCGTTCGATTTATTTTGTTACAAATTAATTCAATTGCAATAGTTCTTTTTATTAAATCAAATGAATTAATTCACCGGTGAACGCGTTCAATTTTATAAATCGAACGGAAAAAAAAGTGAATCAATTCCTTACTGAATTTATTCACCACTGAATTCATTCAAGTTCATTTTCATTCAGTGAATTAAAAAAAATAAAACTGCATTCAGTGAATTAAAAAAAAAAATAATAAGTTCACTGAATTGAAAAAAAAATAAAATAAATTCACTGAACTAAAAAAAAATAAAATAAGTTCACTGAATTCAAAACCTGATTTCTGCCGTTCAGTAGAAGAAAACAATAATGTACAAATAAAAGTTTTAAATAAGCAATTTTACAGCGTGTGCTAGTAATAAATTAGAAACCGGATGCTGTTTATCAACCTACATGATTCAAAAATAAAGCCTTTTGCTATTAGAAATAAAAACTTTACAGATACAGATAAATTTGGAAAAAAATATAACAATTAATTTTTCAAACTAGTTATATAGTTATATTTTTTTTCCAAATTTATCTATATCTGTAAAGTTTTTATTTTTAATAGTAAAAGGCTTTATTTTTGAATCATGTAGGTTGATAAACAGCATCCGGTTTCTAATTTGTTACTAGCACACGCTGTAAAATTGCTTATTTAAAACTTTTATTTGTACATTATTGTTTTCTTCTACTGAACGGGCTTTGAATTCAGTGAAATTATTTTATTTTTTTTTAATTCAGTGAACTTATTTTATTTTTTTTTTCAATTCAGTGAACTTATTATTATTTTTTTTTAATTCACTGAATGTAATTTTATTTTTTTTTTAATTCACTGAATGAGAATGAAATTGAATGAGTTCAGTGGTGAATTAATTCAGTAAGGAATTAATTCACTTTTTTTCCGTTCGATTTATAAAATTGAACGCGTTCACCGGTGAATTAATTCATTTGATTTAATAAAAAGAACTATTGCAATTGAATTAATTCTTTGAATTTGTTGTTCATTCAGTTGAATGAATTCAGTGAATTACTTAAGAAAAGGAATTCATTCAATTCTAGAGAAAATTGAATTCGATTGGTAGTGAATTCATTCAAAAAGGAATTAATTCTTCAAAGCTCTGTATGAAATAATAAGTAGTTTTTCTTTTAATTTTAACTAATTTCAATCTTCTTTTAAACAGCTTTTTAAATGTTACACTTTTTAACGGCGCACTCGTTATTATGTTAAATTAAATCAAATATAAATTTAAGCACATTACCCCTAGCACCAAACACCAATAAATAACAAAAATAAACCATTTACCAACATTTCACTATTTGCAGTCTGAGCTTAGAGTAAATACTGGCATTTTACCATCAACTGTTTACAATTGATGCTTAATTAAGTTTAAAATGAACTAAAAGTGTTAGAAAACTACATCAGACCACACATATAAAAGTGTTTTACCACTTGAAAGGTTAGTTTATTTTCTATTTTCCTTATATAAAATGCTAGTTAGGTGTACAGATTTAAAAAACAAAATTGGATTTTGTTAAATTGGAAGCACCAATTTTAATTAAATTTGTAACCATACAAAGAATTGCTTTATAGTTTCAATACTAATTACTAATGGCGGAATTTCGGCAATAACATGTGGGATCATGTAGTTGTGTATTAATAAAAATAAAAGCTTGAATAAAATTACTTAAATTAAATGAGTCCTTTGTCTTAAACAAAAAAACAGATTTACAAATTTTTTCCCCAAATAATTTAAGCCATTGCCTAAATACACATTTTTCATATATTGTATTTTCCTTTCAAATGATTAAATTTATTACAACAAAGACAACAATGCCCCATTATTATTGCAACTTTTTGTAACACTTTTTATACACTTTTGTTTTCTCTAAAAACAAAAGAAAAGCTATATTTTATGAAGGTGTTAGTTGTATTAAATGTATTTTCTGTGGTTTGATATGGTTGCTTTTATGTTGTGTAAACATTTCATCTGAAGTACAAAAGAGGAGAAAACAAAATATAAAAAATTCATTTTTAAATGAAAAAGCATGCGGTAAATGGTTTTTATAGCATGTGTTGCCCATAAATATTAAAAGTGTTCAGCGATGTTTAGAGAATTTTCAAAAATTGATTTTTATATGTCCCCAAAGGACTAGTTTTATTTCGTTGGCATATAAAAATCATCGATGTTAAATTTGCTGGCCATTGAATTTAGAAATATCGACTCGGAAATCGACTGAAAATTTGATTAGTATGAACATGTCCAGAAAATCCCTTTTTTAGGGATTTCTAAAAATTTTAATGTTAAAAACTGTTTTTACACCAATTGGTAACACAATCGTAATTTGTGCATAATTTCCTCAAAACTACTTCCATTAGCTCATGCAGAAAGACATGCACGTTGTATAATAACTAAAAAAGATATTTGAGAAAATCAAATATCAAAAAATCAAAAATCCAATTTTCATACTTTTTTTGTATGGCAACATGTCTAAACCCAGCAAGCATGGCAATACGAAGAAGATTCCCCGATCATATTGCCAGCAATATCAATTTTATATTGCGGAAGTTTCCTCCGTCGGGAACTACTGTTAGCCGAAGGCAATACTTCCAGGCAACACGAAAACAATACCCCGGGAAGATAAATCGGCAATATTGCTAATTTATCACCTGGAAGATAAACTCCCCGGTACAAAATAAACGATTTATTTTTTTCATTATTAAATTTAAGACTGAAAAAGAATATCTGCATACATAATACATTGACCAACACATTAATTATCTTGATTTCATCGCACCCGATTTTTTACGCACATTAAATCTTGATTTTGTAGAGGAATTTGTTTACTTTTTGTTTTTTAAAGAGAAGCAACAGTCAGGAAATTCTTCCTATTAATTAACGTGTTACTTCCTTTGGAAAGGCGATAGAGAATAAGTGAAAGGTGGTGAAAGATGAAGGGCTTCAAATATGGCAACATTGTAATTGCGCGAGATGTTGAATTTTAGAACAGTTGTTGCGCGCCATCTGATGGTGAGTTGGCGAACTTTATTGAAGCTTTTTAGTTCATAGCCCTGTTATATTAGTTTACTTCGGTGGGGTTAAGTGCTATGGGAACACTGAAGGAGGACGCTGCGATATGTATGAGGGAAAAAAACGCATACATAGTACTATTTTTCATAAATTGATGTTGCCTTGGTTGGGGCTCCAACCCGCAACCTCACGTGTAACAGTCCAACGCGCTAACCATTACACCACAGCGCCTTTGTATATGTTAGTTGCTTTTATACAAATTTTGTTTTAATTTTTTCCAAAATGACAAAAAATTTAAAACAAATTTTCTTTATCTTCCAGATGATAAAAAGGTAATATTGCCGCAATATGATCATAAAAAATTATGTTCAAAAATTCAATTTTTTTATTATTTTTTCCAAATATCACCGAATTATCTTCCAAATGATAAAAGGAAGACGATTTCAAAATAATACTTGATTATTTTGATTCAAATGAAAAATAGAAGATATCGCTTCCCAGCAAAATTGTCGGATGCAAAGAACCGGTTGTAGAACAACTTGTACTTGCATGCAACCTGTTCCAATTTACTTATGTTCTATCATCGGTGATTTTTGCTTGAGTTTGTCCCAAAAGCAATAGGTTCTGTTCCTCCAAACTAGAACAGATTGCTTTGGACCCGGTCCTAGAATCAGTTATAGAACTGGGTCTGCGATAGTGAAGCATTCCATTTTGACTTCTAAAAATCAGTTCTAGAACCTGTTCCACGGAACTGGTGGTAAAAATACCTATTCTAGAACAGATTCAAAGGCAACCAGTTCAAAAAAAATTTTGCGTATTTTAATATCTTCTTGGAAGATATCTTCCAAATGCTTACAGGGAAATTTATAAAATTTTAAATTATTTTTACAGAGCAGGAATGTGCTCTCAAAAAGAAAAAGTTTGATACCCATATTGCCTATATTGAAATTATAGGGTTGCCACCGTAGGGTAAAATATAGGCTTTCGGGAAATACCCGATAAAACGCGAAGTAGCTGGATTATCGAAAAGCAATTTAACAGCGATTAATATATGTGAATTTAATGATCGTACGAATATACATATTAGGGTGCGTCAATTTTTTTTGTGACGAAGCGTAAAGCAGAATCGTGATCTACACTAAATTCTAAGAAAACTACACGAAGAAACTATGGGTCTAAAATAAAAACCTAGCTTCCGCCGAGAAGCATTTTGATTTTAGTGGTTTTGTAAAAACTGCTTAAATTTTAAATTCTAAAAAACGCTTTCTTATAACCGGCGGGAGCTAGGTTTTCATTTTAGACCCATAGTTTCTTCGGGTAGTTTTCTTAGAATTTTGTGTAGATCACGTTTCGGCTATACGCTTCTTAATTTTTTTCGGACCCATACAAATTGACCCACCCTAATACATATCCATATAAAGTACTAAAATTAACCCATTTCTTACAAAAACAACCACAAAACAACAACAACGTTCCAAAGAAAGGAACCAAAAAATTGTGCTTGAAAATCTCTATCCGAAAATATAACATATAAACAAAAAAAAATGGGTAAATTTTGATCCCAGTTTTAACCCACTAAATGCCCGAGATGGCCGATAATCTCAGACACCCCAACCTTATAATTTTTTTCTCCACAAAATATCCGAATTTCATTTAGATCGGAGACTGTCACATGAGATACTTTCCTTGTAAGTAATCTTGTAATCTTTGGAGCAATAATTACCTTGAGAATTTGAATTAACTGCTACATTTTCCAATCAATTTTTAATTCTCACACATTTTTGAAATGAAATACTCTGCAACAAAATGATAATCATTGTCTACGACGTGGATGATTCTACTCCAGTTAATTGTATTAACCCTCATCGGTCCCTCGAGAAATACTAACTAATCGGTCCCATTGTATGCGCGCGCATATATTTTTAATTGTAAAAAAGCTAAAAAAAATTAACAACCACTTATGTTTTGTGATTTTTTATGTTTATTATATTGTTTACTATCATATTAATACATTTGAACTTCATAAAGGTAGATTTATAATGAAATCAAAATTAGAATATTACATATATTAGAAAAAAAAATTGAATTTTTAACTTTTGTCAATTATTTGTACTTTTTTCGCATAAATTGAAATTATGTTCAGCACAAATGAAATATCTACACTTTTCACAGCGTGTAGCAAAAAGATTTTTGTTATTTTTATATGTGCAGTTGTAGCATCGGCCTCGTTTTGATGTACTTGGTAAATGGCGAATCTCCCGAATTATTTGAATAACACTGGAAGCATCATTACTTTGAGGTTGTTTTTTACGTTTAGTGATCTGTTTCTCAACGAGATTCAATCCAAGCTCCTCGATAAAAAGGCGACGACGAATATTATGGTTCGCTTTAGAATTTTTCCAATTCGGGAACAATGCAATGAACGTCACGAATGCATTCAACGCACTAACATCAAGCATGTTACAAAATACTGCCATTGGCCACCGATTGACTTTTCGTTTGCATGTGTACGTAGCCACCATTTGATCCATAGTATAAACTCCACTCTTGGTTTTGTTGTAGTCTTCAATGATGTTAGGTTTCTTCTGTTCACTATTCTTATTTATGCTGACAACATTGTGGTATGTACTGAGCAATGTCACAAATCGGTACCGGCGAGGAACATATGACAACATAACTGGAATATAATGACGAAACGGACATCGCCCACGATACGGAACTAACTGTTCATCTACGGTAATGTTTTTTTCCTGGTGTGTATACAGCTTTCAAATTATGATTCCATTTATCGTATACATTTCGAATCGGTGCCAATTTGTCACGAACAGAAGTACTTGTAGATGCAGTGTTGGCCATATGTTGTTCGCGGTCATCAAATCGAATGCAACCATGGACACGCTTGAACATTTTCAAAGACATTGTTGCTCCAAATATTGGCCGACCAGTTTCTTCATTCCACAGTTTAGTGACACATTCACCGTATGACCGATACACACCAGAAAGCAGCAACAATCCAAAGTATGCGTGCAGAGTGTCCAAATCAATATTTTCCCATTCGCCTTTGTACTTTCTCACACCATATAAATTCGTCATGTTCAAAATAATATTCTCAACCGGTCCAAGGAACATGTGAAATGCAGACGAAACATCAACTATATTAGCAGCTGCTAATGATTTTGGACCTGAATTATAACAAAAATGAAACATATAATGAACATGAACCCATAACAAAGAGGGTAGGTTTTCACCTGAAGTGAAATTTTCTGCACGTCGAAATGAATTTCTTCGATTTATTTCAAATGGTTGCGATAAATATTCAATTTTCTTATTTTTTGAAAAATATTTATTTTCAGGATTTGCTGCATTTTCTTCAGCTAAATTTTGCTCAAGTTGCTCAATGTCATTTTCATCCGAATGCACGCTAACTTCACTTTCATCATTCTCCTCGTCTGATAATGCAAAATCATCGTCACTATTGCACGGAGATTCGCCCGCTTCACTTTCCAAATCAAAATCCATTTCTAGTTCATCTCGCTGCCTTCTTTCACGTAAAGCTCTATTCATTTTTTATCAAATATTTCGAAACACAACCAAAATTCAAATAAATGCGCAAACAAACTTCACTTATGTGTGTTCCAGAACAAACTGAAAAAATAAGAGCGTGCTATAAATCCACACACAAAAATAAGCGGCAATTCCAGGTACCTGATTATGTGTACATACAAAGGGACCGATTCGTAACTTAACTGCACAGGCAAATACAGTAAGGGTACAAATACAAAAACGGCTCTTTTTGCTTGTTCAGGCAAAATAATTCTACTTTGCAAAACACAAGGTCATTCCGCTGAACCGTTTTTATTTTCTTCAAGGTTAAAGATCAAAATTGTATGCGTGCGCATACGGGGGACCGATGAGGGTTAATTACGTTACTCTTCTAAAACCCTCTAAGGGTTTGGGTACACTTAAGTTATATGGCCGTTTAAAATTGAAATTTTGTTAGGCAACACTGTATGAAATAAGATGCAATTATTTTTATGCAGAAAGGGAAAAATTGGACCCATCCTTCCCCTAAAATTACATTTTCGTTTTGTAGAATATCCCTAATGTAAATATAGCTGAAATGTATTTGGTATTTGTATGTGTGCGGTTTTTTGTTAGTATGCGTGTAAATTATGACGGCATTATAATGGAGACAATGTTAGAGATTATTATAGATTTGAGGTTTTAAACATTGTATGTGTAGTATTACTTTTACAATTTTCAAAGGGTTAAGCACCGTAAGTTGTTTTTCACGTGAAAAATTTCACTCGAACTTTAAAGGCCTCAAATTGCAATTAAATTTATAAAAATGAACAATTTTTTAATTTTATAACAAAGACACAATCACAATAAACACAAAATGTCACTTTTTCCCAAGAAAAATAATAGTCTTGTAGATTAAATTTGCGTGACAATTTTACACACTACACAATTTTCACGTGAAACTTATTGTCGTGAAAAATCATTTTTTTATAGAGAGTATAACAGTTTTTTCACGTGAAACTCAAACAACTTACGATGCTTTATGTATAAAATTAAATCACAAACTGTAAGGGGTAAAAAACATGTGTTATTAAGTTTATAGCACCAGTCCTCAAATGGCGGTTTGTATAAATTTTTTTTTTTTTAATTAACACAATTTTTATTACAAAACAATAATAAAGCCGGTGTTATAAATATTACTACCCAGGAAAATTTTTTACAATCGGTAACCAACCACACCTATTCTACAACTGGTTCCACTGCAACCGATTCTATGGAACTGGTTCCGAAATCAGTTCCAGGGATCCCTTATGGAAGGTTTGGGTGCTGTATAATCAATTCTAGAAATAGTTCCAGAACTAATTCTAGAGTAACCGGTTCCACTTTGGAGCTATGGAAGTGGTTTCTTTTGGGACAATGTCAAACAAAAATATTCGGTGTTAGAATCGACAGTGGAAAGGGCTGTAAAAGAAAAGTAGCTACTCTACAACCGATTCTTTGGAACCAAAATTTTCCTGGGTAGTTTTTGCTTAAAGAAATTTTTCAAGTAAAATCTAGTAAAATTTCCCCTTAAATTTTTTACTAGTTTTTACTATTTTTTTTTTTGCTACTCGAGCGAATTTTTGAGTGAAACTAGTAAAAATGGTAAAGCTAGTAAAAAATAGCATGTAAACAAACACACTTTTTATTTTGATATTTTTTAAGTTGGTCTTTGATCATGAAGGTCAAATTGGTAAACTGAAACCCATCAAAATTATCGGATGCAAAGACCTAGTTGTAAAACAACATGTACTTGCATGCAACCTGTTCCAATTTATGTTCTATCATCGGTGATTTTTGTTTGAGTTTGTCCCAAAAGCAACAGGTTCTGTTCCTCCAAAGTAGAACAGGTTGCCTTCCATTTGGACTGCCAGGAATCAGTTCTAGAACTTGATCCACGGAACCGGTGGTAAAAACAGCTATTCTAGAAAAGATTCAAAGGCAACCAGTTCAAAAAAATTTTGCTGGGAGGTAACTTAAAAATAACAATGTTTTTTTGTTGTTATTTTTAAGTTAAAATTAGTTTAATGCAAATAGCAGTCTATACTGCTAAAATCAGCAGAAATATTTGTTAAAAAAAATAATAAACCGCAGATTTCAGTAGGCTCAATTTTGGTTTGCATTAATAATAATAAAAAAAAAATTTTAATCATAAATTATAAGTTTTTCTTGTAATTTTTTAGCAAAATTGTTTGCATATTTTAGCAGGTTAAGTTGTTATTGTATTTTTTATTAACAAACATTTAACTCAAATATAACAAAAATTCTGTATATCTAACAGTTTTATTTTTGCTAATTTAGCAGCTTTTCTCTGCAAGGTCACGTTTAACTAATTTGTAATAGTTTTAATTAAAAATTTTACGGACTTTTTTCTATTAGGGCAGTATAATTTGACGAAGGCTCATGAGAAAGCTCCTCGCTTAGATTTTAGATAAATATGAATATCTAATAGACAAGAGACAAATTTTGAAGTCCAGTTTGTGATCGCTTTAAAGTTATTTTTATTTAAAGTACTACTTATTTAGAATTCAAATTTACAAAATGTCTTTATAAATAATATATAAGATCCCTCGAAATGAATTTCTGGCTACGTGTTTGCCTTTTGGTATTATTTGTATTTTAAAAACATAAAGGAAATTAGTTTTTTCTTTACAAAAGTATATCATTTATATTTATTTAGGGCACTTAGTTATAATTTTTGAAAAGCAAAAAAAAAACTTATCAGTTTAATTTCATCTCTGCTTATTCTTATGTCAAACTTTTCAAGAAGAAAAGTTATTGAAACCAAAAAAATAAAAAAAAATATATAATAGAAAATTATATTTGTTGACGACTAACAGACATTTAACATAAATTCTTTTTTGTTAAAAACTATGATGTTAACATGGCAAAAAAGAAGCAAGAAATATGTTTAACAAAGAAAAAAAATTAAATTTAGTTTCAAACCCAACAACATGAAGAAAACAAACATGGGATGAAAAAATGCAACACTTTATGTCAAGTATTTAATACCTTGTGGCTTGGGTACTACAATAAAACCAACATATTCATGGACTTCTAGGTACTAGGCTGCTCCAAAAATTTTAAGTATTTTCTATTTTTTTTTTTTTTTTTGTAATTTCAATATAATTTTATACTAACTTTTAAAAACTTTTATATAAATGAGCGGACTTATAACTGAAAATATTTCTTTGGATTATTGGTGGCAAAAATTTTAGACATCCCATGTTTTTTTTTTTTTTTTTTGTATTACATTATAAAATTCTCATATATATATATATACACTTAGAAAAGTAATAATTATAAAGAAAAAGTTTTACCATGAATGATATTCAAAACAAAAGTTTTATATTTTGATGCTTTTAAACAAAAAATTCAGAAAAGTGAAGATAGACGATGGATTTTTCACCGGGAATTGTGCGGAACCGGTCTTTTCTCGGTCTTTTGGTACTCAATTGGCACAGTTTAGGCACCTTGTGACGTATTTATATAAATGTATTTTCAAATAAATTAGTAAAAAATTAAGAATTTAAAATTGTTATCCGATTTTATTCGTTATTGTATTTAATGCAATCTTTCAGTAAAGAGACAGCTTTTATTGAAAATAATTATATAGGAGTAGAAGATCTAACTTAATCTATAAAAATTAGGAGATTTCTTAAAAAAATTAAATTTTAAACATGAGATATTTCTTTTAATTTTTCATTTTAAGTCAATACTTAATGTTTAATGTTAAACAGTTTCAGTTAAGGGGTTACATGACATTCGCGGCAGAGAAAACAGACCTTTTTTAAAAAATTCATAACTCAGTCTAAAACAAACATTTTTCCAAAATATTTTTCACTACAACATGGTTTTATAGAGCTCCAAACTGGCGGAAGAGAAAAAAAACGGGGCCTCGTGGTTGCGGCGCTGGGAGTCGCAAAAATTGTCCGATCTGGAAAAAAATGACTTTTTTAAATCTTAACAAAATTGGTTATCGTATGAATAACCAATCGAATAAAAATAAATTTTTTTTCAATTTCCTGTTTTTCATAATACTGTTTTGCAAAATACTGTGTTTCATAAAACTGTTTCGCTTTCAATGCATTTTATAAACTTAAATTAGTACAAGATTTTTTGCAATTCGCTTTAGGTAGCCTGTATGGCTTAATTCACACCTTTTCCTTATAACTCTTTTAATGTTTGTTACGCTTTTCTTTTCTTTAAGTTTCTCCATTCGCGCGTTCTGAAATGATATTTACAGCTACCACGACCTCATTACCCAACTGCCTGATAAGGTGGTATAATCCTGACTTTCTACGCCTAACAACAGCTTTCAGTCTTCTATGCCAAGCTTCCACACTATTTTGAGTTCTTGGGTAGGATTTCTTACTGTCATCGTAAACCGACCAAAAGGTTCCAGGATACTTTGGGTGATATGAGCCCTTGTCGTAGTTTTTTAAGCAAATCTTCATCTTCAGAAGTACTGCTAAGACTACAGTAGTACTTTGAGATGTCAATAGATGGCACAAACGCTAAGGCTTTCAGCATTCTCTCCTTAAATGCAAAATCTTCATCGTTACCATATTTTCGACTCAATCTGTAATACATATCGACGACCAGCCTGCAAAATGTCACATGTGTTTTTTAATAGATATTTTATTAGCTGACGATATATAAATTGAGATAAATTTTACTTAATTATATAAGCGCGCACTTTTTTGCTTTATATTTACAAAAATTTTCGGCGCCCAGTAAAACAGGATTTTACAAAACAGTATTGTGTTATACAGTATTTTGTAAAAGAATATGACGCTGCGCCCCCCCCCCCCCCACCGACAATTTTTTTGCAATTCGCTTTTTATTTAAAGTACAGTTTTTATATAGTAAAAGCCTTCACCCAGTCACCACAAATAAATAATTCTGCACAACAATGGGTTTAAAATAAATAAATAAATATTCGATCACTTTTTCTCATGAAAGTGGATTGTTAGTAATGAATCCATAATAAATTGCAATATACGTGTATATGTTAAGATAATTTGGTAAAGTGCGAACTTAGGTAGATAGACCCGTAAGTAGTTTTGTTCATTTGTGTTTTGAATGAAAATAAATAACGTAAAGCAGGGTTGTTAGCGTGCCTTAAAGATTTTTTTTTTTTAATTCCAGTTTATGTAAAGGTAGACCTGGCAATTTAAGTAAATTCACAAATTCAGTTGGAAAATTTACTACGTCGGTTCCTTCCACCGGTGCTTCGTTACATGAAGTTTAAATATCGGAATATATAAGTTCCATTCCTTTTCTAAGGTTTTTTCTCTTTTAGAAAATTTGCTTAACTTTTTCGAGAGTATGTTTCAATGCTACATAAGTTTCATATTCCGTGGATAGTGTTTGAACAGGTAATTCCCTCTTCCAATCCATTTGCATTGTCTATAATTTCAATTCCACTCGTTCAACGTTTATATCCATTTCATTCCACTTGTGTAGTGTTTCAATTCCACTCGTTTCCTATTTAGTTTCTTAATTTTAGTGTTTCATATACACTTGTTCTTTAAGTTTTAGGTTTCTAGCTAAAGACGCAGGCGTTAAGGGGGGGGGGGGGGGCAATTTTCCCCTTTTGAACCACCATTTTTACCACATTCCTGTCCAAAGTCCTAGAGATGCCTTGTCGATAAGTTAGCCCATACTCCAAGGAAAACATATTATATATTACAGGTTTCTAGCCAAAGGGTTCGGTTAGGCCATCAAGGGGGAGAATTATTCCGTTTTTAGCCCTCCCGGTAGGAATTTCCAAAAATTCCGTCTTAGAGGACGTCTGCGTTGGAGGAGGAACCTACTACATACATAATTTTAGGTCTCTATATCCAGCAGTTTGGCCAGGCTATCAAGGGGGAAGTTTTTTCCCTTTTTACCCCTCCCGGTATAAATTTCCAAAAATACCGTCTTACGGGACGTCTACGTTGGATAAGGAACCCAAATACCGAATTTAAGCTCCCTAGATCCAGCAGTTTGACCAGGCCGTTAAGGGGGAGACTTTTCCTATTTTTGACCCTACCTGTGGAAATTTCCAAAAATCTTATCTTAACGGATGTCTACAATAAAGGAGGAACTTTAACACCAAATTTCAACTTCATACCTCCAGCGGTTTGGCCAGGCCTTTAAGCGGCACTTTTCTATTCATTAATCCCCATTTTTGCAATGTCCCTGTCCAAAAAGAACCTTCCCGGTAAGTGAGCCCATACTCCAAGTAGCATATGTTTTACATTTCAGGTTTCTAGCCAACTTTTACTATTTGTGCCCCTCTGGGTAGAAATTTCCGAAAATCCATCGACGGGGAATTTCAGCTTCCTAGTTCCAGCAGTTTGAGCAGGCTGTCAAGGGGGACACTTTTTCTTTTTTTGTCCCTCCCGGTTGGAATTAGGCTGGAAGAGGAACCTAAGTACCGAATTTCAGCTTCCTGGTTCCAGCAGGTCGTTAAGGGGCCACTTTCCCTTTTTGAGCCCCCATTTTATAACGACCCTGTCCAAAATTCAAAAAAGTATCTTTCTAATAAGTTAGCCCTTACTCCTGGGACCCACATTTTAAGTTTCAGGTTTCTAGCCGAAGGGGTTTTTACCGGCCCCCAAGGTGAGGCTTTTCTTCTTTTTGCCCCTCCCTTTAGGAATTTACAAAATTCCATCTTCACGGCTATCTGCGATGGATGAGGAACATTCATACCAAATTTCAACTGCATTGCCTAAGCGGTTTGGGCAGGCTATATTAGTGGGGACATTTTTCCCTTTCAACCACCATTTTTACTATGTTCCTGTTCCAAAATAGAAAAATTACGTTACCGGGGAGTTAGTCCTACTCCAAGGAATACATATTTAAAATTTTAGGTTGGCCAAAAAGGATTGGGCAGGCCGTCAAGGAGGAGACTTTTACCTTTATTTCCCCTCCCGATAGGAATTTCAAAAATTCCGTCTAAGCGGACGCCTACACAGAACATTCCGAATTTGCTTTTGGGATATCCTATAGGGAATTAGTCGATGTCTACTACAGTGGAGGAACCTTTATACCAAATTTCAACTTCTTACCTCCAGGGGTTTGCGAAGGCACTTTTCCAATTTGTGAGACTGTTTATTGGGAGACTTTTTCCCTTTTTGCCCGTTCCGGTAGGAATTTCCAAAAATCCCGTCTTAGCGGACGTCTATGCCGAATATCAAGAAACCTTGTTTTAGTGGAGATATCCGTGGGGGGAGGAAAAAAGTAGTTTTTTTGAAATTATACATATATTATTTTAAATGGTACTTTTTAGAAAAACGAAATTTTTTGGAAAAAGATACTTTGTTTTTACAAAGTACTTTATTTGTACTTTCTTTAGAAAAGGTATTTTTTTTAAAAAGGTATTTTTTTTGGAAAAATGTATTTTTTTTGGAAAAAGGTACTTTTTTTGCAAAAAGGTACTTTTTTGGAAAATAGGTACTTTTTTTGGAAAAAGGTACTTTTTTTGGAGAAAGGTACTTTTTTTGGAAAAAGGTACTTTTTTTGGAAAAAGGTACTTTTTTTGTCCCCTTTTTGCCCCTCCCGATGAGAATTTCCAAAAATGCCGTCTCAACGGACGTCTACACCGGTCGAGGAACCTACATACCAAATTTCAACTTCATAGCTCCAGCAGTTTGAGCAGGCCTTCAAGGGGGAGACTTTTTCCCCTTTTTGCCCGTCCCTGTAAAAATTTCCAAAACTCCCGTCTTGGTGGATGTCTACGATAGTGGAGGAACCTTTATACCAAATTTCAACTTCCTACCTCCAGCGGTTTGGGCAGGCCGTCAAGGGGGGCCTTTTTCCCCTTTTAACCCCCATTTTTACAACGTCCCTGTCCAAAATTCCAGAAAGTACTTTCCAGTAAAGTTAGCCCATACTCCAAGGAACACATATCTTAAATTTCAGCTTTCTAGCCAAAGGGGTTTTGGCAGGCCACCAAGGGGGAACCTTTTCCCCTTTTTGCCCGTTCCGGTAGGAGTTTCCAAAAATCCCGTCTTAGTGGACGTCTACGTCGAAAGAGGAACCTACATACCCAATTTCAACTTCCTAGCTTCAGCGGTTTGGGCTGGGCGATGTTGAGTCAGTCAGTCAGTCACGTTATTCTTTTCTATATAGAGATGAGTTACTAATAACTAGTTACTTGTTCCATTATTTCAAAATAAAAAATAATGCGTTACCAATAACGACTTATTTTTATCATTATTTCAAACTTAATCTAGAACAGTACTAGATTTTTTTGTAAATTTTTTTGAAATCTATTTTTAGACTCAATATTTTTTAACACTGGTAAGGATATATGTATGTAACCACATATTTTTTTTTATTTTTTGTATGTTGGCGCGTAAGCATGCTTTTGCGCGGCACGTCAATTATTTGTTTATCTGTCAAATATAACATGTCGAGATAGCTCAGATGGTAGAGCTGTCGACTGGTAAACTGGAGTCCCAGGTTTGGTTCCAGCAGGAGCATTTACAAATAAGGGATCTTATTTTGCATTGATAGTTTAAACTCCCTCCCTAGCAGCCGGTATAATTGCCTGAATTTGTTTTTTTAATTCATTGCTCTTTTCAATAATATGAAATGTCTACATAAATTTGGAGTATAGAATCACCCGAAGATATTTAGCTTTCGTATCTGTAGGAATTATTGAGTTATTTATTATTATTGGTAAATGGTTTGTTATATTTCTATTGGCATAAATTACTTGAATTATTTTATCGCTGTTTATCTGAATACTCTGCGTTTGGAACCAGTTTAATATACTATTCAATAATTGTTGGATATTTGCAAAAGCCATTCTGATAATTGGTGAAAAGAGCAATGTATCATGATTTGGGGCAAAATTGTATCGTATGAGATACAGCCACTTTTCTGATACCTCCTTGAGCATTTGCGTAAACTTCTGCGGACCCCTTAAAATATTTTAATGGGCCCACGGACACCCAATTTTTTTTATAAAAAATTAATTCCAAGCCGATGATTGTTAAAAATGTTTTCTTCTTCTTCGTAAATGGACTTTAGATTATGCGAATTATGAGAAGAATATGTTATGAGAATTATTAAGTTTTGTATTGGAGAAGTTAGGTCTACACCTTTGC
The DNA here is from genome assembly GCA_949987735.1 of Leucophora obtusa. Classification (NCBI taxonomy): domain Eukaryota; kingdom Metazoa; phylum Arthropoda; class Insecta; order Diptera; family Anthomyiidae; genus Leucophora; species Leucophora obtusa. The sequence continues at coordinate 304,713,112 of OX465295.1, read as the reverse complement.
AATTCTAATTCAGATAATATCAACTGAAATTCAGAATTTTCACTTGAAATTAAAGAAACTTAAATTGAAATTTAGAAAACTTCAATTGTTATTCACATTTTCTATTTTAAATACAGAAAATATCATACGAGTTTAAGAATCTATAATTTGAAGTTCAGAATATGTTAATCAGAAAACATTAACTGTAATTCATCAAATGAATTAAGAAAAAATCAACTGATATGCAGAAGCCATGAACTGAAATTCAAATAAAAAAATTTAACACATAAAATATTCATTGCAATTAGGAAAATCCCAGCAAAAAAGTCCATTAAAAAAAGTTATTTTAAAAGCACTCCGAATAGCATCAACTGATTGTGAAGTAGTTAGAATTTAGCTTTAACACTGATTTATTTTACACGTGATGTCCCATGTTGTCAGTTCAATTTAAGCATTTTGTTAGTAATTTAAAAGTGATTACATGATGTTAATAAAAGTATGGTTTTTAGATACACATTTTCATCACATCAATATGAGTACATTTTGTTTGCATTTTTAGAGTGATTTAGAAGTACTCTTTATAATATATAATATAACACATTTTTCAAAGTGATTTAAATGTACTTTTTATAATGTCTAAATAGCATATTTTAGAGGCAATTTTAATGTTTAGCCTTTACAGAACCCATTTCTGAACCTATTGTGTAACAAAAGCTTCAATTTATTATTATTTTTAGGGCAATATTAAGGAAACACTTCTGTTGCATCTGAATCAATTCGATTAAGTCAAAATCAGACAAAACCAATTTTTTTTTTAATTTTTGTTCAACAGTTTTTTTAATAAGTTTTTAACATGTTTACTTCAGTCGTTAAATTCGAAAAAGCTACGATATTGAATTAAATAAGATTAATACATTAAGACCGAGTTTTTGGGATGTCAGTTAAACTTGGTTTAGTTAAACCGAAAACGAAAAATAAAATAGATTTTAGAAACAGTATTCCAGTTATAAACTGCGTTAAACTAAGTTTAAAGATAATCAACATCCTAAAAGCGTGGCCTAAAAGTTATATGTAACCCTCTGATTGATTATTTTTTTTAAAAACATTACTCAAGGAATTTTCAAGTCAACCATCGTTAGCTTAAAATCAACTTTTTCATTAAACGATGCATTAAGTTCCAACGCTATAATTTGCAATCGTGATTAGTTAAATTCTTATGTTGAAGAATTTCATTTAGCAAAATTTTTACTTTAATTAAAATTTGGAACTCTAATGTACATTTTAAAGTTGACGGCAGTTATTTTTTTAAATCTATTTTTAAGTTGAAGAAATAATATACTTTTTGTCACTATAGAATTATATATTTAGCTTGATTTTACGACTTTTAAGGTGTAATATCAATTAAAGCATATCGACATTTAAGCAGGTGGCATTTTTAGAACTTTTAATGTATAAGCAAAGGTAAGGGACCAACCTCTGTTAACGAACCTCTTGATTGGTATGTTTTAAACGATGAAATATGTTAACATTGCAACAAATTTTATTAACATATTTCTTTGTTGCACTGTGCAAAAGCTCGCGAGCGACTTCATAGCCTTAACAATACATTTTAATTGTTAACTTATATATATTTGCATTTAGTGAAAAGAAGAATTCATATTTGGGTCATAGTCCAGGAGGTTCAATGGGATCCAATTCTTTATTTCCTTCCCTTTTTCAATGGGAACTGTAATTGAAGTATTTTTTAAAATATGTACGAATAATTAAAAAATATGTAAATAATTGTAAATTAATAAAGTACGTTAATAAAATTAACTAGTTTGTTTTTTTAGAGATAAAAAATGGAATCTCTAACAAATTCGTAACTTACAAACAAATGCATTTACAATGAAAAAAACAACATTATACTATATACATTTTTGAAAGTTGTTTTAAAGCACATACATTCGAAGCAGAAAAAGAGCACTTATCGCTCCATTGTAACCAATTTAAAAGTTGTTTGTTTTGAATGACTTAAACATATTTTTGCTGGGATATTAATTAAAATTCAGATAAACCAATTAAAATTCAGTAGACAGAAATTCAGAATAAATCAATTGAATTTCACAAAACATCAATTTCATATGGTATTTTCCTAACATCAGTTGATATTTTCTTTTTTCAACTGAATTCTTCTGGATTTAAATCGCTACTTTCTGAACTAGAATTGATATTCTCTAAATTTCAATTGATTTTTTCTTAAGTACAATTAATATGTTCTGAATTTCAAATGTTGTTTTCCAAATTTCAATTCATGTTAAATGTAGGGGAATGAGGTGTACCTTGGTACTTTTGAAAATTCGGTGTGAATATCTTTAAGATTAAGATAGATGCGAAATAAATTTAGCTGCAAAAATATTAGTGCTGGTATTGTTATAGAATGCAAATAATAAAAACTTTAATAATTTGCATGCATTTTAAGAAATTAGAACTTTTTTAGGAAAGCGAAAAAGTGTTCCAAATTACAAATTGGCGTTTAGGAAAGCGAAAACGTGTTCCAAATTACAAATTGGCGTTTACCTTGGAATTTGTAAAAATTAATTTCGTAAAAAAAAATGTCCCATAATGAAATTTATTACACTATTTGCAGCAGAGTGGATATCTAGTTGAAATGAGAAAATGCAATTTAATATTTGCATAAAAAAATAATTTTTACTTCGTAGAGACTTAAATTCAAAAAGCACAAATAGCCTGTGGACTTTTAATTAATCGTACTTTATTTTTCGATCTAAGATTCAGATTTTCTGCGAAATGTCTTTAAAGCTTAGTGGTTCTCCATTTAGTTTTTTATATAAAAAAGTTTCAAATGCAAGCAATATCAATTTTTTGTGGTGAAATATAGGCATAGGGCCTGCAATAGTATTTAGGGTTAATATCTGATGCACAAAACTGGCTATTGAAACCACTGTTCGCGAATTAAAAAAATTCCAATTCCTCATTAAATTTGTTTTAATTGAATTATGAAATATTTTACTGCTACATTAACCTACTTATTTCTTTAAGTGTAAAAAGTCCTTGTTTTCTTTTTGTGTTCCGTATGTTTGCATGATGTTGTTTATGTTTTATTGTGGTTTATGTCATTGTTGTTTCAACTAATACTTGAACAATTTTTTATGTTTCAACACTTTGTTAAAGAATCGTGTATGTGTTGACTTTAACAGAAATAATATTTATGTATATTGTGTGCATTTAACCTAAAGACCAAGTTAACTTTTTTCTCATATAAAATGAAACTTTTTAAATGTTTGTGCAAACGATAACTTGGTTTCATTTTAATTTTTAACTTTAGTATTTTTAAATTAAATTAAGATTCATTTATGATATATTGGCTCACAAAAATCTTTATAACGAGAAGTTCAAATATATCTGTGGTCATGAGTTCATACTCTGTAATAGATAGATAAATTCCAAACTGAATTTATGCATGCCAAAAGAGTTCTCCATAATAACGAGATCATATGGTATCCTAATCTAAAGTATTGCAGTAATTTAATTTTTGGTCATTGATATTTAATTGATTTGAATATTGTTACAATGAGCGCTACTTTGTTGGGTTTTAAGATCAATTATCACCAATTCCAAATATAATTTACAATTTGTTTTACAACAAATAGGGAGAAAAACTAATGAAAAAAACTTTCCTGGAACCACTGGTTGATAATAAATGCATTTTCGGGTACTATCAAGTACTATCATCAGATTGTCTTCATGAGGTTTTCTCTAGTTTATAATGTAACTTACTGTTTTTAATTTATTAAAAATGACTTTTACATTTTTTACTAAAGTTAAACTTTAACTTTTGCATATTTTGTTTATTATTTTAAAAGAAATAAGTATTCAATTTTAATAAATTAAATTTTATTTATTTATTTTGTGTAAATTAAACATTTTGCTATTGACCTTTTTTTATCAGTACAAGAACACTCAATCTCAATTTAATTTAAATAAAAAAATTAAAAATAACAAATAACAAATAACAAATAAAACAATAGCACTTATTACATTTTTGCATCAATAAATTCAAATAAATTTAACAAACTGAAATAATCTGAAAAATAACAATAAAAAATTTCAATTGATAAATAACATTTTAATAGACAAAAAAAATGTAAAACATACAAACTCGTCACATCAAAAATAATCATAATAAAGCAAGATTTAGTCGCCCAAGCACGACCATGTGATACCCTACACCACATTAAAGTTCGGCTCATATTTCGGATGGCCGACCGACTTCCGAGAAGGACCTCAGGGGCAATTCTGTAACGTTTTAACGTCAAAATTTGATAGAAAAATTCACAAGTTTTCATACTAAGTTACCGAATTTTGGCCTTAAAATATTACAAAACTTCACTACTAATCGTCATTAAAGGCGTGGAAAAGTCTATGATGCAATAAATATCTACAAAATTGAAATCAAATTGGCAAAAAAAAACACAAAAGGTGAGTTTATACCTGGAAGATGGATTTGTATGGGCTCTGGATCCAAATAACGATCGAGTTTCTTTAAATTTGTAAGCGGGATTTATCGTTTTATCAAAAAAGGTATAACACTAGGAGTCCCAATTGCTATCTGATCGTTCATCGGCAATCGGACAGAATATTATGCCGTTGTCACATAGTCGATCGGGGAATGTGCCAAAAGTAAATTGTTAGAAACTAGAACTGACAATAAAAATTTTAAAAAATTGTTATTAGAATTCAGAAACAAATATAATAAAAAAAATGTGAAAATAATTTGTCGAGTTTATTTGCTTAAATTATTGTTCAAATAAAATAAAGATGATAAAATTTACAAGTAAATTACAAAGAATAAAAATTGAAAATAATCGGTAAAGCCAGTCAAGAAGTTTATACGACTAGGAGATACAATCGCTTTCGAATTGCATATCGGACCTAATAAAACAAGTGCGTAGATGACTTTATGATGATGCCATGGTGGTAGACTCGAATATAAGGGAATTTTCGAAGGACAAAAATCAAAAATATAACTAAAGAGCCCAGGAAAATTTTTTACAATCGGTTGCCAACCAAACCAATTCTGCAACTGGTTCCACTGCAACCGATTCCATGGAACTGATTCCGGAACCAGTTCCACGGAACTTATATGGAAGCCACGGCTGACGGAGAATCAGTTCTATAACTAGTTCCAGAACAGATTCTAAGGCAGCAGGTTCCACTTTGGAGCTATAGAAACGGTTGCTTTTGGGACAATTTTAAACAAAATTCATCGGTGTTAGAATTGACAGTAGAAGGTGTTGTAAAGGAAAAGCAGCTATTCTACTACCGATTCTTTGTAACAGACAATTTTCCTGCGAGGCAAAAAATTTCCAAAATTTGAAAAAGAAAAATGTTGATAATATCAGAAATGAAAAACTTGCAACAATTTATGACGTGAAATTTTAAATTTTATGTGAATGAAATTTAAACATTAATTCCCAGGAAAATTTTTTACAATCGGTAGCCAACCACACCCATTCTACAACTGGTTCCACTGCAACCAATTCCATGGAACTGGTTCCGGAACCAGTTCCTGGGATCCTATATGGAAGGTGTGGGTGACGTAGAATCAGTTCCAGAACTAGTTCCAGAACTGATTCTAGAGCAACCGGTTCCACTTTGGAGCTATAGAAGGGGTTGCTTTTGGGACAATTTCAAACAAAAAGAATCGGTGTTAGAATCGACAGTAGAAGGGGTTGTGAATGAAAAGTAGCCATTCTACAACCGATTCTTTGGAACAGAAAATTTTCCTGGGTTTTTGTTTATTTTTTTAATTTTGATATTTTTTATTATCTTTTTCTTAATTCTAATATCCTTTTAAAATTTTTGTTGTATTTTTTCTACAAGTTTACTTCACTTTTGCTTCATTTTTCGATCGACTGCCTGACAACACCATAATGTTCTGTCCGATATTTGTTAACGCTATGAAATTAGGCCCCACGAGATTTGGCTTCAAAGTGAGAAATTAAAAATGGCCCCATAAAAGGAATAAAATAGTTTGAGTCGTATTTTCATCTTTTGGGGCCTTTTTTCATTTTGAAAATGAAACAATGTCCTAAAATAAGAATGAAAACTAGCACCCAAAAATTTGGGTTCAAAATTCATTTTTGCATGTGGGGACGAATTCCATTATGAAATTTAGGCCCAATTTTTGTAAACGAAAAATGTGCCCAATTTGTGTGATGTAAAATTTGGGGATGAATTCCATAAAATTTGCAATTTTATAACGAAATCTTATAACGGTATTTGTTTATGTTTGTTTTAATTTTGTTGAAGTTGTAACATGTATTTGGTTCCATGGCAGCTTCTACTACTTCTTCCTCAAATTCCTTTTCAGTTTAGTCAAAAATGAAAATATTTTGAGATTTTTATCTTATAATAAGGAAATTCGATGAAGACCTCTATATGAAAAGTCCAGAACTATTATTTCCAAGCTCGAAATCCATTTTAGACCTATGGTTTCTAGGGAAAAGTTGCTTAGAATTCTTCGTAGAATCATTTACCCCCCCCCCCCCCACCGTACGATTTTTTATTATTTCAGCCTCCATACAAATTGACCTGCCCTAATATATATACACTTATTAATTCACAAAAATCCATACCTATGACGATGTTTTTGGCTATAACTCAGAAACGAATCGAGATGCCACTTTAAATTTTTCACACAAATGTAGAAGAGAGTTTAGAAATAATCATATATATTCCCGATCAAAAACTTTTATGTATAGTCGCATATAGTAATATCTTGTTTTATCTTATAATATGTGAGTATATATGTTGTCATGAATAGCCATATATAATTATATGTTTCTTATGCGGTACCTTATATGACAATATATTTTTATATATTGTCTTTTATAAAATTAGATATCAACCATATATGTTATACATAATGAGATATGACAGATCTGTTGTCATATATAATTATAAATGATCATATGTAACATAATATATTATCACATATGGTGGCTATAAGCCATATATTTTGAGATATAGTAATATATGCCCTGTTATAAAAATTTTTTGGTTGTATGATGTAAGATATTTTTATATATGATTATATATTACATTAAATGATATAAGATATGATTATATATGATTCCATATATGGTGCAAGATTAACAATATTATTTTAGATATGATTATATATGGTCCCACGTCAGTAATATTTTCTATGTGTTTAATATATAATTATATATAGTCACATATTACCTGAGAGACCCTACTATCGAATCCCAGCTCGGGCACAAAAAAAAAATCTTTGAACAGATCTTAAAAAAATTAACCCATTTACTACCAACAGCACCTGAAAGTTATGTTTACTGCAACTTGGAATTAATAATATTTTAATATGTTATTAAATATTGTCATATATAACCCCACACATAATTATATATGTGACTGAGGTCCTATTATCGAATCCCAGCTCGGGCACAAAAAAAATTTTTTTTGTTTTTACTGTTTTTAACTCAATTGGATTTACTTATAAATATTTTTTTTACAGATCTTAGCAAGGTTAAACCATTTTGTATCAACAGCATCTGCAAATTATGTTTTCAATTAATAGTATTTTAAATATATAATTAGATATCGTAATATATAATAATTTCGTTAAAGTTCTGAATTTGAGTTCTTCCAGAGCGAAATGATTTTTTTTGTAATATTTGTACTTACAATTTTGGCACTATTTTGATTTTTGTACTCCTACTTTTAATACAAAAAAAAAACAATTTGTGAAAAAGTGTTGGATAAGAGTATTTTTTCTTAAGGATTTCTAAGCTTATATATGTCATACCTTATTTAAAATACATTTATATTACCTTTTAAATAACATGTATATTGCTCTTATCCCATTATTAATTTCGCAAATACAGACTGTTGATATTTAGATTTTTGAGCCATATAAATCGGTACCTTGAAACATTTAAGATTTTTAATTTTTGTTTTTTGAAAAGAATGTTATTAATTTATTTTTTCTAAGTCATCTATATATATAAATTTATATAATTATATATAACTCCGTAACACGAACAATGTTGTCTCATATAGTCAGTCATGTTGTATAGCAGTGTTTGGCTGAGTGAGTTAAGTGGCCGACTACAACGCCAGCAACCTGGGTTCAAATCCTGCCGACGGCATTTTTTTTTTGTTTTTTTTTTAAATGAAATAAATATTTTTAAATAATAAATGTTTTTTTTTAATTTTTTGTGTTATTTTTTAAACTTTTTTAAACTTTAAATAATTCCAAATATATCATAGGATAAATTTTGATCTCAAATTATCCAATTCGATCTGCCAAAATTAGCTTATCCGTTTGCATGTAATTGGATCTAAATTAATCCCATAGGATATTCTGGGATCTATCAGGATCTCAATTTTATATTATTGGATATTATTGGATCTCCCTATTTTGAGATCTATTTGGATCTAATTTAATCCTGTAATATATTTGAGGGATCTGATTGGATATTACTGGATACCCCAATTTTGAGATGATCATATGTCGATCTATATCAAATGAGATATTACTACATATGCTAGATATAATTTATTTTTGATCGGATTTTTAAGAATTTAAAAAAAATGCGCATTTCCAGCAATGGTAATTTGAATTCAAGACCGCAAGAAATGACCTTTGACCCTTCCATGAAAAAAATCGATATATATACCATTTTAAAGGGTACATTCTTACCTAATAAAAAATATCATAAAAAATTTGCAGCAGAGTAGATAAAAAATAGTTTTCTCTGCAAGGTAATTTTTAACTTATTTTTCGTAGTTTTAACTAAAATGTTTACAGAATTTTTCTTTTTCTGTTAGTGTAATAATAAATATATTTAGTAAAAATTTTATAAAAATTGATTTTTTAAATTACAATTTTTTAAATACAAACAAAATTTTAATATTTACCTTTTTTGGTATTTTAACAAAAAATATTTGAAGAATTACATTTTTATTTAGAATTTTTATATATTCGTTAAATTTCATTAAAAGTGAATAGAAAATTGCAAAAAAAATATTTAAATCGTTTCAAAAATTAATTGAGTGTACGAAAATAAAAAAAATAAAAAAAATTTTAGAGTGAAAACTACAAAAAATTATTAATTGTGTAAAAAAAGTTTCAAAATTTTTTTTTTCCACCTGGTATGATTTGAACCCGCAACCCTCTGATTTCTGTGCCAGCACGTTCCTATGCAACCCCCAAACGAAATATTAACTTCTTATCACCCATGAAAAAGAACTTCTGACTAGCATATATTTATTGCAGCATTAGACGTTATTTAAAACCCATTCCTAAGGGAGTAATTCTTTGTGACGTAATAAAGGAAGTGTTTCATTTAGAAGTCATTCCATTTATTTTTGCTGAGTAGCTTCGTTTTACGACGAGAAGAAAGCCAACCAAACGTCGGTAGTGAAAGGGTTAAAGACGCATCTACCCAATTTCTTTCGTTATTTAATTATTGTTTTCTTTGGATAGATATATGGGAAATTGTTTTAGTTCAGATTTGCATGTTATGACTAATATTTAATTTAATCGAGGTAGGTGTCTAACGTTTTTTCGATATTCGTTCTTATTTGGCTTTATTACGACTTTCCTTGTAGCGCCTTTTTCACCAACATTTTAAATATTTCAGTTAAGCGGCAACCCTGGGTCCACAACACGGGAAATATTATAAATAATAAATCTCAATCAATAAGAAATTTTTATTTCTTGGAGTATTTTAATGCTGTGTAAAAACAAATCTAAATTTCATAAATTTCAGACAAGTTTTCATAGAAAAATTGGTTATTTTTTTATCTTGAGATTGGGCCGCAAAAAAAATACTCTCTTATCTTTTTCGCCTTTATCACATATCTGAATTTCATTAAAATCGCAGAAAACCCATAGGGATATTTTCCTTGTTAGTTGTTGCAAAGAAAATTATCTACATGCAGTGGTGGAGAGTACAACATGAAGTTACAAATGTTGGGCCACTTGCATAAATAAAATTACAACATAAAAGAGCACAAAAATGTAAAGCATTGTTAAATTTTATACAATTTATTCAATTGTATATACACACAAAAAATAAATGGTTTGGAATTCTATCGGAACCAATGAAATTATTTCATAATAGCTTTAATTGTAATTATTATTATTCTAAAATTCATCATCAGAAAAGTTAAATTTATTTGTAAAAAGAAAGTATATAAAATTAACCAAAATACTGTTATATGTATTATCTAAAATATTGGCTTTTCTAATCAGTATGTATTGAAAAAATACCAAATTATACATTACCTTCAATAACAATAACCACCAATTTATTGAAGATTTAGTCATTTGAATAAAATATCGGGAGAAAAATGTAATATATGTTCTGTTTCAATACTAAAATATCAGTTTTTCCAATCAATTTAAAATTTGGTTGTAGACTTTAGTGCAATCAACCATTAATTTCCATTATTTTGGTAATAATAATAATAATAATAATAATAATAATAATAATAATAATAATAATAATAATAATAATAACACTATGGAACATTTTTGGGATTATTGTCTGGGGGGTGAGAAATTCCAAGTCAGGGTGATGGTACTAGGTCAGTATAGTAAAACCCTCAAAGGGTTTGGCGTTCGTATGTGTCATTTTTTTTTATGACCTTTTAAATTTTTTCCTTATCTTGATGTTTTTTCGCTTAGTTGTAACTCGAGAACCACTTGTCCGATTTTGATGAAACAAATTTAGAAAAATTTAGAATTACAATTTCTTTAATCCGTTCATATAACATTTTTCTTTATAATCAACAGTTTTGCCGGTAAAAATAAATTTGTGGAGAAAAAAAAATATTTTTTTGCCTAAAAATTAAAATTTTTTTTTTTAAATTCATAAAAAATTTTAATTTTTAGGCAAAAAAATATTTTTTTTTCTCCACAAATTTATTTTTACCGGCAAAACTGTTGATTATAAAGAAAAATGTTATATGAACGGATTAAAGAAATTGTAATTCTAAATTTTTCTAAATTTGTTTCATCAAAATCGGACAAGTGATTCTCGAGTTACAACTAAGCGAAAAAACATCAAGATAAGGAAAAAATTTAAAAGGTCATAAAAAAAAATGACACATACGAACGCCAAACCCTTTGAGGGTTTTACTATACTGACCTAGTACCATCACCCTGACTTGGAATTTCTCACCCCCCAGATTGGCTGTTGTACTGTGTAATAATAATAATAATAATAATAATAATAATAATAATAATAATAATAATAATAATAATAATAATAATAATAATAATAATGATAATAATAATAAAAATAATAATAATCGACGCTGTTCTAAGTTCCGAATCCACAAAAAAAAATTCAAAATGAAACATTCCGAATATTTTTGCTGTTCTGTGATCCACATCTGAACTTTTTTTTTCATTTTATTTCGTGTAGAAAAAGCTTAGTGAATATAAAACGAATATATGGATTTTTTTTCAACATTTAATACATAAAAATTTATCTTAAAATTTGTTTAAAAATTTTAAAATTTGCTCGAAACAGCAAATTTCCGAAATTTTTAATTCCGTGTGATTTTACAAATCCACTCTAATTAAAAAATTTCGGAACTCAGAACAGGGGTGAATATATTGAGATCAGGAACAGAAACTGTGCTCGAATCGGAGACATTTTTTTTTGACAAGCGGGGCATCCCGTGGGTAAATCCAATTTGGCTATACTAAATCGAGTGGTGCTAGCTAGCCATTTTTCTAAGTTAGCTCTTAAAAAAAGATATTTGAATATAAAAATCAGAGTATGAAAATAAACTCTACACAACATGTGCATTTAAAAAAATAAGTTAGTAGAAAAATTAGTAAAACGTCTTGTATATCAAGTGTACTAGTTTTCAGCAATTTTTTTGCTGAAATTCAGTTTTCAGCAAAAATTTTAGTTATATTTTTTTAGCACTAAATTAATTTTGAACTAATGTTTTACTTATTTATTTTGCTACAAAAATTGTGCTGATAACCGCATTCATAGCGTGGACGACAACCAGATAGACAATATGTAGACGTCGCAGTTTGTCTGGAAACGGAAATGACAAAAAAAGAAAAACAACTCTACACATATTCTATATTTAAATTTTCAGCAAATAAATTAACTGAAGTAAAATTTCGCTACAAGTTTTTTGAGTTTTTTTCAGTCTACTAATATTCAGCAAAAAGTTTAGTGATTTTAGCAAGGATTTTTTTTCATTTGCAGTCGACTAAGTGTTAGCAAAACTTTTGCTGAAGATTACTATTTTTTTTGGTAAAAATCAGCTCCCTGATTTTCAGCAAACCTTTTGCTGAAATTACCAACTTTTTTGCAAGCACGCTCCTGACTAAAAATTTGCTGACACAGCAACATTTTTTGCTGCCTTTACTGACTTTTTTTTTTGAGTGTAGGGTAAGGTACGGCTAAGGAGCACATACCTCATCTATCCCTTTAGCGATCGTGTCTATGTACACAAATCGAATGCGGTAAACTGCGATTGTCTGATGAACGCAAACGCTACGATTATGTACTGTACTTTCAACACATATTCACACCCGTTGCGTACCGAAGTCGGGTTGTGTGTATAAACACAAACACTAATTGGAGAGAATAGCTTAAGTGTTTTCTACATAAGCAATATGCTTGTGTACTGTGTTCGAGATATGTGGTACGCAACCCTTAAAGTACGGTTCGTTAGAGTTTATTTTTCTACGCTAATGAAAATTATGGCTGGGGAGTTAGAAAATTAACGAGAAAATAATATTTTTAGTTTCGAAGTGCATTTTTTTTTATTAACAAGAGAAAGTCCTCAGAATCTAAGAGATTTTCCATAGAAAAAAGTCCACAGAACTTAATGGGTTTTCTATAGGAAAAATCACTTAGAATATGAAGGTTTTTCTGCAGGAAAAGGTCTTCAGAATCTTAAGATTCTTCTATAGGAAAAGTCTTCAGAATACGAAGGGATATCTACACAAAATAGCCTGTAGAAAATAGCCTTTTCTGTATGAAAATCTCGGCTGAATTTGGAGATTTTTATATAAGATAAAGTCTTCAGAATCTGAGGCCTTCTTTATAGGAAAATATTATCAGAATCTGAGGGTTTTTCTATAGAAAAAAATTTTCAAAATCTGAGAATATCCCTGTCGGAAAAAGTCTGATTTTTCTTTTTTAAAAATTTTTCCGAGTCTTGTGATTTTTCTATACGAAAAAGTTCCCAGAATCTGAATGTTCTTTCTATAGAAAAAGTCCTCAGAATCTAAAAGTTTTTCTGTAGGAAAAGTCTTCAGATTCTGATGGTTTTTATATAGGAAAAAGTCCTCAGAATTTGAGGTTTTTTTATACAAGAAAAGTACTTAGCATCTAAAAGTTTTTCGTGGGAAAAGTCCACAAAATATTAGAGTTTTTCTGTCCTCCGAATCTAAGGATTCCTTGTAAGAAAAAATATTCAGAGTTTGAGGTTTTCTATAGAAAAAAATCTTCAGAATATGCTATAAAAAACGCTCAAATTCTGAGAACTTCTTCCTAAAGGAAAACCATTCTGATTCTGAAAACTTTTTCCTAATAAAAATCCTTACATTTAAAGAACTTTTTTCCCTAGAAAAACATTCAGATTCTAATGTCTTTTTCAAAACTTTTCAAGATTATAATATTATTTGTAAAAAAGAAATAATAAATAAAAATATTTTTAAAAAAAATTAAAATTACCTGTTTTATTTGAAGGGTTAAGATATATAAAACTTGTTTTGACTATTTAGGCCGGATATCACAATGTCCAGTTAAAATTTAACCGAAAGTTAAATTTAAAATTTATATGGCAAACAACAAAAAATGTGTCAGTTAAAGTCCCAGTTAGTAGCTAAAAGGACATTGTGTTAATGAGGGTTAATATATAAAAATGTATAAAGTGAAAAAATAAATTTAATTGTTCGAGTTAATAAAAAACTTTGAAGCTTTGAATAAGGCCAAAATACGAAACTTAACAAAGTTTTTAAGTATAAATAAAGGGTTCCTCAATAAGAGCGCTACAATAGTTTTTTTAAATAAAACAAAAACGGTTTTGGATATCAATGAAATTCTTTATTCCTGTGAAAGTACGTTCGATGCCATTATGTATGGAAATCGATCTCTTTTGCATGGCCACCACGGGCACGCTTGCAGAAGTCCAGACGCTGAACCCAATTTTCGACGGTCTTCAAGCATAAATCGGCCGATATTCGTACGAAGTTCATCAATCGTCGCTGGCTTGTTGACATAGACCATAGATTTGACGTAGCCCCACAGGAAATAGTCCAACGGCGTCAAATCGCACGACCGAGGCGGCCAATCGACTGGACCATTTCGTGAGATAACACGTTCTCCAAACTTGGTTTGCAATCAGAGCTTTGAAGAATTAATTCCTTAATTCAATCTTTCAATTCTGAATTAAAAATTCGATGAATTAATTCACATAGCATCATATATTGAATGGAATTAATTCATATTTGTTTTCGTTCGATTTATTTTGTTACGAATTAATTCAATTGCTATAGTTCTTTTCATTAAATCAAATGAATTAATTCACTGGTGAACGCGTTCAATTTTATAAATCGAACGGAAAAAAAGCGAATTAATTCCCTACTGAATTAATTCATCACTGAATTCGTTCAATTTCATTTTCGTTCAGTGAATTGAAAAAAATAAAATTACGTTCAGTGAATTAAAAAAAAAATAAAATTACGTTCAGTGAATTAAAAAAATTAAAAATACGTTCAGTGAATTAAAGCCTGTTTTCTGCCGCTCAGTAGAAGAAAACATTTATTTACAAATAAAATTTGCAACTTAGCAATTTTACAGCGTTTGCTAGTAAAAATAAACAAATTACATATATATATTAAGTGCTAGAGAAAGCCGATGCACTTTATCAACCTACATGATTAAAAAATAAAGCCTTTTACTATTAAAAATAAAAACTTTACAGATATAGATGAATTCGGAAAAAATATAACTATTATTTTTGAAAACTTATGCTGCCCAGTAAAATGTAGATGCTTGACTATGACGTATTTCATTTATACGTTTTTACAATACAATGTTTTCTTCTACTGAATGGCAGAAAACAGGCTTTGAATTCAGCGAACATAATTTTTGTTTTTCGATTAAATGAACGTAATTTTTTTTTCAATTCAGTGAACGTATTTTTTTTTTCTTTTTTAATTCACTGAACGTAATTTATTTTTTTTTTTAATTCACTGAACGTAATTTTATTTTTTTTTAATTCACTGAACGAAAATGAAATTGAACGAATTCTGTGGTGAATTAATTCAGTAAGGAATTAATTCAGTTTTTTTTCCGTTCGATTTATAAAACTGAACGCGTTCACCATTGAATTAATTCATTTGATTTAATAAAGAGAACTATTGCAAAGGAATTAATTCTTTGAATTTATTATTTGATGAACGCGTTCAGTTGAACGAATTCAGTGAATTACTTAAGAAAAGGAATTCATTCAATTCTAGAGAAAATTGAATTCGATTGGTAGTGAATTCATTCAAAAAAGAATTAATTCTTCAAAGCTCTGTTTGCAATAAATTGATTGTGACATTCGCTGTGTGGCTTGTGGCACCGTCCTGTTGGAACCACATGTCCTCTAAGTCCATATCATCCAATTGGGGCCAAAAATATTCGGTTATCATTGAACGGTAGCGATTCCCATTCACAACAGTAACGTGCCGGTCTTGATCATCATGGAAAAAGTACGGCCCAATGACGCCGCCGGCCCATAAACCGCACCAAGCCGTAATTTTTTCGGGATGCAATGATGACTCATGGAGTACGTGTGGATTGCTGTCTGACCAATAACGCATATTTTGTTTATTGACGAAGCCATTCATTATGACGACAATAAATTGGACGTAACGCTCTTAACGTTGAGGCCACTGACTTCGAATGTCGGTAGTAAATTTTAATAATTTCGACTCGTTGTTGGCTCGTATATCTTTCCATCATGAAATGGCAAACCTTACTGAAGAGAAATGTCAAAAGAGCGGCAAGAAATATGGCGTCTTTTGCTGTCCCTGTCTTTCTACTATTGTAGCGTACCTGTTGAAGAACCCTTTATCAATAGTTGTTTTTATTAACTGTTTACCTAAGTTGTTTGTGTAACTTATCGAAGAACTTTTGTAGTTGTATAATATAGAATAAAATTATGTAAATTATATGCTTTTTTAGTTGATTTTATACTCTTAGTTTTTTGCGTAAAAGATCCTTAACATTTTGATAAAGTAAATTTATGTAATTAAGAGATGCCAACAAATGCTACAGAAGCTCATCATTAACTTATTTTTTCTGAAAATGTGACTGATAATATTTTAATAATAAACCCTTCATTAGAGAGACTATTATTCTTACATTTTTCCCACTTCAATTTTGAAATCTAAATTATTTTTTTTTTAGTTTTTGTCAATAGCATAGAGCAACTATTGACCTTAAAATCCTCTTTTATAAACACATGATCTAAAATCACAGATTGTGAAAAAAAAATCTTTCTAAATTATTGTTTCTAGTTGTTTTTTAAAAATCGTAGAAATTATTCAAAAACTGTTGACATTTTTAGATGTAATTATTGCATGCTTGCGGGCTGTGCGATTTTAAATTCTGAACAAACAAGATTCTTACACCATCACGACACTGATTTCAAAAAAAGATTCGTTTTAGATATGCTAATTTATTCATTAATTTTTCTAATTTTTCCCTATTTCTGTGTTTCAATTATAGAAATTGTTGTGAGCTGTAAAAGCTTAATGATTACTAGGGCAAGGAATTCCATGCACTTAAAAATCGAAAATATGCGCCTTAAAAGTGCTGCTAAAAAAGACAAATATGCATTGAAAACTTAAAAAGTATGCACTAAAAACGAACACTTTTGCAAAAATAGTGCATTTCAAAACATAAAAATACATGCAAGGTGGTTATTTTGCAAACAGACACAGAACTCGAAACTTTTTCATAAGTCAATTAGATTACTAAGAATGTTCATTTTGAAAAATAACGAAAAAATTAAATATTTTGATTGAATCAAAATATATGTTTTTACAAATTCAAAAAATGCTACTAAAAATAAAAAATATGCACAAATATGCATTAAAAAGCGTTTCTAAATATGTAATAACTAGCATTTTTGCCAAAATATGCAATTACAAATCGATGCCATTTTGTTCTAAATTCGATGTTTCGGATAAATATTTAGTTCATACTCGTATTAGTTTTGGTATTAGTTTTGGAATATCGAGAAAAAACAAGCGTTTGCATGGAATTCCTTGCCCTAATGATTACACATAATATCGATTGTAATTTGAATATGTTAGCAAAATAATTGAAGCATATACAAAATTATTAACGCAAAAATAAAAACATTAAAGTGTTTATGCATAATAATTTGAAAACTTTATAAATAACACGTTTATAAAATTAACTTAAATTATAAAGTGATTATTAGGGTTCTTCAAAATCGTAAGAGGAAACAGGACGTAGTCCGATTTTTGTTCCTTACGGTCTTTACCATATTTTAGCGAAATTAGACCACGACTAGAGGCATGCGCGGTTCCAGCAATTAATATAAGGGGAAAAATCATACGCCACAGTAGACAAATACATTGAGTTGGCCACTGAGGCGTATGATTTTTCCCCTTATATTAATTGCTGGAACCGCGCATGACTAGAGGCCTATCCTTTTGTACGCAGATTTACATATAAATTGACAAAAAAGCTTAAATTAGTTTTGTTATTACTTAAGATAACGTCCTCCAAGATATCTTCATAAATTTTAAATCAAAACTTTATTTACTTTAGGAATATGTAATAAAATCTATTAAATTGTAATAAAATATGTAATAAAATCTTTCGAAATATTCGGGTTTTTATGATTTCGCGAAAAACAAAAAATATTAGAATTTTTATCTATTATCATTTTTTTTTTTTTTTTTTGAACCAGTCTGCAGGAAAAAATATATTTTAATATATAAATGTAATTTCCTTTCTTAAAACTATAATTCAAAATTAATTAGAACACCATTGCAGGAAGGGCAACATTAGCCTGGAAATTTTTCATAAAGTATGACTTGTTTTGCCTTTTAATTTTTAAGATATTGGTAAAATTTTTTAATTTTAAATTTTATTAAAAACTAGATTTCACATATTTAGATAACGGTTTTTCAGAGAATAAAATTTCCCCATAATACTGAAAGCTAAACTGAAAAAATTTTGTAAAAAAATATTTTTATTGGAAAAGTTTTAAGTACTCAGCGATAGCGCGAAAATCATTCGTCTATTTATAATTTAGACCTCATATTAATAACTATCACCAAATATTTAACAGATTTAATGTGTCGCGTTCTATAGTACATATTAAATAAATTTCTTTATATTTAAAAATTTTACATTTTTATTCACCTACAGCCATAATTTTATCGCCATTTAGGGCGATATCTGATAAATATTTTTCATAGCAGTCCGTTATCGTAAACAACACTTGGTCTAATCCTTTAGAACTTATTAGAGGAGTGCTTCAAGTGTAAATTTTTCAATATATGTAAATGATCCACCACAACAAATTTCTCACTGCAAAATTCACATTTATGCTGATGATGTGCCAATATACCCAGCAAAAAAAAGAGATACCGAAGCAGTAGAAAAAGCACTACAATTGATGATCCAGATGTACTTCTTTTTTAACAGCAGAAATTCGGAAGCGGTAAAAATGATTAGTGCTTCTTTTCTGCTTCGTTTACTGCTTCTGAGGATTTATAGCTTGCAGTAGTGTATTAAAAAAGGCAATAGAGTTTTGTTTACCACACTTTATCGCTCTAACTAAGCACGAAAGAATGACAATGATAACCGAATTTACTAGCTAAAAGCTGTGATTTCATGCCATTATTTGGAGCTATGATAGAAGCGCATATCGGATATCGAAAAAAGTGCTTTCTCGCTAGCTATCTCGAACAAAAATCATACCTTATATCAGCAATAATGCAAGCGCTACACTATTTTCTTTCCCTGACGAACCTGCTTCCAAGCAAGCAGTATTTTTTGTTGGGTAACGATTTTAACATTCAGTTGTCATAGGAGAGGAGTACCTACTCCCACCAGGCGGTATTTGCCGCTCTTTTTCGAAGATTGACATTTTGTATCGAAAAATGTTAGCCTTTACAGATATGTGTAATTCATATGGTAAAATTTTTCGACACAAAATAAGAAGAGAGTGATTTAACAGCGGTTAGGTGAGTTGGTACCTCTTTTAATTATATTCTCGTTGCTCCCACTTCAACATTTTTTCAGTGCTTTTTGAACGAGTGCAACGGAGCTCTTTTTTTAACAATTAAAAGTTTAAAAAAATTCTTCTCAAAAAAACTTATTATTTTACAAAAGTTTTTTTACAGCCACCACCGGGTATCGAACTTGCGACCTCACTATTGCAAGTCTAGCGCTCTATCGCTGAGCTATTCTTCGATATGAAAGTTGAGTGGCATAAAAACACCACTTCCCAGTCAGAAAAATACAAACGGGAAAGCGGTGGCAAAGCACTTTAACAGGTGGTACAAGTATTGGCAAAAAGTGCTTTCCCATTCCCAAAATGATAACATCATTAGACAAAAGGACCGGCTGTTCAAAAAGCGCCGGAAAAGCACTGGAGGAACAAAATTTTTAAACGTTGACAAAACGCTGGCAAAACCAATAAATAGGTGGTCTGGCAATATATTTTCCAAAATAAAATTAAAAAAAAGTTCATATGTATTTTTTTGACCCTGCCGTGATTTGAACCCAGATTGGCAGACGATTGCTCTACCCACTGAGCTAACGAGACATATAATATTTAATGGCTAAACACATAAATGAGTGATAAAAGCTGGACAACTACTGGCTGTGCCAAAATGCTAGTACTGGCAAACAATTTTTAGTAACTAGTATGCCAGTGTTTGGAGGGCAAAAAAAAAGTTGGTCTTGAAGGAGCTTTCCCACAAACAAAAAAATTGATTTTATAATACAAAAAAAATTTTAAATTAAAAAAAAATACCAAAAAATTTTTTTGCTTGCAACCGGATTTGAACTCGGAACCTTCCGACTACAAACATTTTTAACGAGGCGTCAGAATTTTTATAAAATCATTGGTTTTCCAGTGAATTGATTTTTGTACGCCTGGTAGCATTGGCTAGGTAGCACTGGATAACCACTGGTTGCAAACCTTGGCATATCACTCTAAGCCAATTCTTTGCCAGTGGTTTTTTTTATAAACCACCGAAATTTTTGTAAAACAAATACTGGTAAAACGCTTTTCGCAAACGCTGGCAAAGCGTCCCAAATGAGTGTTCTGCCAGTCATTTATTTTTAATACCATGGTTACCCAGTGGTATGCCAGTGCTTGATTTTTTGTATCACTGGCGATTTCTGACTGGGTTTGTTACTGCGAGATAGGGACAACCTTATTGTCTTCAAAAAAAGTACTTATCAAACAAGTGTAAAAGGTACACTCCAATCAATATTGTTGCCAGTACTATTTTTACAGGTGCATAAAAAGCGATTGCTCACCATTTTTTTATATACACATATATTTTTAAAAGTTTAAAAATTAAAAAAATATTTAATTTAAACAAATTAATTATAAATATTAAAAAAAAAATTAATAGAATAAAAAAAATTAAAAAAAATTAAAAAAAATAAAAAAATATTGGTCCCGCCGGGAATCGAACCCGGGACCCTATATTTTAAAATTCCAAATGATACCAAAATCACTTTTTACGATCACTTTTAGAGCAATTATTTTTTAGAAGCAATACTTAAGTGATTTTTTGGATGTGGTTCAGAAGTAATTCTAAAAAAGCTGTAAAAATCTAATAACGGATACCTGGGAAGCAATGACAGAAGTGATTTTTTGAAGTTGTTCAGAAGTAATTCTAAAAAAGCTGTAAAAATGTAATGACGGATACTTGGAAAGCAATGAAAGAAGTGATTTTTTTAAGTTGTTCAGAATAACTTCTAAAAAAGCAGTAAAAACACACTAATGGATACTTGTGAAGCATTAAAAGAAGTAGTTTGTAAAGCACTACTTGCAATTTTTTTGCTAGGTAAGTATTATAAGCACTTTATAATAGTCATGGGATATGGTTTCACGGCACCGATTGTCATTTTCTCATGCACGGCTAATTTTACTGCACCTGTTGTGTGTTATATCACTACTTCAACTGTAACGGTACTAGCTACTTTTGTCAATTTGATGTTTTGATACTTTTTCTCCATTTATTTATATGATATATTCAAAATGAACCAGTTAATGTTTCGCATCCGTTTTAATACATCAGCTTTGTAACCTTTCCCCTATTCACCTATCAGATAGAGGAAACGTCACTTTGGATCAATCGACCCTTCATTTCCCACAGGGTGTGTTCACTATACAGTGAATAGTTCCTTTCAGACTGGTGCAGTTTTTACCGGTCAAGAGATAAGTCACAGGATATTCCAGAGACAGGTCAAGGGACAGGTGCACGCATTACAATTGACTCTTGTTTTCCCACAGAGTTACTATAAAAGATTTGCAATTTATATAGCTTTTCAAAAAAAATTTATAAAAAATCTTATAAAAAAATTTTTCCTTCATATCGAGGGATAAGTGTATAACTAAGCTAACTTTTGTCGAATTTTTTATTAAATTTACACATTTTAAGCACTTGAATTTTTTAAACCTACAAGGGCAGTCCCAGAATTACCCGGCCTGACTTAAATATGGCGGCAGTAGTTTGAAAAAATTATTTTGTTGAAAAGTGGCAACCTTACAAAACATACATATGTTTAAGGATTGAAGGCGCCTCGTTTTTTAGTTTTTTTTTTTAAGCCATCAATAGTAAACGATCTCAGTGAATTTGTAAATGCGAAAAAGAAAGTATTGTTTCATCAAGGCAATGCACCAGCACACATATCCACTATTCCGATGGCCAATTACTTCATAACGCAACTTATTCGCCAGATCTAGCAGCCTCGGATTATTTTTGAAAAATGGCTCGCTGGTAAAAGATTTGCCAACAATAAAGGGGTGGAGTCCTCTATTTTGAGGAGCTAGACATTTCTTACTCAAAACAGGGTATCAAAGTTATCGAAAATTGCTGAGAAATTGTATTGAGCCAAAAGGAGGCTATGTTGAGAAACAAGGAAAATTTTTCCCAAATTTGTTGTGTTTTCCTTGTTAGGTCAGCTAGTTATAGGACCGCCCTCGTAACCATATAAGAGGTGATGAAAATAATTAATATTACGAAAATTTAATATAACACTTAATACAGAATTTAAAATTTTATATTATGCTATTGCACAGTTTTCTGTTCTATTTGTATTAAATAACTATGGTGCTTTTTAAACTTGAATTTCTTACGTTCTTTTTGAAAAACAGTATAATCAAAATCAAGTACATTGCAGAACGTGACTACTATCTGTGAAAATTTTAAATGTTTCAAGGACTAGCACAACAAAAATTTAATATGCATAGAAACCTTTACGAAAATCATAACAAAGCCTTAGGAGGAACACTATAAAAAATTATATATAAAGAGAATTATTCGGCAGCTGATTAAATTACACTATATATGTGGCTTTCCAAACCAATTGACCCGCTACTGTCAGTGTGTATAGCTCTGTGTACCACAAAAAGGAATCCATACTTGTTTTTTTTACTTTTATTCAAAGAGGGCAAGGTTGGCGGGGTCAAATATTGAAAAAATTTTAAGGTGTTTTTAGCAAACAATTTGTTATAATTTTTTGAAATATACCAAGAGCATAAAATTAGACACAATTTGAAATTTTTTTCTTTCAGAAAATAGCCCGTAAAAAGCTCTACAGATTGTGTTTAATTTTGTGCATTTGTCATATTTCAAAAAAAAATAACAAATTATTTACTAAAAACACTTTTAAATGTTTTTCGTATTTGACCACGCCTACCTTGCCCACTTTGTACAAAAGTAAAAAACAAGTATGCATTATTTTCTGTAGTACACAGAGCTATACACGCCGAAAGTTTAGCATTGATACGATATATATTTTACAAGCTGGATATTTGGTGTGGTATGCCTCATATACAATATATATGTTCTAGCACCAAAAAAAGATAGTACATATAATGTCTTTTTGGTTCCAAGGCTAAAGAAGAAAGAGATTTTATCTATAAAATCTAAAGTTTCCAAAACTTAAACCAACAGAAAATATTAATTTTTATAGAAACTCTTACTACTTGGTTTATTAGTGAGAAAGAATTCTTGAACATAGAGTTACGTTTTTATTAGGTACAACATACGTGATCATTTAAAAAATCACTTCATTTAAATCTTTATTTATTTCAGTTTACTTTATTTTAACTAAACCCTACAGTATCAACTTCATTTGCGTGTCTTTACATTTCATTTCAAATCAGTTTTCTTTTATCTTATTGATTTTTTTCTACAGTTGTTATTCGAGCTTGGATTTTTTTCTGTTTTTAAATACTTATATTAGAGGTGTTCAGAAAAAAGCAACAGAATTTCTATATGCATGTAAAAGTAACTAGTAGTATGAAATTTTTTGGCGATTGATTATATAAAGAAAAGTAAGGGCAAACATCGATTGAAAATTCGATTAGTGTTTACAAGTAAAAAACACTGTTTCTTTCTAACAAGTTTTTTAAAACTTTTCTTTTCTTCTTTTTCTGCACCAATGTGATAACAAAATCGGAATATGTGCTTAACAGTTTTCCAAAAAGATATAAAAACAAAACTCGATTTGAAAACATTCAAGTAGTTATAAATTTTGCAACACCAAAAAATATTGAACCTAAACCCACTTTTTAGTGTACCGAATATATTGGGTGTATAACTACAAAATGCGCAATTCACAATAGATGGCGTATCTTTTATATATGATTTTGTCTTTAATACTTTATATGGCATTTTGGATGTTAAACATCTGTCATTTATTCTTAGGCATTGAATAGAATAGTGTAAACAACAAAGTTTTTTTTACTTCCAAAATGTCGAATTTTGGGCCAACAAAGCATCATTTGCGGGAAGTTTTGCTATACTTCTTGAATTTAAAAAAGAAAAAAGTCCAGCTAGCCCAAATCGGTTTCAACGTGCAAGAGATGGTTTGTGTGGATCAGAAGTGATGATTTTGACACGCAAGACAAAGACCGCCCAAGTCAGCTAAAAAAATTCTACGATGATGAATTGTAAGCATTACTCTATGAAGATTGTTGTCAAACTCAAGAAGAACTTGAAAAATCATTGGGAGTCACTCAAGCAGTAATTTTAAGATGCTTGCAAGCAGCAGGATTCGTCCAACAATAAGGCAATTGGGTACCACACGACTTGAAGCCGAAAGACGTTGAAAGACGAATTTGAATGTCGAAAATCTTGCTTCAACGCCAACAAAAGTAACAATTTTTGCATCGAATCATTACTGGTGATGCAAAATGGATCTATTACGACAAACCGACGTGCAAGAAATAGTACGTGAAGCACGGACGACCAGCCAAATCAACGCCAAAGCCAAATATCCATGGCACTAAGGTAATTCTCTGTATTTGGTGGGGGCTAGAAGGGTCCCATCTGTTGCAAGCTGCTGAAATCGAGCCAGATGATCACAGGGGACCTGTACCGAACATAATTGATTAGTTTGAAGCGAGCATTGGCCGAATATACGACCAGACATAAAGCCGTAATAATCCATCATGACGACGTTATAAAATAGTAGTTTGGAAGTCTTGCCTCACCTGCCTTAAAGTTTGGAACTTGACCCGTTCGAATACCATTTGTTTCGATCCATGCAGAGCGCTCTCACTGGAATGCGTTTCACTTCAAAACAAAATTAGTGTGTTTTTTAATCACCTGGATTTAGAATTTTTCATACAAAAAATGGATTTATTAAATCCAAAAAAAAGCTGGATTTAGTAAATCCATAATAAAAGCACAAATATATGAAACAGCCTAATGTCAGATAAAAATACGAATGAAAATTAAAAGAGAAACAAAAAAAATTGAAAAACTAACAAACAAAAGGTTTTTATTAAATTTTTTTCATGAAATATGTTTAGAAAAAAACTACACCTCACCAAATACATAATCTCGGACATGGAGAAATAGCTGAAATGGAAATGGCAATTTTTCACTTTACAGTAAGTAATTTAATTAAATCCAATTAGTGAATATTAAATATTGCAATGGAATTTTTCAATTGTGTAGAATAATAAATTGAAGTGATAAAACTGAAAAGGCAGACTGTTTATCGCTGTTTTATATAAAATATAATTTAAAATTAAAAGTTAAAGTAAAATCCTTCATCATCGAATTCGGTATTAAAAATTAGGGTGAAAGAAGTGTCGGACAGAAAATTCTTTTTAAAATAGGGAGAATCTATCTGTTGAGCACATTTAGAAATAATTTTTGAATTTATTAAATCGAAGTGATTAAAAAAAACGGTAAAAATATCAACCTCAAAAAATGAGCAATTCTTTTGATGCTGAATCGATATGTTGCCTGAAATATTGGAAATGGTCATAGCTTTGAATAAATTTATATTGTATCAGTGTTTCACAATAAACACCCAAAATTTTCTAAAAATCCCGAATTTTTAAATTATACACTAGACCGTACCTCAAAGTTCGCGTACACCCTTCAATATGATGTATTTTTGGAAGGCGATTTAAAAAAAAAAAAAAATTTTCCCGACCGTAGGGGTCGCCTTTTTTAATTTTTTGTTATAGCTTTGGCATTTAAAATCGGATTTTAAAGTGTGATATATCGATTTTTTTGACTCGAGGAGACCAGTGTTTTGCTATATAGTAAAAATCCAATTAAAAAAAATTTAAAAAGGCGACCCCTACGTTCGGCAACCAATATATAAAAAAAAAATTCTACTGGGTTTAGCGAAAAACTTCCTTAGCAAAAGTTTAATGATTTTTTGCGAGCTTTAATTTTCTGACATTAGGGTCGTACATTAGGGTTGTATCAACTGAGATCTGGTGGGTAACTACTAGAACGGGATACTTGAGGTCAAAATGTCCTTAGAGTAAAACACTGGTCTCCTCGAGAGAAAAACATCGATGAATCATACTTTAAGATCCGATATAACGAAAAATGTAAAATGGCGACCCCTACGTTCGGCAAAAGAAAATAAAAATTTTTTTTTTGAAAACTCCTTGCAAAAATACTTCATATTGGAGGGTGTACGGCGCCCTTTTTTGCCTGTAAGGTGGTACGCTTTATTATACACCCAATATGAGGGTAGTTCTGGGACCACCTGGTATAAAGATATGTTAATGAAATGGGTAACCCGACTTACACTATCAAAAACTAAAATTGCAGTTATAAAACCTTTTTAATCAAATTTATGAATTTTTGGACGTAGGCAGCAGAGGACAATGATTATTGCAGCGATAAATGTGTATGCCTGGCAATAAGATTTTTTGGCTTTAAAGATCTAAGAAAATAATACAGTATTTGAAAATTTGTTCTAGAATTTCATTGTCAATTTGTGTTTGATAGCCGAGGAGTTTTACAGTAATTTGGATAACTTCCAATATTTTTTCTAAGTTTTTGGAAAGGCAAATAAGCAAAATTTAATATTTTGTAATCATTTATTTAAAAATATTTATATTGCAATAACAAATAAAACAAAAATATTTTTTGCCTTTTAAACACTTGAGTAGCTGAGATGCAAATCTCGTTCGTCACAAAAATTAAAAAACGAGACGAAAATTGATTCTGACAGTTCTTAGGCGATTTGTGAGAATATTTTCGATTTTTCAACTGTTGAGTTTGGCATAACATTTAAGAATTAAAAGCATTCAACTCATTTCGTTAATTTAATTAGCCGCAACAAGATCTTTGCTTCTTTCCAAAAATTAGTTAATGTGTAACGAACAACATTTGCATCTCTACTACTCACTTATTAAATTTTAACTTGATTTCCAAATTTCATTATTTTTACAAGCAAAAGAAAAAAATGATTTCAAATTATTTTTATCTGGACAAATATTAATTTCATTTAATGAATTAAATGTGTTAAAAAGCCAAAACTTATTAAACAAACTGTGAAAAAGTATTTTTTTTATATGATTTACCCTATCATATGGCGACTCAAATTCAAGAATCGAGATTTTCAAAACGTATATATTAATTTAACGAAAAAATAAAAATATAATTTTAAAAAATCTGCATCCATTTAAAAATGTTGGTGGGTCAAATTTTCGCCATTGCAAATATTTCAGAATTCCTAGAAATACTTATTATATTAAACTACAAACTCAATGAAGAATTTTTTGTTCTCTCCTAGGAGCGTTACTCAGAATTAAAATATCAAAGAAAAAATGACAACAAAAAATTACCAAAATTTACTTTGTCATCTTCCAGAATATTACTCTGTTGTTTTGAAAGATCTAGCAATGTAGTGATATTTATTTATTTACAATCAATAGGAGAAAATCATGTTCATGCCACACTGATAGAATTTTGTGCATAGTATTAATGAATTTGGTCATTAATCCAATGATTTTTTTCATTGAAAAGTCCCCAAAGAACGCGTTCATTAGATCAATCAAACGTATTCATTAAATGAAAACTAATTGAAAAAAATATATTTTTTTTGCGTTACTTTTCTTATTTATTTTTATTTTATTAATTTTTATTTGTACACATATTTCTTTTTCCTTTTTACAACGTTTTTGACATCTCCCTGAAGTCGACTTGAACCCACAATCACCAGAATGTAAACATTATCGCGTTACCGATTGATCTAAATAGCCAAAACAAAATGATGTCATTATTTGGACTTTTATATTTAAATAATTTCAGTTTGCAACCCTAGCGTTCATTACTGGAACATATATCTATTTTAGTAATTAGCAAATTCAAAACCCTTATAAAAATTATAGCATATCTTACGGGTTAGTTGAAAATATATAATAAAAAAATTCATTAAATTAATGAATTTTTCATTAGCTCAATGAAATTTTTTCATTAAATCAGTGAATTCAGATTAATGAAATCGATTCATTAATAGTATGAACGAAAATTCTATCAGTGCAGTTATATTTAAATTTGCCTTGCAACTCAGAACTCTCAAAATTTATTTTAAACATTATTCATGTATTTTTGGGCCCCTCTAATGTACTCATATAGTAAAGTTTTTTTTTTTTGCATAGAATTACAATTGAATTCATTTTTTTGTCTGTGGAAAGTACATTGACATGTTTAGATCAAGTTTCCTGGTTTTTTCTAATTTTGTTGTATTAAATTTGACACTATTTTATAGAATTTAATAAAGAAACGTAAATATACACAGAGAGAATTTTGCTGGACGAGTTTTAATGAAAATTTTGAAAAAAAAAACTTCATATTTATATTTTATGAATCCAGTTTTAATGAAAGTTTTTCGGAGAGTGTATGAAACTTTTAATAAATAAAATGAAATTTTAAACAAAACCAACATTTTATGAGAAATTCCATTAACTCAATGAAAACTTTCAATGGACGAATTCCAGTGAAGCTTCATTGTTTTTATGCAAAACTTCATTAATATCATGCAGATAATTCTCCCAGAGTACCTAAGCTTATAACATTGCATTAAAATCGCGAATATAGATAACAAATTATAATATGGTATTTTTCGTATATTAGTGTAGAAAAGTAATACCAATTCATGAGTTATTTACGCCAATATCAGACCTGGAGGATTTAACTTACATTTCAATTATTACTTGTATTAAATTCGAATTGAAAATTTTCAATTACAATTACAAATAAATGTAATAGATACTAAAAAACTCAATTACATTTATATGTAATTTTAGTTGTAAATTCTCAATTAAAAATTATACATTATTTTAATTAAATGTAGATGCAATTACAA
Organism: Leucophora obtusa; assembly: GCA_949987735.1. Taxonomy (NCBI): domain Eukaryota; kingdom Metazoa; phylum Arthropoda; class Insecta; order Diptera; family Anthomyiidae; genus Leucophora; species Leucophora obtusa. Next base: position 304,684,196 of record OX465295.1, on the reverse strand, counting down.
TTTTCTTTTAGATTTTCAATTACATTTAGGCGAGATTAGCGTGCCCAAGCATAAAAACCAGAGACCGTAACGGTCCCTGGATCAAAAATAAAAGTTATTTTTTGACTTTTATTTTTTCGAGCAGAAATAAAAGTTATTTTTTTAGTTTAATTTTTTTCAACAAAAATAAAAGTTATTTTTTGACTTTTATTTTTTTGAGCAAAAATAAATATTATTGTTTCGACAAAAAAACACATTAAAATATTAAGATCTTGGCAAATTCATATCAAACACCTAAAAATATGAGAAGCCCTATAAAAGCGAGCTCCACGGGAATTTTTAGTTGTCATTGATTTAAAAAAAAATTTACTCTTGCTCAAAAAAAAGTCAAAAAATAACTTTTATTTCTGCTTAGAAAAATAAAAGTGAAAAAATAACTTTTATTTCTGCTTAAAAAACTAAAAGTCAAAAATTTAAAAAGCAATGCATTTTTTGGATGACTAGGCCACAAGGATCAGAATGATGTTCTTGAATCAGTTCTCCGATATTTGGTTATATGTGCTTTTTTTGTTTAAAAATTCAAAAATAGCTGTTATTTTCGGTCCCTGCTAAAAACATATAGATACATAAATTTTCATAGATTCATCCATATATAAATATATATATATATATATTGCGATTTAAGGCCACCGCCCCCGCTAGAAATGTGCCTTTGGGTATAGAAATACACCATGCAAAAAGTTAAGGTGATCGTATAACGGGAACTCATGCCGCATCGGCATTACGAAAATAATGAAAGATGTTATTCTGTAAATTTCCTAGTGGGACGTCTTTGGCCAAAATAGCTTTACAATCTCGTAGTCATAATTAGTATTAAGTTTCATGGGTCTTTTCTGAGCCCAGGCCACTAAGGGTTAAAGATTTTTAAAACAAATGTAATGTTTTTCTGAAAACTGTGTAAAATTTGATAAAAACATTAAAATTTTGTTTAATTTTTGACAAAATGAGCAATTTTTCTAAAATGTCCTGGAAAGCAGTCGCTCCAAACACAAACCTGAATTATTATTTTTCCAATTTTTTTTTTTTTTTCTTTAATACCAACTATTATGTGATACAAATAGCAATCGACATCTCTAAATTAGGCATTTTAAAAAATCTTTAAAATTAATTTAAAAAAAACAGGTTTTTGCATTTATATCAAATTCGTGGGTCATTTTGCGTTCCAGGCTAAAGTGGGTTAATGATATCCGATGAAGTCAAAATTCCATGTCTGAATCACTTTGACTATATTAAATGAATAAATGGAATAAAAAATAATTTTTTTTCGTCGAAATTTCGAATTTTTGGAATTTTTAATAGTAATATACTTTTTTTCCAAAATGGGCCATTTTCGTCCAACTTTCGGCACGGGTTAACTTTTTCCAAAAAAAAAAATCGATTTCTTCCATTGGGGACCATTTCCAATAAAACTGGGGGTGTAATGAACGAAAATCGACAAATCGCTATTTTAAGGGACAGCCTAATGTACATTAACGAAATTTGAAGTAGTATCTGCGTGTATGATCATACAAGTTAATGCATCTTCATGTATCTTCATACATGTACCTATATGGATGCATGTATGGAGATTTATGCACACACAGGAAAAAAAGTTGCCAACCGAATAGCTCAGCCTATTTTGTTTGCTACAACCAATAAATTCGGTTGGTCAAACCATACTGGAATGTAATTCCTTAATATTTTGGGTACTGCAACTAAAATTCAGTTGTATAAACCGAATTTTATTCTGATAACCAATATTCAGTTGTACCAACCTATTTTAGTAACCGAATTTCATTTGGAAAATTGCATATTTGTTCTCTGTGTGTATCCATATATGTAAAACATACATACTTAAGAACATGCACGAGCATAAATTAAACCTGAAGGAATCCATATATGTCGATTTTTACTTCATTAATAAATTTTTAAAGGTCAATTAAACAAAAAAAATTTTTTGTTATTTACCTAGAAAATATTCCATGAATATTGTGCATCGCAAATACTCATTTTCCGTCATTGGAAATGCTTCTTAAAACCCCTATACGGATAAGCGATATTTCTAAATGTATATCACTCATACGTACAGTTCCCCTAATATACACAGAAAATACAGTAGGCACCAACAATGGGAATTTGTAAAACAGCAAGCACATTTTCTTTTAAATTGAAATTTTATTCCCAACAATTCTTTTGTTTGAAATATTTGTAACTCATTTGTAAATTGTTATCTTTCATATAAAAATTGTTTAAAAATAAAAATTCAAAGTTACAAAAAAAATAATGTTTTTTTGGATTTACAAATTTCTTTGTTGGTGCCTTTTTAAACAATTTTTTTTTGTATTTACAAATTTGTTGTTGGTGCCTTTTTAAAAAATTTTTTTTTTGTATTTACAAATTTGGTATGAGAAAGGTGTTTAAAAATTTAATTAGAATTTTGTAATTTCTTTCTGTGTATTATAGAAACATCACCGTTCTATATAGAATATTTGTGAGATAAGTATATTACAAAACTTATTTTTAAAATGTCTTTGGCAATAAAAGTGTTTGGATTTTTTGTATATTTTATAAAAGATGCCGTTAATGGGACCCAGTGTATCTTATAACTTTTCGACATGCATAAGCATATTAGTGTAATTTTCAAAATGAAAAATAATAAAAAAAAACATGTCTGAGAAAGTGTGTCTTCATTTTGAAATCATCTGAAACTAAATTTATCTTAATAATACACACAGAAAAAATCGAAATCGACCTGCGGCACTTGATTTTGTTGCATTTTGAAACCACTTAAAAAAATTTGGAACTAAATTTGTCACATTTTTCAAAATCTACCTTTGGAAAGTGATTTTATGACATTTTTATTTATTTAAAATTGAGTGCTGCAGACTAATTTTGAAACAATTTTGTTTGCGTATTTCTAGGAAAACCGTAGTTTTAGATGTTTACAAAAGTTTTTTGTTAATTTTTGAATTTGGAAAATTGCACTAAACTGCATGTGTATGTCGGAAAGTTATAAAATGCACTAGGAAACATTAATGGCATCTTACACGTAAAGAAAAAAAGATGGTTTTGATAATCATATTTGAAGACGATCATATATCTATACCAAACATTTCTCCTTGGACATGGTATAATACGGGTTTACTGATATTTGTAACACCAAAAACATAGTATAACTATCGACTCGGAGTCAATTATGGATACGATTTAACAACTTCCGTCTTTCCATCCGTCTGCCTGTATGTCCATGTATTTTTGCGCACTCTACAGGTCGCAAATAAAGGGTGGCAAGTGGCACCATCCTGTTGGAAACACATATCATCCAGGTACATATCCTCAATTTCTGGCCACAAGAAGTCCGTTATCATCTCGCGAGAGCGAACACCATTCACGATAACTGCTGTGACGCCACCAGCCCATAAACCACACCAAACAGTCACTCTTCGTGGATGCATCGGCTTTTCAACAATCACTCGTAGATTCTCATTTGCCCAAATGCGGCAATTCTGCTTGTTAACGAATCCACTGAGATGAAAGTGTGCCTCGTCGCTGAAGATGATTTCCTTTGTAAAGTCACAATTCACGTCTGTCTGTTCAACCAACCATTCGGCGTATTGACGACGCTTGAAATGGTCAGTAGGCTTCAGCTCTTGAGTCAATTGAACCTTGTAAGCGTGTAAATTCAAATCTCTATTCAAAATTCGCATCAATGATGTTCGCCAGATGTTCAATTGTTGAGCACGACGACGGGTCGAGGTTGACGGCTCTTCTGCCACACTATCGCGAACAACAGCAATGTTTTCCGCATAACGAACTGGACCAGCATGCACAGGTGTTTTCACATTTCCTATAGCCCCGGTTTGCTGAAATTTGCGCACAATTCTTCGGATTGTGGACGCATTTGGTCGAATATGCTGACCAAAGAAATCACGAAGTGCACGAATTACGTTCGAATTTGAACGCCCATTTTCATAAAAGGCTTCAACAATCTTAACGCGCTGCTCAATTGTGTACCTCTCCATATTTGAATTTGGCAAACACTGAAACAAAGAAATGTCAAATTAAGGTGGCAATCAACATCGTGCATTATGGTTGGACCACCCTTTATTAAGAGATTTTTATGAAATATTGTACACCGACTTACATCGGCCCAAGGATGAAGCCTATTGATTTTGTTAAAATCGGTTTATGTTTATACGAAGATATTTCAATGAAATTTGTGATTAAAGTCCGCAAAACTTAATATTTTGGTCGTCAGAGGAGAAAAATATGAGCTGATTCTCCTTATACTCCAAGGAAAAATCGAGGGTAGGCGTGTGATTGGACGAAAGGAGATGCCTTGGTTACGCAATATTAGATCGTGGACTGGCATTCGTTCAATTGGAGAACTCGTCCGCCTGGCTACAAACAGGGAGACGTTTGCAAATATTATACATAATATAATATAACAGTGATTCGCTAACATCCTGTGCAGGATATGCATCAAAGTGACGCATATCCTGGATGAAATCGGTCCAAGTTTAGACTATAAAGAGGTCCCCCTAAAATTGGCTTGTTTGCACTCTACAGGTCGCAAATACGAAGATATTTTAATGAAATTTGTTATACTACATTTATAGATAAGCAAAAACCCACCTAGTTTTTGTATAAAACTAGTTTTTGTTTGATTTTTTGGTTGCGTTTTGACAAGTTAAAAACTAGAAGAGCCAAAAACGGGTTACTTTTTGCTCTGGTATAAATATAGTATTACACTATTCATACGAGTTTATGGAAATAGCCTATTGATTTCATGTAGAATCGATCCAGGTTCCCTGTGCCTCTCTAAAGGCCCTTCAATAATGAGAGTTTTAGCACAATACACGTCGAAACTATTAAGATATGTGATAAGAATTATAGGGGGGCCTTTATATGGGGAATAGGGCTAACCATAGACCGATTTTAAGCATAACTAATAGTCTTCATTCTTGGGCTGATGAAAGTCCTTGTGTCAAATTTCAACACAATATCTTAATACTTGCGCACAGTAGGGTGCAATTATGCTGATTTTTGGGGGACCTTTAGACGGGCAAATTTGATTAAAATATCTTCATATCTGGGAAAAACCAATTTTGGAGAGATTTTTATATGGGCACTAGGTCTAAACATCGACAGATTTTAGTGAAATCAATAGGCTTTGCGTTTTTGCACTGGTATAAGCCGGTGTACCAAATTTCATCAAAACATCTTTATATTTGCGAACTGTAACATGCACAAAGAATACATGGACAGACAGACAGATGGACTGACAGACGGAAATCATTGATTCGAACCAAAAACTAGTACCGACTCAATCGTTATACATAAAAATGGTTGTTTTTGGTGTTACAAACATCATTACAGACTTATTATTTTCTGTCCACGTAGTAGGTACGTGTAGGGTATAAATCTTAAAGTATATTATCCACAGAAAAAAAAACACAACCCAAATAATCCAAAATGCCGTTAAAATTAAATAAATTAAATATCAATTTGTTGTAATACATGAATGGGTGTTGAAATCTTAAATTGTTTACTTTCTCCTATTTTCAGCTAACAAGGAAATTACTTAGTGGTGTAACCACAGATCTTAATGATAATTAGTTATGTTGTAGAACACAAAAAACTAATAGACAAGCTTCTAGATTTAGGGGTTAAAGAATGGAAATTTCATAAAGGCGTCTTAATAATGGATCAACGACATGTCGCTGTCACTACTGACTTGTTGATCCGCTGCCATACAAAACACATATAGAGACCTGCTGATATTTTCATACAAATTTAAAATTTTTATCAGGGCAGATCAGCAGGAGGTCACTGTGATAAATTAATGACACTGACGTTGCTAGCGTAGGTCAGAAAGTTGTCATCACTACTTTATCTTTTAAAAACTGCTAAAAAATATTTTTGCATTTTTCTTATTATTTTGCCTACTTCCAATACTCAATTATTCTCTCTTTCTCACTTCCTCACTTATACGAGTATATTTTAATGAAATTTCTTTGACTGATCCGCTTCGGATGATGGAAAAACCCTACTGATTTTATTTAGAAGCGGTCTATATTTAAACCCAATTCCCATACAAAGGTCCAAAATAGGCATGTCCGCATGCTACAGATCTCAAATATGAAGGCATATCGATGAAATTTGGCACAACTTATCGGCCCATGTTTGGACCAAGTCCTAGATAAAGGTCATCCCAAAATTTGCATTTTCGAACGCTACAGATTACAAATACGAAGATATTTTAATGAAATTTGGTACTGACTCACAAGTGGACAAGGACAAAGCCTATTTTTACTAGATAGGATCGGTCCGTACTTGAACTTATCGCCCATATGAACTGTATTTACGAGTTTCTCTTATATACACCTAACATTAGCTAAAATCCAAATTCCTTACCATTATTATATTTAGTTTTATCATTTTATAGACAACTTTTGCCACAAGTCCATTCCAACCCATTCGAATTTTAATTCCAAACATTAGTTGACTTTTATCCGCACTGGTGTAGAGTAACATATAGTCGGCATACCTGACTTTAACTTTATTATTAAGAACAAATGTTTGTGATGATGGTAAATAGGCGGGTTTTCAACGTCAAAAAAAGTGCAGATATGTTTTTAAGAGACATTTGGTAAATGTTTGTACATGCCGACTTGTCACTTAAACGACGCTGATGCTATCGTTTTTAAGACACGTTTTTCAGTTCAAATGTTCAATTAATTTCCTAAAGGAATGTTTTTTAGTTTGACTATAGATCATAACTTAATATCACTTTCTGTTTAAATTACTTTCAAATTAAAGAAAGATGATACAATTTTCACAAGTAAGTAAATTACAAAGAATAAAATTTTTTGAAAGAATTCGATAAGGCCAGCAAGACAGAATACGTATTTTCGGCTTTCCCTACAAAGCCATCACCAGTGTCATTTACCTTAAATGGGTTAATAATTTATAATTTTCTACTTATGTGACAGTTGAAAGCAAATCGAATTTGTTATCAACGACTCAACTTAGACTAATATCAACGTAATCTAACAATGCTATTTTTATCCTTTGTTATTATTACTCTTTTTTGCTTTGAACCTTAATTCTTAAGGTATCTCAGCTGATTCTATTCAACTCTGTACCCAGCAAAAAAGAGATGCCGAAGGAGTAGAAAAAGCACTACAATTTATGATCTACATATACTTCTTTTTTAACATAAACACTAATGATTTTAACATTGAGTTGTCATAGGAGAGGAGTACTTCGACTTTAATATTTTTTCAGTACTTTTTGAACGAGTGCAAAGGAAGCTCTTTTTCACAAATTAAAAGGTGCACTAACCTTCGCCAGAACCCATAAGGAAAATCCCATTAGTTTTTGGAAAAACGTGTTATGGAGTGACGAAACAAAAATTAACAGGATAGGACCAGATGGCGGAATCTTTGTGCGTCGTCCTAAAGGCCAAGAGTTTAATCCTCGGTTCACTCAGAAGACGGTAAAACATGGAGGTGGCGGTATTATGGTTTGGGGTGCATTTTCTTGGCATGGCGTAGGTCCGCTTATAAAAATCAATGGAAAAATGGACAAGTTTCAGTATTTAGATATTTTAAAAAACCATATGGAGCCATATGCCTTCAACTCCATGCCAATAAAATGGAAATTCATGCAAGATAATGACCCAAAACATTCCTCCAAACTAGTAAAAAAATGGTTTTGTGCGGAGAAGATTGATGTTTTGGATTGGCCAGCCCAAAGCCCTGACTTAAATCCAATAGAGAACCTGTAGAATGAAGTGAAGGTTCAAATCGCCAAGAACTGTGGTCGGCCGCACAGGAAGTTTGGTACGCCATCCCCAATACAAAATGCTAAAAACTAGTGGAAAATATGGGTTGCAGGTGCGAAGCTGTCATCAGAAACAAAGGCCACAGCACTAAATATTAACGGTAAAATATTTGTGCATACCAACAAATTTAACAAATTCAATATTAAAACCATTTCTTCTCTTTTTTTTAAGATTGTGCCATTTATGTGTCCAGCTCATTTCAATGTGTTTTTTTTTTTTTGATAATTTTTTATTTACATTAATAATGATAATTTTTTATTTACATTAATGAATTTCAATTAAAGTTTATAGCAATATTAAATGTGCATAATAAACATTTGGAAAAAACAACAACTTGTTGGTTGTTAATAGTATTTGCAATATAGTAGCATAAGAAAGAATTCATGGTAAAATGTGCCATTTATATGTCCATAGCTGTATATACATATTTTTGAAAATTTTAAAATTATAAAATATTGAATTTAAACAAATTAACTATAAATATTAAGAAAAATTATTAGAATACAAAAAAAATAAAAAAATATTGGTCCCGCCGGGAATCGAACCGAGGACCCTCTGTTTGGAAATGCCAAGTGATACCAAAATACTTTTTACGATCACTTTTAGAGCAATTACTTTTTAGAAGCAATACTTAAGTGATTTTTTGGATGTGGTTCAGAAGTAATTCTAAAAGAGCTGTAAGAATGTAATAACGGATACTTTGGAAGCAATGAAAGAAGTGATTTTTTGAAGTTGTTCAGAATAACTTCTAAAAAAAGAGTAAAAATACACTAACGGATACTTGTGAAGCATTGAAAGAAGTAGTTTGTAAAGCATTACTTGCAATTTTTTTGCTGGGGTGTATGATAACCACAGATTTTTGAATTATAATGAACCGTTATATTTAAATGTATGTTATTTAAATTATATTTTGCACCGTCTCAATGTGTTCTTAAGATGAATGAGGGGAATGTTTTTCAGATCGAGGGGTATCTGAAGGGCAATTCTATAACTTTCTAACGACAAAATTCGGTAAATAAATTGAAAATTTTTCATGGTAAATTGTCAGTTTAACTACCGAATTTTGTCGTTAAAAAGTTATAAAATCCCACTGCTGGTCATTAATATTCGTCATTATTCGGCTTTCAGAAGACAGAACTAGTTATTTTTGTTAGACAAAGTTGTTTTTATAAGCACCATAGCTTATGCGGGGATACTTATGTAATTATAAAATTAATGTGATATTGGTAACTACTTAGTTTTTAACTTTTAATAAGTTTACGAGTTAGCCTTATTATTTCGCAATATTTAACCAATTTTTTAAATGATTATCAGCATATGAGTAAGTACTTATTTTGGTAACTACTTAATTTTTATATTTTTATAATTCTGCGGGTAAGCAGATTCACAAATTTTGTGCGTTTTTTAGAGCACCGAATATGGACAACTACTTACAAAAACGATCTTGTCGAATAAAAATAATGAGTTTTGACACTGAATTCTAATTCTACTACTTATTATTTAGAGATAATAAAATAAGAGAAAATAAAGCAAGAAAAACAAAAAAAATAATTAAATTATGAAGAATTAATTACTATTCAACTAATTATAAATAAAAAAAACTAAAATTTTTTATCGCTTTTGGATTTTTACAAGTGTATTTACTAGTAAGCGTCGCATAACCTTCTTCGTTGAATTATTGCAAATTATGAGTTAACATGATTACGTGTTCTCATACCCTTAGCATAAGCTCGGCAATAAGCAATTTTATGCCGTTATTCTGCCGACGTACTTAAGTTATTGCTGAGATATCTAGACTGTTATTTAAACCTGCGAGTACCAAATCTAAATTTCGTGAATTTCATACATATTTTAATACAAACATTGGGGCACCATGACATCACAATACACTTTTAAACTCCTAAATGTGGGATTGCTCATCCAACGAAATATGTGTCTATTTTTCTTTTGCCTCTACCACATATCCAAATTTTATTAAAATCTGCGGGTTATACCCCTACATAGTTTCCTTGCAAATCTTTTGTTCTATACATTTTTCTCTAAAGAGTGCGCCATTAAAAAACTGAACACAGAGATGTTTTGCTCGTGTTCTTTCTGAACCTTAAATGTTTTATGCCTAATGTTAGCTTTAATTCTTCGCACAAAAGTTTCCGAACATTTTACCAGCCATGCCATTTCGCGATCCGAAATGTTTGGTATCGCCCTCAATAACTTCTCCAATTTTTGGCTTTGGTTTCTTTTCTGGGTCCTTTTGCCTTACCCGTTCTAGACTTTCTTTCGACTATTAGGTCCTTATTGAACTTTTTGGCCACTCTGGAAAGAGATTATCTGGACACACATACTTCTGTTGTAATTTTTTTATAAGTCGACAATGAATTAGAATTTTCAGTAATTTTCTTTTGTGCACTTTGATTCTCTGTTGTAAACTACCAAACTACTCGAATTTGACAAACCGATGCATTTTGTCATATGACATATTTCTCAAAGATATTTTGATCAAGAAAATTTCGTTTAATTAAAGGTGAAAAAAAAAGTTATGAAGACTAATGGGTGTTACACTTTTTTACGGCGCACTTCTTACTTGACTATTTTGATTTGATTGTAAATATAAACGTGAGCCTGCCACTATTATAGTTGAGTAAATATTTTTTACAGTTGAATGAACACAGCAAACACTGACACTAATGTATCTGCTATGACAACATTACATAATGCTATAAATCAATAGCCAGAAAAATAAGAAATATCAAATGTCATTTATCTTATTAAATATAATAAGTGACATTCTTGGAAATGTAAACCCAAAAATGAATGTAATGAGGAAAAAGGAAAAAAGGGTTAAATTTAAAATTATTGGGGATTGAAGCAAATTGAAATTATCATTTATACTATAAATAATATATTTCCAATTCTAAGCTAAGTATAGATATATATTCGAGAGCTCACTCAGGAAATTATGTTAAAATAAAGGAATTTGTAGTTAAAAAAGTGTACACTACATTTACATATAAATCAACTTCAATACGAAGTTACTTTTAGCTGTTAAAAATCAACTGACAAATGAAGTAAAAATAACTACAAATGCAATTACAGCAACATACACCCACATTATTGTAAAACTGTACAAACAAACACAAATTCTAATAAAATAACGTAAACAAAAATTATTGTAAAAATGTATTGTAAAAACTAATGTTTTTGCTAGTTAAACTTGCTGCCTAAAATACTAACACGAGATAATAATTTAATAAAAACAAATTTATGTAAACACTTTTAACTTAATTTTATTCTCGAATAAATTTAAAATTGATAAATCAAAATGTACGCATAATATCACTTTTATTAATCAATATTAAGTTATTGTTATAGATGTCTCCTGCGAGGGATAAATATTGCTTGTTTGGCTTCCTTGTTTTAAAGACAAATCCCAGGACAGGTCCCTGAACTTTGTTTTTTATAAGAGTTCAGTAACCTGTCCTAGGATTTGTCTTGTGACATGTCACAAGGGGTCAATTTCCACCTCCTATGACAACGCCATGTAAAAGTGACCAGTCTATTTCATATAAAGGGGCCAGTTCGGTGACAGGATAAAATAGGATTAGACAATTTTCATTCATTATACCCCCAATTTTGATCAGATTGTTTCAAAATGGAAGAATTAGTCTTTTTTAAGTTAACCCATGCCGAATCGTCGTCGAAAATGGCTTATTATTGTGAAAAATAACATCTGTATTAATAATTCCTACAATTCAAAATTTTTAAAAAATTACTTTTTTATTTAAATTGTTCATTAAGTATATTTAAAATTATTCATATACAGAATTTTGGTTTCATCGTTTATCATTAACCTACTTTAACATGGAAAATGACCCATAAATTTGATAGAAATTAAAAAACGTATTTATTTTTTTTTTATTATTATACTGAATTTTGACTAAGCAAAAGCCAGCTGGTTTTTGTACAAAACTAAATTACAAAAACCAAGTCATTTACACTGGTTATTTAGTTTTTCTTTGTCACACCACTTTTGTATTAGACATTTTTCTTTCTGTTTTTATTGTTAAACTAATGAAAAAAAATTATTAATGCATTTAAAAATTAATAACAACACACAATTTCAAAATAAAATAGAAATATTCTTAAAAAACTAAAAAATATTTTTTTGACACTTGCTTTACTTCTATATTCGTTGTAACAGGGTGCATCGAAAGTTAACTATAAATGATACCGGGTGTATCAAAAATGAACATTTCAGATATTTTTACTTGGTTTTTGGCAAAAACCAGGTAGAATGAGGTTTTCAGTTTGTATGAAAATTGTATGGGAAAACTAAAGTAATTTTGTAGTTTTCGGCTCAAAAACTAAAAATGGCCAAAAACTACTAGTTTTTGCCCAGTCTAAATATACTATTAAAAAAAATGTTTAAGTATTTAATTTGGAAACGTCAACAGCAATTTTTCTAACATATTGATTATAATTAAAGATAATAAATATAATTCGGGTTTTGTGTGGAAAGGCGACTCATTTACAGTATACTTTAGGAAAACTGATTTTTTTTTTGTCAAAAATTGTACATAATTTGCCTGTTTTCGCCAAATTTTGTATAATTTTCAAAAATTGTCAATTAGATATTATTAGACTATATTTGTCTTAATTTTTATTTAAGCAAATATTAGCTTTTATTTGGTCAAAAATGGTCCATGAATCTTAACATAAATTGTCATTACAAGTTTGCAAAATCTAAAATTGCTCGAATCAATTGAACGCTTGTTTAAAACTGAACACTTGATAGACATTTTTATTTCCTATAATCTGATCCTTATAGGGTTAATGTTTCGAATTGATGCGAAAAAATACCTAAAGAGTTACTACACTCACAATATTAAGTTTGTTGGCTGAATAAAATTTATTGCTGTTTTTTGTCTTAAAATAAAATTTGTTGATTTTAAAATTTTTTTTTAATTTAACAAATCTAAATTTATGTAAAAAATTTGGAAGACTACAGTTTTATCTGTGATTATACTAAATCGTAGAATTTATCCAAATTTAGAGTCTCGGTACCCTCCCCGGGCCTAGTCCATATCATGTGAGGTCATATAAGAGTAATCCAATGGAGCAAATATTTTGTCCCTTTTGCTCCATCTCACTGAGTTTTAGAGATATTGGCCATTTTATGAAGTGGAAAATTTTGACTTAAAATTTTCGAAGGTCCAAGGCCCACCATCTGCGCGTATTTGTTAACAGTTGACCAAAAACGCATTCGAATGAAAATTTCTCAAGCTTGTTTGGATCGATTTAAGCGAAATAAAATGGATTTTAAGCGTAGTTTTACCTCGTTTTAAACGTTTATTTTTTTAGATTTTTAAGAAATCCAAAAAAAAATTTGGAAATATAAAACTTTTTATAGTGGTTTAAATCCACTAATATTCAACAATGTTTAAAAAAATTTCAGATATTTGTGCTCGAGGTCAATGATTTTTTTATAAATATTCTCCTTATACTCGTAAATCAATATTTCGATATTCTTTGAATATCATCCTCAGGATTCTTCCAGTGAGTGTTTGCATAACAAAACTTTAAGCTACAGTCGTGTATGCACAGTATGCGTCTGTTCCAGTGAAGTAATATTCTCCTTATAATATTTATATTAAAATAACTGACCTAGAGCACAAATATCTGAAGTTTTATTAACAATTGGAAAGGTCGAATAAATAACTATTCAACAATATTTTTTTTTTTATTTTAGCAGGATAAATTGTCATTTGCAATTAACTAAAATACATCTAAAATTTTGTAAATTAACAGATTTTTTCTTGGCTTTTATATTTTAATAATATTTAGCAAACAGATTCAATCGATTTGAGTATTTTTTCTTCAGTGACTTTTTGAACCGAATTTTGGTAACTTTAGCGAAAAACAAACTTTTCTGTCACTTTTTAATTTCTCCAATTTCTCCTTTTCCCAACGAAATATTTAAAATTCTATCAATCTATTCGTAGAAGGCTAAGAAATTTTTAATAACTTTTTTGATTTATTAATGCATCTATCGCAGAGAAGTTTCGATACTTTTGATCCAGAATACTTTCAAAAGAATAAATTTTCGAGTTATTAACCATAATTGTTTAAACAAAAAATAGTTCTAAGACGCTTTTTTAATCATTTTAATTGAACATTTTTAGCATTTCCAGTTTACAGCATTATTGCAGCGAAAATACTTATGTAAATTTTTAACATATTATTTCGCTGGTCTTCCAACAAAAATTAAATTTTTTTACAACATTCAACAAACGTCGTGTGCCACCAAAAATGCGTGTCATAGTTTTGCCAGACCTGGTCTAGTTAAATTATTAACATATTATATTTGTTTTCACATTTAGCATAAGTAGAGCATCATCAATGATTTACCCATCAAGGCAAACGACACTGATGATGGCTTTGTAGCGAAAGCCGAAAATACGTATTCTGTCTTGCTGGCCTTATCGAATTCTTTCAAAATTTTTTATTTTTTGTAATTTACTTGTGAACATTGTATCATCTTTCTTTAATTTGAAAAATAATTTAAACAGAAAGTGATTTTAATTTAGGATCTAAAAATCGAACTAAAAACATTCATTTTACCAAATAAAAAGATCAACTATACATACCCCTCATTCAAATAAAATAATTTTAAAAACCTAGCTTTTGCTTTTCATTGTAAGGCTAAGAACATTTCGAATTTAAAAAGTACCAAATATTGGTACTTAGGAAATACTAGAGCTTTTACGTACGTAGTATATATTTAAATTATCCGTAATCATTAAGAACGTTCCAAGTAATTGTAGCTAAAATTAAAAAATGCTATATTTGAATGTGCTAGCTACGTTTTATTCATATGACCGATTGTTTAAATTTTTGTCTTTGAATTGGTAAATTACCTAAAAATTCTATTACATTTAATTTAAAATATTTTTATATTTTTGGTAATGGATTTTTGCCATTTTTAAAATGATAAAAAGAAAAAGGAATCAAATTTAAAAAATTTTTCTCTTATAAATTTGCTTACTTCTTAACGTCAAGTAGATAGTTAGTATTTGGTAGTTGTCTACCAAAATAGCAAATAAGAGGAAATCTTTACAAAAAACTTATTCAACCATGAAAGTGGCAAAACTTGTGTTGACATGAGTTTGGCACGTTCATGTTCGTATGGTTATGGATTGAATGTCAGTATTGCTAAGAAATTGTTACAAATTTATTTTTCTGTATTTTCTAGAACTACATATTTCTTCTTATGTTTGACACTTTAGACTTTTTTGCTTTATATACTTATACGTTGTTTTTTTATTTGAAATTTGAATTTAAGCAGATGCTAAGTAATTCTCTCACCCGATGTTAAGAGTTTGTGCCGAGCTAGTTTTAAGGGAAACGAAAGATGAATAGATAAATTTTATATTTAAATTATAATAAATATGCAGCAACATTTTATATATTTTTTCTCATTAACTGAGATAAACAAAAAAATCTTCAGTAGAATATTTGTATGTGTCTGTTTGATCACTTCTGAAATTAAAAAAAAAACAATAACAGAAAGCTGAATAGAAAATAAAACTACGAATTAACTACAATACATTCAAGGCCTTACGTGGGTTAGGTGGCTAAGCTGTCAAACACTAGCATAGTTACGTTTGTAATGTAGGAGTGCATGGGTTCAATTCCTACAGCCGACGGGTTGTTGAAAAATTATCATATAGAGACAATCTGACAATAAAATATAAACAATGGGTCATATGAATAAAACTTAGCAATTACTTCGAAGTAATTACTTTGGGCTTAGGAATGGCTTTTAACTCCAAATTTACCAATTGGCTGGTAGAATAGTATGAAATGTAAACGAAAATTAAAAAATTAAATTTCTAGTCTACTCCCAAGCAGACTAGATTTGTGAAGTAATTGCTTAAAAAACCCTGTATTTCCCCCTATTAGTAATATCTATTTTTTATTCATACGAGCCAATGGGCCATAAGAATAAAACTTAGCAATTACTTCGAAGTAATTACTTTGGGCTTAGGAATGGCTTTTAACTCCAAATTTACAAATGGGCTGGTAGAATAGCATGAAATGCAAACGAAAATTAAAAAATTAAATTTCTAGTCTACTCCGAAGCAGACTAGATTTGTGAAGTAATTGCTTAAAAAACCCTGTATTTCCCCCTATTAGTAATATCTATTTTTTATTAATATGAGCCAATAATACAATTTAATGGAAAATCACTGATGAAGCCTGTCCATAGAAAAAGGCAGAAACTAAATCTAGTCTGATTTGGAAATTAATGTGTTTATAACTTTTAGAAAAAAGGTTTGTTCTTCTTCTTAACCTCAAACCTACTTAATCAGGAATAGTTTTTTATCTGTGATTAGTTCATAAGTCCCAGGTGTGGTAGATCCAAAAAAAATATATTTTCCACTAATATAGATACCTCGAATATTGCCAGCATGAAGTTTCGTAGAAATCAGATAAAGAAATAAGGGGTCAGGCACTATTGGGTTAAATATAATTTCCACGGAACTTGGATTACAAAATGAAAGGCCCATAACGGGGAAAGGCGCTTAGATGGAATATTCCTGTAAGTGTATTATTATAAAAGTGGCAACACTTACATATTTAAATATTAACTGTTTTTAATTTCGCACAAAGTTTTTTATAAAAGATCTTTGACTTAAAAAATGACCTTCCACCTTTAAAGTAGTATTATAGTATTTGGATTTACCAAAGGAAAATAAAAACGTGACTGTAACAATGTAACATAATATATAACAAAACATAAACTCATTTTAATCCAATAAAAAGACAAATTGCCATCCCATGGTATATTAACATTTTTACTACTCATTAAAACCGTTTTATTTCCCTTTTAAACAGCGAATGTAAATCGAAAATGTAAATGATGTTTAGGTTTAGGTTATGTTAGTTCATATAGTTAAACTAGTAGGATTTGACATCAGCTGCATATAACATTTCCAATTGTTATTTAACTGAGTTTGAAACAAACCAAATGTGAACAATGTGGTGTCCCCTAAATTATGAGTTGTCGATTTTCAATGTTAACAATCCGAGTTTTTTCCATTTGATGTCAGGTGTTCAGATTAGAAAAACAATTTTTTTTTTCTTCGTCCGAAATGATGGTGTTGATAAAATTAAATTAGTTTTGTTAAAACTATCACATTTACGCAATACAATCAAAGCAATAGCTTCCTCGATATTATCAGAAATAAATATAACAATTTTATACCTGAAGTAGGATTATACCCAACCAGACTAAAAAAATTTTCCATTTTACCCTATATCTCTTAGTTTTCAAAATATGGGCCATTTTCCAAAATAAATATTGATGAAATTTTGTATGAAATGATGACTTAACTTTACCGCGATTCAAAACTGGTTAACGTTTAATGAAATGGTTTTTATTGTTAAGTGTGTGTGTGTTTGTTTTTACTTTTTTTAAGGGGGGACATAACATTGGCCGTTTTTTTGAAATCGACTTTTTTTATAATTTTGTATTTTAGTAAATATTCTTAAGATTCTAAGAAAAAAAATTTCATGTAAAAATTCCTACGGGTTTAAAAGTTACAGCCGGATTAGTGAGAGCGCATTTTTAATTTTACGTACGGCAGCTGGTATATACACAAACTTTGAACGCGTTTATCTCGAAACCATGTTTTTCGTACTGGTTGCGGCACTTTTTGACGAAATTTTTTTTTTTTGTATTTTTTAAACTTGATTCGCTATCGTATGACACGAGCTTTTTTTTAAATTTTTTTCCGATTTTTTATGAATTTTTAAAGCCAATATTTTTTTCGAAAAAACACACTTTCAAATTTGGAACATCACTAAAAATTTAAAAAAAAAGCTCATGTCATACGACAACCAATTTCCTTAAGATTTAAAAAAGTAATTTTTTTCCAGATCGGACAATTTTTGCGACTCCCAGCGCTGCAACCACGAGGCCCCGTTTTTTTCTCTGCCGCCAGTTTGGAGCTCTATAAAACCATGTTGGAGTGAAAAATATATTTTTTTGAATGTTTTTTCTTGTAATTTGTTCAATTCTCTGTAAAAATTTTTGTTTTTGACTCAGTTATGAATTTTTAAAAAAAGGTCTGTTTTCTGTGCCGCGAATGTCATGTCCCTCCTTAAATTAATTTATATTGCACTCATATTTATGATAAGTTCATATGATTTTCCTTGAAAATCTGAGAATGCATCAAAGAAAAATATCTTCAAAACTGAAGCGTTTCTTGTTTTAGGGGGAAGGTGGGAGAAATTTAAGAAATTTTTCATTCAATATTTATGCTTTCCATCAAAGTCTGAAACTTTTTCAAAGAAAACTTTGATCTCCGATATGACCATTTTTCCGCAATCACCTTCATTAAAAACAAATTTCAATTACGAGAGTTCAGAAAAATATCTTTTATTTATACCATAATATTTCTTACAAATTCTTAAAAAAATTGTTGACTTTAAAACAGCCATATATTTCACATTAAAATTCTTTTAGTTGTGTTTTCAAAAAAAAAATATATAAGTTCTTTTATGTTATAATAACAAAGACGTTATTGTTTCTTGTGATCTTAATTATTGTTATTAGATTTAACTCATTTCTTTTCTCTTTCTTTTTTTTTTAATATAATTTTACAATATATTTGCATAATCCCCTTTGAGTGTAAATAATGATAAAAGAAAATTAAAACCACAAAAGCAAGTAAGTTTTTATATGTAAATGTATTATGTTTTAAAAAGCAAAAACATACAGTGGACGAAACAATAATAAGTTCACTTAGAAAATTCCGAATTACTTTAGTAATAGTTGACATATTTCAAATTTGTGACCTCCACAAATTAGCAGAGGTAATTGCTAGTCGGCATCGTATAACAGGGTTTTGTAGATGGCTGAGGTAGTACATTCTTACCCAGAGTCTACCTAAAGACCCTAAAACCATAATTAACAGCACAATAAATTCTTCCTTTCTAGATTTTATACATTTCTTTATTTAGTAATTAATTTCAACACACAATAATGGAATTGAAAGTTTGTCCCACTTAAAGTACTAAAGTAGCATTTATCGGAAATTTGACAACTTTCCATGAGTTAAATTTCGGGATGAAAAAATAATAGTATGGTAGCACTTAAACTCTGAATTCCCCCAATGTTAGTATTATTAACCTTCTAACGCTGTTTTGCAATGAAATTTATAACATGTGTTCGGCACAAAAAATAAACCATGTATAATTTTTTCAACAAAATGTTGTTCCGTTTTCCATTTTAGGCGATATGGGCCAAAATAATTTAGACCGAATCTTGAAAACTAATGCATAAATATTAGTAGTATAAAGCCTAAAGTAGTCATTTTGCAAAGAAATAACTAGAATCTGAAAATTATATTTTTTCTCTGTTACTTAAGCCCCGTTCAGATTATCATACAAGTGTTTATACTTTTCTTCACAGAAGTTTAACAAAAAGTATGCTGAAATTATCTGGTTGTCAAAAAAGTATAAAAGAAAATCTTTTCAGTGTTCATACTGTTGCCGACACAGACAACAAATAAATAAAAACTGTTATTCTTTCTTTCAATCATTAATTTTTATTTGTGAATAACACAACACTCGTGTTGAGACAAGTAGTAACTCTATGAAATATTTCAAAAAATAAAGCTTGTCAAAAAAGTATGATCTATTTTTAAAATGTGTGAACCCATTTTGACATGTGTGTAACGAATTGTGTTCACACTATTATACATTTTCTTTATACAACACATTTCTGGTATGTATAACACACTTGTGTGATAATCTAAACGGGGCTTTAGGAAGATATAGCGATTTCGGTTTTTTGGAAAATACGAAATTGAGCGAAAACTCACCTTAACGTGAACATATATTGTTCAAACTTAAACGCTTTGCTATCAATACTAAATATATTATTTTTGCTATATTTCCTAAAAATCCTTTAACTCGTTTTCAAATCAGGACGATGTCTTTTAAAGGTATCCTGATAAATTACTGTGTGTCCTTGGAACAAATTAAGGACTTATTATAAAAGTTAAGGCTTCAGTCTTACTTTGAGTACATTATAAAAAATTTTTAGCAAACTTAAATATGTTTCTTAGATTTTGGAAAATTGTGATCATTTTAAAATAATTAATAATTCGGGTCACATGCATAATCACCTTTAAAATTTACAAATGGCTTATAAAATAAATTTTTCACACAAAATTAATTTTATAAACGTATTATAAGGTTTTAAAATTATTACGCACAAGCACTTTAATGTATGAATATATATTAGGGATGTGCGATTAATCGATTAATCAAACAGTACGATTAATCGGAACTTTGATTAATCAGTTAATTGATTAATTGAAAATTTGGTTAATCAGAATTATGGTTAATCGATTAATTTCAATTTTGATTAATCAGAACTTGAATGATTTTAATTAATTTTGAAAAAATACTTAAAAATAAAAAAATTACAGCAATAAATTTGATTAATCAAAATCATGACTAATCAATTAATCAGTATTTTAAATAATCGAAATAACCTGATTAATCTATTAATCAAAATTGTTGAATAATCGATTAATTGATTAATCAGAATTTTCATTAATCCGGAAGTTTGATTTATCGATTAATCGCATATCCCTAATATATATATATATTTTTTTGCAATAAAAAAAATTTATTGAAAATATTAGGTTGAATAAAGCCACTGTGGTAAATTTTATTGGTAATCCTGGAGTACGCTATACTTTTTTGTTTTTGCTCGGTGGTTCGATGGGTGGCTAAGGCGGTGCTTTGATAAGAGTTGTCGGAGTGTCAATTGCCCTTTATTAAGCAATATTACTTTTGTTTATTTATGATGAGCTTTCGACCTCCGTGCATTCACAAAAATTAATATATTGCTATCAGACAAACGATCTTATTAGCACCCGAAGTTGTGAGAAAGCTATTACTTATTTCATTCTTTATCTTGAATTCCCGGTATATCGAGAAATTTCAATTTGCATCCCACTTTCTCAGGAATTCGGAAAGTCTGGGAATAGAAAAACCCTAACTATACTCCAAAAAGTGGAACAAATTTGTAATATTTGGAACTTTAAAGAAAAATTCTTATTTTAATTGTATTAATTGAATTAATGTGGCACAAAAACCAATAAAATTTACCACAGACTCAAAAAAGAAGTTAATAGAAAAATTAGTAAAACATCTTATATACCAAGTACACTCACAATATTTTATCGTTAAAAACAACCTAAATAAAATATATATTAAATTAATTGAAAACACAATTAAAAAAATGACTACTGATTTTTCATTATATCCAAATCATTTTGCTATTTATTTTCAAACATTGTTTAATTAATCCATAAAAGAAATAAAAATAATTCAAAAGTCTGTTAAAACAATAATCAATTTTTAACTGACAAAACGTAAAAAGACGACTTTGTGGTTTGTGTTTCATATTTGAAAGTTTTTTTTTTTTTTTTTTTGAATTTTAAAAACACTACATACACGCTCATATTTTTATTGGCTATGTTTGTGTGTATGAGTAAAGAATTTCTTGTAATTTGAATCGAAATAATTTTGTATATAAAGAAACTACCCCACGGGAAATTTTAACAAACTGTCACCGAACTGGCACCTTTATATGAAATAGACTGGTCACTTTTACATGGCGTTGTCATAGGAAGGGGAAATTGACCCCTTGTGACATGTCACAAGACAAATCCCAGGACAGGTCCCTGAACTTTCGTTTTTATGTGAGTTCAGTAACCTGTCCTAGGATTTGTCTTGTGACATGTCACAAAGGATCAATTTCCCCCTCCTATGACAACGCCATGTAAAAGTGACCAGTCTATTTCATATAAAGGGGCCAGTTCGGTGACAGTTTGTTAAAATTTCCTGTAGGGTATTTTCACAAAAAAGAAAACCATAATATTTGATTTTTTAGTTTTAAAACAGAAAACAACGAAATTATTTAAATTATTTTTTCTAAAAATAGAACATTTGACTGAAAATATCAACTCCTAGAGACGATACATATTGTTTTGTGGTTTGTTTTTTATTGACTGATAAAAAAGTTAAACAATATGTTTCAATGTATTTTAATTGATTCTTCAATTGAAAACAAACTTTACCTATTACTTTTCAAATAAACCTCAATCGGTTATAGAAAATATATTGTGAGTGTATGCTAATTTCAGCAACTTTTAGTATATTTTTACTGCTTTTTTATGAGTACTTCTGAACAACATCCAAAAAATCCCTTAAGTATTGCTTCTAAAGAGTAATTGCTTTAAAAGTGATACTAAAAAGTGATATTGGTATCATTTGGCATTTCCAAATAGTGGGTTGCGGGTTCGTCGGCGAGACTAATATTTTTTTATTACTTTATTATTTTTTTTTATTATTTATAATTAATTTGTTAAATTCAATATTTTTAAAATTTTTAAAAATATGTATGTAGGTATATATAAAAAGTTATGAGAAATTGCTTTTTATGCACCTGTAAAAATAGTACTGAAAACAAAATTGAATTGGAGTGCACCTTCTGCACTTGATTAATAAGCACTTTTATTGAAGAGAATAAGGAACAATATCTCCAGTAACAAAGTGGTGTTTTTATTTCAGTCAACTGTCATGTCAAAGAATAGCTCAACGGTAGAGCGCTAGAGTAGCAATTGTGAGGTCGCAAGTTCGATACCCGGTGGCGGCAATAAAAAAACTTTTGTAAAATAAACAAAATATTTTTTTTCCGAAGAATATTTTTTTAATTTAAGTTGCTGAAAAAGAGCTACCTTTGCACTCATTCAAAAAGTACTGAAAAAATGTTGAAGTGGGAGTACACCTCTCCCATGACAACTCAATATTAAAATCATTAGTGTTTATGTTAAAAAAGAAGTACATCTAGATTATCAATTGTGGTGCTTTTTCTAGTGCTTCGGCATCTCTTTTTTTGCTGGGTATGTGACTCTTTGACATTGGCAAATAAAATTTGATTTTTTTGAATTTTTTTGTTCCTTTGTATGAAAAGTTAAGACACTCAGTCTTAAAAATGGTTTTATGACGGTCACAATGAGTCAGAAGTATGAATAGGCACCAAACTATTTTAAAGTATAATTGTTCTACATATTTCTTGAGATCTAATATTAAGCAGAAAGTTTTATTGATTCTAACAAGGATTTTATTCTTTAGTAGGTTTGAGGTTAAGAAGAAGAATAAACATTTTTTCAAAAGTTATAAACACATTAATTTGCAAATCAGACTAAATCCAGTTTCTGCCTTTTTTTTAATTTATTTTTATGGACAGGCTTCATCAGTGATTTTCCATTAAATTGTATTATTGTTTATATTTTATTGTCAGATTGTCTCTATATGACAATTTTCCAACAACCCGTGGGCTGTAGGAATCGAACCCATGCATTCCTACATTACAAACGTAACTGTACTAAAGTTCGACAGAACCATATACGGCCTTGAATGTAGTGTCGCTAATTCATAGTTTTCTTTTCTATTCAGCTTTCTGTTATTGTTTTTTACTTTTAGATGTGATCAAACAGATCATTTGCAATCAACTAAGTATGAGCAAAACTTTTAGTTGACTATACTGACTTTTTTTAGTGTACTTAGCAACAAACATAGCAAAATATGTAATTTTATCAAAAAGAAAAAAATGTATTTTCAATAATCCTTGTCGCAGTGAAATAATACAGTTCTACAAAATAAGACAATATTTATAAGTTACACAACTCTGCAGTGGATTTAGAATACCTTGGGGGGGGGGGGGGGGGGGGCTGATTTCGAATCTGCATTGGCTCTAGATTTTGCTATAAAAAATTTATAATTTAGTAACTATAGATCCAAAAAGAAAACCCCATTACACAGCTTGAGCTCAATTCCATGTCCTATTTTTCAAACTTAACTTTTGTAAATATAGTCGCTCAAATTTAAAATTTCGAATTTTTTTAAGGATTCTTTTTTTTAATTTTAAATATAAGACAAAGTGCGATTTTAAATATCAAAGCCAATTTGGAAAGAAAATACAGGGGTATGGCATCACCAAAAACAAAAGTTATAACGACATCGCTATCACTAGATGGCACTTTGTTAAAAAAATTGACAATTTTCTTTTTTTATTTAAATTGAAATAATAACAAACAAAAAAGCAAAACAAAAAAAAAGGAATTCTCAAATTTAATTATTTGAACATATTTTGCGCTTGATTTTTTCTTATTTTGTGCAGTTTTCAGCAATCTTTGAGTTTTTAAATATAGGCTCAGCTGATACTAAAGTGATACTAAGTAGTTGCTCAGGTGATAATAAATTTCAGCTCCCCCAACCGGTAAGTAGAGTAAGTTTTGATTTCCTATCTCTATAATTAATAGTCTCTGAGAAAATAATCCAAAGTTTGTATATATGTCATATTGCACAAACAAATTTTATGCACTTTTAGAGTCTATTGTAATTAAATTTAGATTTTAAATATGTCAGCTGGTACTGAAGTATTCAGCAATGTAATAAGTGAACCTATAGTTATTTCATCCACTGTATGGGTATGTTGTGTGCACCTCAAAGGAAAACCATTCAGTATTGTTCATATACTGCGTTAAAATGTGGTTAACACAAAGTAGAGAAACTTGTTTTTATTTGCATACTACAGAATAATAGAATTAAGATTTCATCGTGTGAAAAGTTTTATTGAAATTAATACATAACCCAGTCAACAATTTCGAAGCGCTTATAAGAAATATATTTTATTCAATATATTTATTTTTATTGAATTGAACTTTTTTTATTGAAAAAGAGGAGCCTTCTCAAAATAATCCAAAAAGTTGTCCCAACAAAAAGTTGTCTCTAGTAGTGGATTTTTTTTTTTTTTTTTTTTTAATTTATCAGATTATGATAAGGTATTATAAAACTTTTTATGATTGCTTGTAAAGATTATGTTCGATAGCTTTGAAAATAATATATTTAGTAATTTTTGTTGCTTGAAAACGCTCAAGTCAGATTTAGTTTTTTCTTTCACCTTCTCTAAATTATAAGAAGTGAAAAAAGATGCTTACAAAAGCGTTGTTGCATGTAAGTGGCAGTGAAAAATACAAAGTTATATTACACTCTAAATTAAATTTAATATTTTAAAAACAAATTTTCTAATATCAGCTGTAAATAGTGTAATGTTTGTACAAGTTCACATTATAGATTGCAAATACACATATAAATGATATTTTAATTTTACAATATAATACAATTAATAAATATATTAACCGCTATTGTAGGAAAATTTATGCATTCTTTTATTTTTCTTAAAAAAATTTTTTTGAACACAATTCCTTGAAATGCATTTAATATATTGTATGAAAAAAAATACTTAATGGCCAAAGCCATTAGGAACTTTTTCCATATTTTTGTGCGAGAAGGAAATATATAATAACATTTAATGAAAAAAACACTTTTAAAACTAATTTTTATTTTACGTGCAAATTTTTCAACATATAGAATATACTTAAATGTTTATGAGGCAATCCATACTAATTGCAGAGCCGTAAAACAAAAACCAGATCAACGTCAAATAATTCAAAGTCAAAAATTATTATTTGTTAAGCTCCAAAGCAGCTTTGTGATGTAAGTTATCAAAATCGGTCTAGCAGTTGAAGAGTTATAAGCGAGTCTATAAAGTACTCGTACAATTAAAAATAGTACGATTACTTTATAGAAAATCAAAAAAAGTTACTAATTTTTATGGATAGTACTGTCAAGCATACCGGCAAAACGTCGCGTAAATAGCCCCTCTTAAGTGTTTTTTTTTATTTTATCGAAAAAGTATTTAAACTTTTATGGGCCCCCAGCAAAAATAAAAGAGATTCTAAAGCCGTACAAAAAGCACTGCAATTAATGATCTAGATGTACTTCTTTTGTAACAATAACACTAATGATTTTAACACCGAGTTGTCATAAGAGAGAACTACTCCCACTTCAAAATTTTCCAGTACTTTTTGAACGAATGCAAAGGAAGCTCTTTTTCGTCAATTAAAAGTTCAAAAGAAATCTTCGCAAAAAAAATTATATTTTATATATTAAAAAAAAATGTTATTGCCGCCACCGGGTATCGAACTTGCGACCTCAAGATTGCTAAATCTAACTCTCTACCCCTAGGCTATTTTTTGATATGAAAGTTAACTGGCAAAAAAAAAACACCACTTTTTTATTGCAAGGAATTGTGCTTTATTCCCTTCAATAAAAGTACTTATTATGCAAGTGAAAAAGGTGCACTGCAATTCAGTATTATTTTCAGGACTAGTTTCACAAGTGCATAAAAAGCTAATTTTAAAAAAAAATATTGAAAAAACAACACTTTACTGGAAAAATAAAAATGCCCTGCTGGCAATCCGTCTCCGATATACGCAAATTGCCTTCAATTGAACGTAAAAACCATACGTCAATGTGGCAACACTTGCGAAAAAGGTGACAAGGAGGAGATAAACAAAAACTCTAAAGTAGAATGTTTGTATTTCTATTTGATCACTTCTGAGAGTAAAAACAATGACAGAAAGCAGAATAGGAAAGACAACTATGAATTAGCCACACTATGAGCAAGGCCTTACGTGGGTGAGATGGCTAAGATATCGAACTCTAGTATAGTTACGTTTGTAATGTGGAAGTGCATGCGTTCGATTCCTACAGCCGACAGGTTGTTGAAAAAATTATCATATAGATACAACCTGACAATAAAATATAAACAATAATACAATTTAATAGAAAGTCACTGATGAAGCCAGTCCATAGAATAAGGCAGAAACTAAAACTAGTCTGATTTGCAAATTAATAATGTGTTTATAACTTTGAAAAAATCTTTATTCATCTTCTTAACGTCAAACCTACTTAATTTCATCATTTTTATTTTATATATTTTTAAAAAAGGAAAAATTAAAAAAATATTGAATTTAAGCAAATTAGTTATAAATATTAAAAAGAAAATGTATTAAAAAAATATTGGTACCGCCAGGAACCGAACCCGCTATCATGTGTTTGGAAATATATTGTATCGAAATTTCATTTTGGGATCACTTTTAGAGCAATTATGCTTTAGAAGCATTAAGTGATTTTTTGGATGTTATTCGTAATTACTTCTAAAAAAACTATAAAAATTTACTAAAGCCCCGTTTAGATTATCACACAAGTATGTTATACATGTCAGAAATGTGTTGTATAACGAAAATGTATAAAAGTGTGAACAATGTTCGTTACACACATGTCAAAATGGGTGCACACATTTTAAAATACGGTCACACTTTTTTGACAAGATTTATTTTTTGAAATATTTCATAAAGTTACCACTTGTCTCAACACAAGTGTTGTGTTATTCACAAATAAATGTTAAACAAAGATTAAAAAAAAAGTGGTGAAATAAAATAATAATAGTAGAAAAAATAACTGTTTTAATTTATTTGTTGTGTGTGTCGATAACAGCCCGAACACTGAAAAGATTTTCTTTTATACTTTTTTGACAACCAGACAATTTCAGCATACTTTTTGTCATACTTGTGTGAAGAAAAGTATAAGCACTTGTGTGATAATGTGAACGGGGCTTAACCGATACTTTGAAAGCAATAAAGAAAGTGATTTTTTTTCAAGTTGTTCAGTATTACTTCTAAAAAATCAGTAAAAATTTATTAACGAATACTTTTGAAGCAGTGAAAAAAGTGGTTTGTTAAGCATGACTTCCAAATTTATTTTGCTGGGCCGTTAAAAATTTATGTTGTTCGGTTTTTTATACGTAATCGGTTGTCAGCTACTCTGACAAGTTAAATATGCAAAAAACGTCACCAAAATTATTTAAAAAACCCCTACAGGAAAAACTACCAAAACAGAAATAGTTAAATCTCCAAAATTTCAGTTATATATGTATGTGTAAGTGTGAGTGACAACTTAACCTCCCGAAAGTTATAAAAAATTGTCTTAATATAAGCAAAAATCACATAGTAAGGAAAAACAGTTATATCTATAAAATTTTGGTTTAATTTAAATCTACTAAAATTAAGCAAAATTTTTTTAAAATTTAAGAGATGTTTTTGCACTTTTTATTATACTAATGCTTAGCAACCAGATTCTGCTGATTTTAGCAGTTTTTCTGTGGGGGAAAATTTTTTGAAGGGTAGACCTCTAAAAAAGCTGGCAGTTTCACATATTGTAAAAAAAGTTTTTTTTAGTTAAATGTTTATAGTTACCACCAGGGCAAGAGACTTTATATAAATACATGTTTGCAATAACATCGATTTGTTAATGCATATTTTGCTATAATTACATATTTTTTTCATATTTTCCTATTAATGCACATAGTGCTATTAATGCATATATTAATGCATAGCCCTGTATATTTTATTGCATACGAGGCTGGATCAATAAGTCCGTAACTTTTTAAGAGAAACACAAAGTTTTTTTTTATTCAACATAGTCTCCCTTTAGCTAAATACACTTAGTCCAATGGTTCTCCAAATATTTTTCGAGGTCCTCAAAATAGGAATTTCTTTAAGCAATAATTTCATCATTGGGGCTTTCCCACCGAGCCATTTCTTTAGGTCCTGAAATAGAAAATAGTCACTGGGCATTAAATTAGCATATCTGGGAGCTAAATCCGCTCATCAGTAGCGCGGATGAATAACGCGAAACACATTTTGCAGTTGTCACAGGATTGCGTTTATGATCAATTGTGACCAAAGGCGTCATGCACCTTGGGGTCAGCTTTCTCAAGCCCAACTGATGATATAAAATCGAAATCACAAAACCATGTTTTATGCATATAGTATCACTCTCTGATCGGTCAACACCATATCGTGAATTTTTTCTACATTTTCAGGTGTATTGACCTCAAATGCCGTCCAGAACGTTCGGCGTAACTAGCGCTTGTGCGACCACAACACAACTCAGTAAACAACTTTTTTACCATTGAAGTTGATGGTGCAGAGTCCCCATAGTACTAATCAAGCTTTTTCTTGGTTTGAGTGACGGTTTTTCGCAAAAAAAATAATTTTTGATGAGCATCGAAATTCACTTTTTTTGTTTTTTACAAAAATCCACGAGATTGTATGTTTTAAACACTTGTTAAACACAAAGTTAATGTTTAATATTTCTCTGACAGTGGTCTGTTAACTGATGGTATTTAACTGAATTTTATGTAACAACGAGGGAAGTTCGAAAAGTCACTGAATTATTGATCCGCCCTAGTATTTGGTCAGTAAATGCATAATTTTTATAAATTTTTAAAGGCGTATTTTTGATTATCACTAAAGCTAAATGATACTAAAGGGTTCTTCAATAAGAGCGCTACAAAAGTTATTTTAAATAAAACAAAAACGGTTTTGGATATCAATGAAATTCTTTATTCCTGTGAAAGTACGTTCGATGTATGGAAATCGATCTCTTTTGCATGGCCACCACGGGCACGCTTGCAGAAGTCCAGACGCTGAACCCAATTTTCGAGGGTTTTCAAGCATAAATCGGCCGATATTCGTACGAAGCTCATCAATCGTCGCTGGCTTGTTGGCATATCCCATAGATTTGACGTAGCCCCACAGGAAATAGTCCAACGGCGTCAAATCGCACGACCGAGGCGGCCAATCGACTGGACCATTTCGTGAGATAACACGTTCTCCAAACTTGGTTTGCAATAAATTGATTGTGACATTTGCTGTGTCGCTTGTGGCGCCGTCCTTTTGGAACCACATATCCTCCAATTCCATATCATCCAATTGGGGCCAAAAATATTCGGTTATCATTGAACGGTAGCGATTCCCATTCACAGTAACGTGCCGGTCTTGATCATCACGGAAGAAGTACGGCCCAATGACGCCGCCGGCCCATAAACCGCACCAAACCGTAATTTTTTCGGGATGCAATGATGACTCATGGAATACGTGTGGATTGCTGTCTGACCAATAACGCATATTTTGTTTATTGACGAAGCCATTCATTATGACGACCATAAATTGGACGTAGCGCTCTTAACGTTGAGGCCACTGACTCCGAATGTCGGTTGAAAATTTTAATAATTTCGACTCGTTGTTGGCTCGTATATCTTTCCATTATGAAATGGCAAACCTTACTGAAGAGAAATGTCAAAAGAGCGGCAAGAAATATGGCGTCGTTTGCTGTCCCTGTCTTTCTACTTTTGTAGCGTCCCTGTTGAAGAACCCTTTATAACTAAATATTAACGAATTTTATGAAAAACTGAATTGAATATTTGCATTCATCCAAAACCTAATGCTTTATCAGCCAAATATCTTAAAATCTATAAAATCCCGAAACAAAATATTGAAAATCGTGTGCCACTGTGCAGCTTAAACTGCTGGACCGATTTGACATCAGTCAGGGACTAAAATATAAAGTCCTAGACATAGAAAAAATTTTAAAATTTCTGCTACTTTATTTTTGATAGACAAAAAGCAATGGCTTTTTTTTAATTTTTGAGTTTACACCTTACTATTTTTATTCTAATCACAAATTTAAAAATGCATCCACGTCAGGGCCTAAAGAATTTATTCGTCTATAAAATATGTTTTTTTTTAAATATTTAGGTGACACCTCATGGCTGCACAATCGAATTTGCCTTTAAAACAATATAATTAAATGGCTACCAGGGTTGCCATCGTTTTCCGAATTATAAATTTTAATTTAAAAAATATATATAATAATATGCCTTTATATGACAGAAAGATTTTTTATCAAACAGTTTCTTTCTTTTTTTAAATTGTTTTAATATTGTCATTTTTATTGATATCTAAAGAGTATAAACCAGCTAATAGGGAAAATTAAAAAGTACAGTTTTTTTATCTAGCAGGGTAACTAATATGAAATACCTCCAATGTACAAAAGTAAAAAATATGCTCTTGCATTATGACACAAGTAAAATTTATTAAATAATTTGTGCTTAATTTTATGCTACTTGACTTCATTTTTACAAATAACATTATTTATTTTAAAGAAAAAACATTTATTATTTTCTTCTTTTGGAAAACGTGTTAGATAAGATTTATGGTGACATGAAAAATGTGCTAGTTTTTGTTTGCTTAAAAAAGAGAAAGCAAATAAAAAAGAGAAAGTGCCCCAAGAAAACTTTGTTAAGGGAGTTCACACCCACATTAAATTAGTGCTTGGATTAAGAGGTAAAAAATTATTTTGTTTAAGAAACACGGTAATTTAAAATTTGGATAATTTTTAACGTCAGGGTTGCTAGCAGTTTAAATATTATGTCTGTTTTACGTTGTGAACCCAATTTAACCGAAACAACAATTTACACACAATTTTGATAACATCGGCGATTTTTGTTAAAATTGAGTACCCGGCGTTATGTACATGAAACTTGTGATGCAGTTTTGTTTTCGGCCGGGGTAAGACTCAGTTTGTCCAGGTTCGTCAAAGGTCTGCCTCCTTTGAAATAAACCAGCAATCGTTTCTTTTGTTCAATTCAATTGTACGATCCTGTATCGCACACAGTTTTATTTACCAAGATCTTAAACTACTTAAATTACTTAATCAATGACTGTTATTCCTTACACGATTTCGACGATTCGGTGAACAGGATGACCTTCGGCAACTCTGGCAGTGGTTGCAGTTCCTCCAAACGTTGATCGCTATGTCACTGATTAGATATTGAATTACGACCCGTCAATCTTTCTAAGTGTCTCACGAAAATAGTAAGCAGGTGAGTCGGGTTATTCCGGGGAAACGAGGAGATGTTGTAGATACGATCAGTGCTGCCAACCCATTTTGTTGAAAAATCGTCAATTTTAAGAGAAAAAATCGTCAAAATCTTCATTTTAGGAATGAGAAATCTTCAAAAAATCGTCAATCCAAAAATCCCTTATATATAATATACACAGAAAAGAACCAGGGAAAACCTTACCTAACGGTAAAGGTATCCAAATTTAATAAAATTCAGATATATGATAGGAAAAAATTTAAGAGTTAAAAAGTTGAATCAAAAACTAACCTATTTTTCAATGAAAACATGTCTGAAATTCACGAAATTTGGATATGTTTATATACAGAGTTAAGGTACTCGAGAACACAAACATTAAATACCCTTATTGTGAGTCCAGGGTTGCCACTTGTTTGAAATGTTGAAAAAGGCATTATGGAACGACAACGAATATCGACACCCCCTATACAAAATTGAATAGAGATAATTATGTGTACATTTGAGATAAAACCAACAACAATTTCTCATACAAATCTCCTATTCGAAAAAATAATAACTAAATAAAAAAAAGTTGGAACTCTTCGGGTATATTTTGTATACCTATAGATACGTCTCCAAAAAAGCTTACAATTGTTAACCAATTTGGCTTTGAAATTATAAGAAATAAATTAAAAAACGGAAAATTGTGTCAGTTCTGACCCTATTTTAACCCCTAAACATTAGATTGGGCGCGAAAAAAATTATTTAATTTATTTTTTTCTTCTATATCACATAGCGTAAAAAATTATTTTAAATATTTTTATTTATGTAGTTTTTAATACAAATGCAATTTTTTTAACAAAAAATCATGCCATTTTAAAAAATCGTCATTTTTCATATATGAAATTTTGAAAAATCGTCAATCGTCATTTGCCCAAATTTTGCTTCAAAAATCGTCAAAATGGAGACAAATCGTCAAAGTTGGCAGCGCTGGATACGATTAGTAAATATGTCTAAGCGACTCACGAGAATAGTAAGTAGGTGAGTCCAGTTATTTCGGGGAAACGAGGAAATGTGTTAATTACGATTGGTGTATATTTCTAAATAACTCACGAGAATAGTAAGCAGGTGAGTCGGGTTATTTCGGGAAAACGAGGGAATATGGTAACTACGATACATAATGGATACAAAGAGTATAAAAAATAAAAATATTGTATTTTTTATCTTTTTCTTGTGAATAGAATTAAATGTCAAGTAATAAAATAGAAAATTCCTATTTTCAACAGAACTTTTTTACGATTTTACTTGACAACAGTTTCAATGCATAGAAAAAAGATAAAAATATATTTCTATATTATTTTAACACATTGAATTGATTACAGATACGTTTTTTTACTTTACGATAAGACTAATGAAGCCTTTATTCGGTTATACTTCGCCCAAGGACGAAGTATAGTAAAACTCCAACTGGGTTCGGGTTACCTCGGGAACACGAGGAGATGTAAATACGATTAGTAAATATTTTTAAGTAACTCACGAGAATAGTAAGCAGGTGAGTCGGGTTATTTCGGCGAAACGAGGGAATATGGTAAATACGATTAGTGACTCACGAGAATAGTAGGCAGGTGAGTCGGTTTAATTTGGGAACTGTAATCGGGCTGCCTTATTCTTGTATACTTCGGCCGCGGGACGAATTCGAATTCCAACTGGATTCAAGCTCTCCTTAGGCCATACAACTGTTCCATTATAAGTAATAGGTTTTATTAACCTAATAAGAATTACAAGAATATTTGCCCATTCAAGTGAAAATATATTGTTGGTTAGGGGTATCAGCATTTCCATTAGGTATATGAATAAGTAAATTATTTGTAACGGCACGTTACAAACTGAGCTATTGTTTTTATTAAAACTTAT
This sequence comes from Leucophora obtusa, assembly GCA_949987735.1. NCBI lineage: Eukaryota > Metazoa > Arthropoda > Insecta > Diptera > Anthomyiidae > Leucophora > Leucophora obtusa. The sequence continues at coordinate 304,650,717 of OX465295.1, read as the reverse complement.
TTTTGAATCGTCTTTCTTGTTCATTTACAGGTAACTATTGCCGATGTTATATTTGAACCAATGGCAACCCTGAATTTGTTTCATAGCTTTTTATATCAATTTTAGAGTATATCTCGGTTTAAAATTGGTAATTAATGGCATCCATTTTGCCCTTTTGGATTCCGTTTTTATCACCTTAGTAGCAAGGAAAGTCGACTACGCTGTCAGCGTGCCTTATAGTTTAAAATGTTATTTATTTCACAAAATTTTTAAAAACATATTAATTTCCAAAATTACATCAGATATAAAAATAATTTTTTCATTTTTTATTAAGTTAGAATATTGTTCTACCTCAAGTCCAAATTCTAATATGATATTTTCATACTAGATTTTATTTGTTGTTTCAGAAAGGTTGACCATTTTCATGACATCAGTTGTCTGCAATAAGAAAGTCCAATCATCACTTTCTTTGGATTGGACTTTTGATGACTGGGTGATACCACCCAGCAAAACCATGGTAATGACAGGTCATTATCATACGGATTAGCAAGTAATGATAGGTCATTACCTTTTGCATTACTTTAAAATACAAAATAATGACTTACCGATAACAAATTATAGAAGTACTTATATATTCGTGCAAAGTAATCACTTACTGGTAATTGATTAAATAAGTACTGATTAAGTCTTTTTTATATTAATATTTTATTTATAAATTTGTTTTGAACTTAATAGGAAATTTTCCAAGGTAAAAAGTTTTATTTTGCCAATATGACCAACTATTTTACAATGTAGGGTAACCACTTATTTCCTAATTTCTGAGTAACCACTTATTCTATCTTTGTGAGTCACTATGGGTAACTCGTTATTCGCACTTTTTTTGTAAGCGAGAGGGTAATGACCACCCATGAATTTTTGGACATCGCGAACAAAAGTAATGTTGCGAGTAAGTAGCCTACTAAGTAGTGAAACCCTTTGTGCGCTATTTACTCGCTTAATTACTCGGTAATGTCTGTTTTTTTTTGAAACAGTAAATAAAATCTAAAATAAAATATTATAACTAAACAAAATATAGAAAGTCCAAAAAAACTATTTTTGTGTTTTTAATGCAAAAGTTCACATCATTTTTAAATTTCTATTTCTTACTTTAAGTACCCACTGTACTTAAAAAAGTGATTGCTGAAATAATCAAAACTTCTCAACAAAATCTATTTTGGTCTTATACAATATTTAGATGTAAAAAGACTAGCAGTTTATTTCAATTTGTTTCACATTCAATATAAATAGATCATCATCAATCATAAAGGCATAGGATACTGAGAGGATTAAAGATACGAGACCCGAAAATACGTATTCTATTCTGCTGACCTTAACAATTTTTATTAAATTTAATAAATTTGCAGGATTTTTGCAAAATTTATTAAAACCCGAAATTAGTGCTTTAACCCTATGATGACCACAGGCAGGTATGCTTGCCCAAGGGTTTTTCACACTTTTAATTGCCCAGGCATAAGATAGAGTAAATTTGTCTAAAGGTTATTTGTAGTGGTGGTTGGGGCAACAAAAAATGTAGTAGGCGGTAAATCCCTATCTGATCCCGCTTTCCCCTTGCGAGTCCTCGAAGTTGGTTAACTAGAGTTCTTCATTTAATGGGTAAAAAGAACAATCTTTGACAATCTTTGAAGAGCAAGCAATAATTTAGTTGAAGATAACAAAAATAAAATAACAATAAAAATCGCTTCGTCCGTCCAGAACGGCAGGTCGGCAAATATTTTTGGCAAGCGAAATAAGGGGTAAGGAGGGGTTCTACGGAGCCAATTTTTCTTGGCGTAACTATTATTAGGTCAGAGATCATGAAAATTGCAAAAACTTCAAAATCGCTTCGGCAGAAAATTTATGGTTGTCAAAGATTTAAGTGGTCTTTAAATTGATTTTTAAATATTCCAATTAGACGACTACTCATTAGGTACTTTGGGACATCGCGAAGAATAAAAGTAATTAAGCTAGTAAATAGGTTCGTAAGTAGTTGAAATCATGTTTTTGTTGAGTATGACACATATTTAGCCAATGATATTTGTCATAAGTTGAATACAAATGTTATTTATGTTATTAAAAATCTTTTTACTTCCAATGAAACTTGTACTTTTCATATAAATTTTTATAAAAGTTGAATTATTAAAACCCAAAATTGTATTTACTGAAACTTGAAAGCTGAAGAAGATTCTTTAAGTGTACTATGTTATATACTTATTAAGTTGTTTTTTTTCTCATCATACATATTTTATAGCAAATACAATGAAAAAGAAATATACACAAGCATGTAAGAATATTCAACACCTAAATATTATCATTGTTGATAGCAGTTATATGATATACTGGAATCATTAAAAAGAAAAATAACAAGCATATGTAATAAAGCAACCTTTTGAGAAAATAAAAATAATATTACTATACACTAGAGCGTACCACCTTACAGGCAAAAAAAAAAAGTTCGCCGTACACCCTCCAATATGAAGTATTTTTGCAAGGAGGTTTCAAAAAAAATTTTTTTATTTTTTTTTGTCGAATGTAGGGGTCGCCATTTTACATTTTTCGTTATATCTTTGGCATTTACAGTCGGATCTTAAAGTATGATACATCGATGTTTTTCTCTCAAGGAGACCAGTGTTTTTGTTTTAAGGGTCATTGACCTCAAGTATCCCGTTCTAGTAGTTACCTACCAGAACTCAGTTGCTACCACCCTAATGTACAACACTAATGTCAGAAAATTAAAGCTTGCAAAAAATTATTAAACTTTTCCTAAGGAAGTTTTTCGATAAACCCAGTAGAATTTTTTTTTATATATTGGTTGCCGAACGTCGGGGTCGACTTTTTAAATTTTTTTTAATTGGATTTTTCCTTTATAGCGAAAGACTGGTCTCCTCGAGGCAAAAAAAATCGATATATCACACTTTAAAATCCGATTTTAAGTGCCGAAGCTATAACGAAAAATTTAAAAAGGCGACCCGAACGTTCGGCCAAAAAAACAAATTTTTTTTTTGAAATTGCCTTGCAAAAATGCTTCATATTGGAGGGTGTACGGCGAACTTTTTTTTGAGGTACGGTCTACTATACACATATGTAGATTAGGGCTCTAACCAAATTTACGCCACAGCACCACATGATGGCCAAGAGTATTTTATTAAGAAAAGGCCATTTTGAAAAATAGCTCAGGCTGAAAACAAGTTTTTAAAGTTCTTAAGCAATTGTTTATTAAAATTTGTTAAATATTTATATTCTAATAATACACTAATTATTCAAAGTATGATAGTGAAAGTTTATTATTAATTGTTGAAAGAAATAAACTTGAAGTTTAATGTACGTGTTTTTTCCATAGTGGATAAATATCCTATAATAATTTTATATTTTTCTATAAATGCACACAACTAATATAAAAATCTACATTTCAAAATTAAACGCATTCCCTTCGTTAACTTTTTTAATCACATCGAGAAAGTAATATCACCTTTCTTAATAATTTTCAATGATCTATTTACTATGCCGCACAGTGGTCCCCTTTCATATAAAGCCCGGCATTAAATACTTGTAGTTGTCCTAGATCAATGAAATTTGGTGAATTTGTGTTTTTTGATATTAGAAAGCTTTGCTGAAAATATGAACAAAATCCGCCCACAAATACGCCCACTTCCCATACGAAGTGAACTATAAAGTGGAACATTTTCTATAAAAATAGATCTAGAATCATGAAAATTGCATAAGAAGCTTTAAATTAACTTATTCTTTCTAGATATCAAATATGAAAAAAATCTGCCTACAAACACGCCCACTTTCCATACAAGTTCAACGTAGAAATCAGTTATTTCGGCTAATTCCATAGTTATAGAAATCCAAAAACCAACGAATTTAAAATAAAAAAAATTTTAAAATCAATTTTTTATAATTTTTAATCACATAATAAGTTTTTAACATCTTCATGCATTTCTAAATATTTTTTTTTAGGCTTTGAACGTAATTTATTTATGTAAGGATCCGAAGAAGCTAATAAATGATTCATCACGTCTACATTTGTAGACACCCTATCACATTTTCGAGCATGATGCAAGCGGTATTTTTTGTAATCCTTGTTCCGAGCTTCTTGGGCTTCTTCCGATAACATTCCTATAGGCAGGATCGCTGCTGCTATTATTTTACAGCCATGGACTAGCACTTTGTGTACCGAAATTGGCATATAGTACCAGCTGTACAAAGAAATATATAACTGTGCAGTGTCCATACAATAATCATGGAATTTTTTACTATCGATTGGCTCATTACAATTAATTGTAGCCAATATTATTTTAAAACGATGAATTAGGTTTTCATCAACCCCTACAATATCAGCAGTTATGCGCGGATTTTCAAAAAATCGTCTAGATGTATTACCATCATTTGTGCTGCCTACACCTTGTTTCACTACGTCAACATTTATTCCCAAAACAGCTTTCAAATTTCTTTGGATATTTCGCTTTTCTTCTTCCATTGCAGTTCTTGAATTTGCGTTTGTTCGCCAAGCTTTGAAATGCTTTCTATATGCAATATGTAAAATGCATTCCATAAATTTAATTCTCGCGTGAAGTGGAGAAATGCCAAATTTAAGTGCGTCTTCTGACTCAGTCTTTGTTTTTAAAATTTCCAAATCGTTCATTTCCGTAGGCTTAGCATTGCAAATGAAGCATACAGCCATGGATGAAGTCTGTGTTAATGTACTTGCAATTTTTCCATCAATCATGGTCAATAAAAGTGTATGGCTAATACTAAAAATTTTGTTATGAACTTCCACTACAGTGTTTACTAAATTTGCAATTTCATCTTCCACTCTCTTGACTTCCTCATTGATGACAATCGCCGTTTCCTTCACGAATTCAAATTTAATTGGACGGCAAAGTCTGGTGGAAGATGGTCTGGAATTTTCCCAACACACCAACGATGAATCATGTTTTTTAATTAAATTTAACGGCACAAGTGAAGTTAAGAACATACCTGTTAAATAATAATTAGTAATTGTAAGTATTACTGAATACATAATTAAAAAAAAATAAATTTATATGTTTTAAATTACTAATTAAGAACCTGATTATATTTTTCAAAAGTGTAATTCTTTCTAATTATTTTAATAGTTATTAATGAGAAATTGAAAATATATAAATTAATTTTTTTAATCACTAGGATAAAAAACATACTTTTATCTGTTGTATTTTCATCTGTGAATTTTTGTTGATATTCACTATGACCAGAAGAACCATCACATCCCCATTTCGAAATTAATTTCAAGTCATTGGGCATATCACGGATTTCACTTAGCGGTTTTGACTTCAAAATTCTTTCTGCCGTATGATCTAACAAATCTTGAAGATCGACTTGACTTAAATTTTCTTTAACTTTAATGTTCTGTGGATAACATTCTTTTTTTGCAAGTAACACCTGGTGATTAAAACAAGTTTAATAATAATAATAACGCAACTTACTTTGTAAAACAAAACAAGAGAAAACAACACACACAATAAATGTTTTGAACAATACACAGAACATTAGATACTCTACGACGATTTTTAATACAAAACATTAAAACACATTCTATTAAAAGAACCTTTTTATATGACGGAAAAATGTCAATATTAAGCTCCTTCGTTGCATTCCTCACTATTTCGTACTGAAATTTTGACAAATTTGCATCAAGAATAATGCTAAGCGCTTTTTCTGGTGTTAACTTTGTCAACGTGTTATCACCTTTATCAATTTTCTTTGCAGCTGACGTTATCAGCTCCGCAGAGGTATTGGCACACAATTGTTGCACTTTATAACGCTTCGATCTTTCTTGAGAGTCCTCAAAGGTCATAACAGGACGACCACGCTTTACTTTATTGGAACAGCTCGGTTCCTCAATATCCACATAATCTTCACCAAAAGAGTACATACTACAGGACAGCCAATTATCATTTTTCTCCAAAAACCTTGACTTCTTATTTAATACACTTTTCAATTTAGATTTGAATCTAGGCACAAATGTTTTCACTAAAAATCTTTTAAAAGAATCTATTTTATCCCGTGAGATATTGCTGTGATTTGTTGAAATAACATCAACAACAACATCAATATCGCTATCACAATCAAATAAAATGTCAACGATTTCTCGATATGATAATTGTAAACTATTCATATTTTAATATTTATTTTACACTTGATAATATTCAAAACACTTGCACTTGTATATAGAAATAAATTTGCATAATTAATATAAATAGAGAGTCAAGTGCAATAGAGATAACAGAACAGCTGATTAGCTTGCACATCTAATCAACAAAATAAATAAATAAATTTGAATAACTCTTGATAAATTTAAAAACTAAAATATAAAATACAAAAAAAAACAAAATGTACGCATATTGTATTTCTGCATAGAACAAAAACAAAACAAGAAACTAAGCAAGAAACAACAACAACAACTAAGCGAAGAACAAAGCATGTATGCAATCATTGCAATGCTTACTACAAAGTACTACGCATATGCACATTTTTAGCCGCTCATTTTTTGGTTTTTTGTTAATATTTTTAAATGGCCATGCAATGTCTCACTTTTTTTTTTTGCATTGTTTAGGTGAGACTTCAGGCTTTAATTCCATATAGACTTCCAGGGTGCGCTTGCCTGCGCAAGGAACATGCAGTCCAATGAAGTTGATGAATGTTCTTTTTTTTGGACCAAAAATATATCGATAAAAAAAAAATTTTTTTTTTCAATATTTTAAAATTTTTTTTTCATAAATCTTATCTATGACATCTCTTTTAATAAAAAAAAATACTCAAAGTTACATACGTGTCGTACTTTAACAGTATAAACCCTTTAAATATAACATACATAAATATCATATTCCAAACATTTTCGCATTGCTTGACTTTGAGTGGCTCTGGACAGTAAAGTAAACAAAATATCGGCCTAATATTTTAGAAACACGATATTCAAGGTGTATTTTCTTAAATTATGAAAAATCATCAAGATCGGAGAACATTTAAAAATGGAATTATTGCCGCCGCGGCACCATTGTGTGCCGTTTTTAGTATTTGAAAAAAATGTAAAATATTTATAGCCCTAATGTATGTATATACTCGTAAACATATTATACATACTAAAATGCCAACAAAAGAGCTTAAAAGGTAAAGTCAAATATGCAAAAAAAAAAGTATAACAAAAAATTCTTTTATTGTGATTTTTCCTAATTCTTAAATTTTAAGATATTTTAGGTACAAATATAAACCAATAAAATATATCAAATGCATGATTTTTGTTCAATTTGAAAACATATTATCAAAATTTCTTTAAATTATTTTCCAAATAGAAGAAAGATGATAAAACTTACAAGTAAATTACAGAGAACAACAATTAAAGAACTCGTTTTTGAGAAAATCGATTTTAACATATAAAATTTTTGGCCCAATATTTCGAAAAAAAAAAATATTTATACGTGTATCGGCGTTTTAAAAGTTTGCGTCTGGCCCTATGGGGGTTAAAGTTTTCCCTCTTTGCAAATGTTTATTGTGAATCGGCTTTAAAAACCATGTCAATCTTCCGTTTTAGTTATTCAGTCAACTTATGTAAAACACTAAGAGGGACATTTTTATGAAATATTTATACCCTATAACTCTTCAATTAAAGAGACTTTTATGGCACCTTTATAAAAAGGAGCAAAAAGACCTATAAGTTGAAGAATTACAAAAATAGTATTGGAATTATCAAAATAAAGGAGTACCTACAGCTTTTAGACTTTTCTTCGACGAATATATAAAGGCATTCCAGTGTTCGTGGTTATATTATACATTGCAATAAAGAATATTCATTCTCCTATAGCTGAAATATCCTAGACATTATATGATAAAGACATAGAATTGAATACAGCTAGAAGAAAAATTTAATAAATAAATGTTTGCTAAAATATCCGAATTCCTTCTAATTTTTTCGTTAATAGATATTATATTAATGTAACTAATACATATTAAAATTTTATGAAAATAATTTTTCTCTTACTAACTAACCCCCTAAAATCCAGATTTGTGAGACATTTGAGCGCTAATTCTAAATAATCAAGATATTAACCCTTAAACACATTTTAAGTTTTGACTTATTTCTGGATTTGAAGTTAAATTTTAAACTTGTATATTTTGAGAGACTTAGGTACAGCAGAATTTCACAGCAAATATTTTTGCAAAACATTTTAACACTCTAGCTTTTCAACTTATGGTTCCCTTTTGAAAAATGGACAAAAAAGTCCCTTTAATTGCAGAGTTATAGGGTTAAAATATTCCACAAAAATGTTCTTCGTAGTATTTTACATAAGTTAGCTGAATAAATCCTATACCTACAACAGACCGTACCTCAAAAAAAAAAGTTCGCCGTACACCCTCCAATATGAAGCATTTTTGCAAGGCAATTTCAAAAAAAAAATTTTTTTTGGCCGAACGTAGGGTCGCCTTTTTCAATTTTTCGTTATAGCTTCGGCATTTAAAATCGGATATTAAAGTGTGGTATATCGATTTTTTTGCCTCGAGGAGACCAGTGTTTTGCTATAAAGGAAAAGTCCAATGAAAAAAATTTAAAAAGGCGACCCCTACGTTCAGCAACAAATATATAAAAAAAATGTCTACTGTGTTTATCGAAAAACTTCGTTAGAAAAAGTTTAATGATTTTTTGCGAGCTTTAATTTTCTGACATTAGGGTTGTACATTAGGGTGGTAGCAACCGAGATCTGGTGGGTAACTACTAGAACGGGATACTTGAGGTCAATGGCATTAGAGCAAAACACTGGTCTCCTTGAGAAAAACATCGATGTATCATACTTTAAGATCCGACTGTAAATGCCAAAGATATAACGAAAACTGTAAAATGGGTCGGCAAAAAAAAATTTTTTTTTTGAAACCTCCTTGCAAAAATATTTCATATTGGAGGGTGTACGGCGCACTTTTTTTTTGCCTGTAAGGTGGTATGCTCGAACCTACACTAATAGAAAAAAGTCTATAAAAAATTTTGTTAAAACTACTAAAAATTAGTTAAAACTTATGCTGCAGAAAAAGCTGCTAAATTAGCAGATTATTTTTGGTATATATTAGTTAGATTGGAACGGCAAAAATAAAACTGTCAAATATGCAAAATTTTAGTTATATCTGAGTTAAATTTTTGCTAATAGAAAATAACAAAACATCCTGCTAAACTCAATAAAAAATTTTGCTAAATAATTAGTAGCCTAAAAAATCATGAAAAATTTTTAAAATGTCTAAGTTATTTTTTGGACTTTACAAATAAAAATTGAGCCTTTTGAAAGCAGCAGTTTACAATTTTTATTATTAAATATTTCTGCTAATTTAACAGGAGAGACTGCTATTTGTATTCGACTAAATTCAGCTTAAAAATAACAAAAACTTTTTTAGATATAAAGTTGGTGTTTGCTATTTTTAGTCTACTGATATTTAGCTAAGTTTTCTGAAGATTTTACAGTACAATTTATCATTTTCAATTAACTAAACTTAAATATAACTAAAATTATAATACAATTTAATAGAGTCACTGATAAAGCCTGTCCATAAAAAAAAGGCAGAAACTGGATCTAGTCTGATTTGCAAATTTAATGTGTTTATAACTTTTGAAGAAAAGGTTTATTCTTCGTCTTAACCTCAAACCTACTAAATTAAAATTAATAAAATTTCATATTAATTACAATATTAATTTTATTTGGTCTATACGACGCGTTTGAAAAAACAACACATTAACAGTTTTATTTTCGCTGTTCTTATTTTACGAGTATTTAGGAAAAAAAATTCTCTAATTTAATAGTTTATCTGGAACATCATTTTTAACTAATTTGTAGTTGCTTTTTCTGCTATTTTTACCAATTTACTTCTATGAGTGTACTTAATCCCCAAACATATTGCTGGATCTAATTCGATCTGCCATTTTTCCCATAAATTTAAATGCAACTTAAATCAAAGCATATTACTGGATCTTATTCGATCTGCCATTTTCCGGATAAATTTAGATCTTACCAAATCCTCAAATGTATTGCGGGAATAATTCGATCCCGCAATATATTTGATATTTTTCGGATAAATATAGCTAAAATTTAATACCCAAACATATTGTTGGATCTAATATGATCTGCCATTTTTCGGAACAGTTTAGATCATGGATGGTAACCGAAACGATGCGGTTATCGGTAAGGGTAGCGCTATTTCAGATTATTTCGGTAACGATATTTTAAGGGTACTGCTATTTTATTTATTTCGGTATAGGTATTTTAAGGATAACGGTTTTTTAGTTATTTCGGTAACGGTATTTTAAGGGTAACGGTAGTCAGTTGAAAGGGGTTTGAATCGATAACGGTATATTAGCGGTATTGCCTACCAACCCTGGTCTAGATCTTAGTCACCCCAAATATATTGCTGAATCTAATTCGATCTGCCATTTCTCGGATAAATTTAGATCTTACTAAATCCCTAAATATATCGCTGGATCTAATTCGATCTGCTATTCTTCGGATCAAATTAGATTTAAATTTATCCCCAAGGATATCATTGGAACTCCCAATTTTGAGATATAAGTTGATGTTAGTTTATCCCCATGTATACAATAGGATCTAATACGATATCATTGGATACACCCAATTTTGAGATCTAATTGGATCAGCTAGATATTACAGCAGATCTTAACGAATATCAAAATGTATATGATTAGATATTGCATCAGATCAATTTCTTTTACTCGGGTATGTCTGGACGATCACACATTAATATTGTTACGAATTTGGATTAGACTAGTATGGAAATTTTTTGAATTTTGGAAGAAACATTTTTCGAAAATCGGGTTTTACTAAAATAATCAATCTACCAGCGCTACATTTAAGTATAACGTTAGTAATCTCGGTGTTTCCGGAACTTTCCACCACCACGGAAGTAAAACTATATAAGTTAGTCAGTTGATTATTAGCGATTGTGTAATTCAGTCGAACAATAGTAAATCGTTGTATTAAAAATAGTTGGTGCATTTATGTGGTGTTTGTTATATAGTTGTAAAGTAATAAATTGTTAAATAAATAAGTGTATAAGCTCAAAATAAACATAAGAATGTGTGTTATTTAAATCAAAGAGATAAACAAACGTTTTTAAAAAGTAAAAACATAACGGTGTCAGAAATGGGATTGGTTATTTTGATTACAATAGAAGAGAACCCAATTTATTTAAATAAAATAAACCAATATTTTTAAAGGGTAAAAACGTAACAATATTTTTAGTTTTGAGGTTCGCCGTTACAATCGCTGACATGGCAAAAATATTTTTTTCATTGTTGTTTTTTTATTATTGATTTATTCTTAAGATGCGATTCTCACAAATAGGCAGTTAGTCAGCGAGAATTAAGAAAAAATATTGTGATGATGAAAAATAGCCAGTTAGTCAGCACAAGTTAAGAATAAATTCTTGTGATGATGACGAATAAGCAAATTTGTCAGCGTTAATTTAGAAAAATTAAACAAATGCGGATTTTTTCCAGCTGGGAATATCCTTATCCCAGTTATTGGAATTCATTAAAATATCACTATTTGAAAAATGTTAATCATACACCATGTTGGCCTTTGTAAAACTTTCGCTCATTTTTTCGGGGGTTAATATAAGTAGGTAGTAAACTATATATATATAGAAATTTTTTTAAATTGTTTTAATTTTTAACCGACAAAACTTTCAAACTACATTTTACTATACAAGCAGTGAAAGTTTTAAATTTGTGTCGGAATTCTAATCAAAATAAATAACAAACTTAGTACGTGACTTTTTAGTTTAATCAAATTTTACTGACCCACACTTGGCAACATATGTGTCGTTAAATATTACTTGTAGTTGGCTACCAAAGTTAAAAAATATAGCTTTCGGTTTCAAACCAAATCTCTCTAAAGTAATAACAAGCAACAAAAAAAGAAAAAAAATTGATGGAAAAGCATTTACATTTACATAAGACACAAAGAACATGGTATTTTGTTTTTTTTTTTTTTTGAAATACACACGTAGCACGTAGCTAACAATACAATGTTCTATGGTAGCAACTACAGCATTTCCAATTTTACGTATTTTAGTTTTCAATTCTTAAATCCGATTGATTTTTTGTAAATACTGAGGGCAATTCCAAATGAACAAGTTATTTTTTCAACAAGCATTTGATTATTTAAATACATTATTTATAACTTCTGAAAAACAAGTGGAAATGGTGTAGAACTAACATATATATTTTTACAACTGATTATTATGCACTTGAAACAGTTCCCAAGTTTAAGTCGTGCAGAAACTCAACTCAATTAGTCCCTTGATATTAAAAACCATGGGTGACCAAGTTGACCATTCAACTTAAGTTATAACTACCCAGTGTAGAAACGGTAATGACATATCATTATTTTTTGGACTACCAGCTTACCTTCTGCATTATTTTCAAAACATATAATAATGAGTTACTGACAAATGACTTATTTTTATCATTATTTCAAATAGAAAGTAATTTTCCAGATTTTTTGAAAATTTTTTTAAATCTAATTTTAGACTGAATATTTTTTCAACACTGGTAAGGATATATGTAATCACATATTTTTTTGATTTTTTGTATGTTGGTGAGTAAGTAAGCTGATCTTCCAGAAAAATTCTTTAACCCTAGTAAAAAAAAAGTATGTCTTTTGATATTATATATAATTACATCCGAAAAATGAGAACATCAATTGTATCAAATTAGATCGTATTAGATCATAATTAGATCTAATGTGGCACAATTAGATCTAAGTTGATGATTTTATCCGAATTTTGTCCTCCATCCAAATGTATCAAATATAATATAATCATATCCAACTAGATATAATGGTATATAATTCGATACAATTATATGAGGCATATGTAACTAAATAGATAGGTCTATATGTAATTGGATATTGTAATATGCTGCACAATATATAGTGCTATATATAACAAGATATAGTTATAAGATATAATTTCTTAGAATTTTATATAATTATATCTTGGTATATATGTTCCAATATATAATTATACAAAATTTTATATGATAATATATGACTATATCAAAACTTTTTTATCTCTATACATAAAAGAATAACGTGACTGACTGACTGACTCAACATCGCCCAGCCCAAACCGCTGAAGCTAGGAAGTTGAAATTTGGTATGTAGACGTCCGCTAAGACGGGATTTTTGGAAATTCCTACCGGAACGGGCAAAAAGGGGAAAAGTCTCCCCCTTGGCGGCCTGCCAAAACCCCTTTGGCTAGAAAGCTGAAATTTAAGATATGTGTTCCTTAGAGTATGGGCTAACTTTTCTGGAAAGTACTTTCTGGAATTTTGGACAGGGACGTTGTAAAAATGGGGGTTAAAAAGGGGAAAAGTACCTTTTTCCAAAAAAGTGCCTTTTTCCAAAAAAAGTACCTTTTTCCAAAAAAAGTACCTTTTCCCAAAAAAATTACCTTTTTCCAAAAAAAAGTACCTTTCTCCAAAAAAAGTACCTTTTTCCAAAAAAAGTACCTTTTTCCAAAAAAGTACCTTTTTCCAAAAACAAGTACCTTTTTCCAAAAAAAAAGTACCTTTTTCCAAAAAAAGTACCTTTTTCCAAAAAAAAGTAAGTTTTTTAGAGGAGAATATTTTATACCTATATGACCTCGCCGTTCCAATTAAATTCAGATCCAATAAGCATAGCACAAGACCGTGGTTTACAGCATTGGTAAAAGCTCATATTGAAAAACGTAATTTAGAATATTCGCGATGGAAACGGTTTAAAACAATAGATTTAAAGGAAGAATTTTGTAGGGAGAGAAGAGAGGTAAATCGCCAAATCAGGAAGGCAAAATTTGAATATTATTCTGAACGTTTCAGAAGTGCAGTAGATGGGAAAAAAACGTGGAAGACGATACGTGAAATCGGAATCGGGAGAACGAAGAATAATAATATCAGCAGTAGTGTGAGTGCGTATGAACTGAACGAAGTTTTTACAAATATACCTATGCCCATCGCCAATCCTAACACTTATAATATGCATAACAACCAACTAACTCAGGACATAAATACTTTATTCGAATTTCATTGTATTAATGACTCTGATGTATTATCCAGTATTTTGTCTATCAAATCGGACTCCATTGGTCATGACAATATAAATCCTAGATTCCTCCGTATTCTGCTTCCACATTTATTACCGTATCTTACGCATTTTTTTAATACCATCCTTACTTCTTGTGTTTTTCCAGAACGATGGAAACACGCAAAGATAATTCCTGTACCTAAATCTAACTCAGAGTTTAGACCGATTGCAATTTTATGTTTTCTTTCAAAAGTCATAGAAAAAATAATGCTCAAGCAGATCAGTGAGCACTTGAATATTTTTAACTTATTAATTAATAGACAATCGGGCTTTCGGCCTAAGCACAGTTGTACTACTGCCCTAATCGATGTAACGGAAGATATACGTCGTGCTGTTGATAGTGGGAACTTTACCTTTTTGGTTCTATTAGACCATTCGAAAGCTTTCGATACAGTGGACCATACCATACTATGTCTAAAGTTACATCAGCAATTTAATTTTTCAAACACAGCAACATCATTGCTCAGGTCATATCTCACAAATCGTTCTCAGTCAGTATATTTAGTGGATCATTCCTCGACCTCTCTACCAGTATCAATAGGCGTTCCTCAGGGCTCCATCTTGGGACCTTTACTGTTCTCCATGTATATAAATGACTTACCAAAACAAATATCCACCTGTAAAATACATATGTATGCTGACGATGTGCAACTCTATCTCAGTAGTTCCCGTAAGTCCCTTCATTGCAACGTCGAAAAGCTTAACAATGATCTTCACAACATTTTCCTTTGGGCATCTGCAAATGGACTCTGCTTAAACCCCCAGAAATCAAAGTGCATTATACTACGCAAAAAATCTACGCCGATACCCTTAAATATTTTTGTTCTAATAAATAATCAAAAAATAGAAATTGTTTCCTCTGCCAAAAACCTTGGTATAATATTTAATAACACGCTTAGTTGGTCCAATCATGTTAATGGTGTTATCGGTAAAACTTATTCTATGCTTCGCACGTTGTGGGCAACTCACTCTTGTACACCTCAAAAAATACGAATGCTTATAGCAAAAACTTACCTTGTGCCTTGTCTACTCTATGGATGCGAAGTCTTCGGATGCTGTGACTCTCAAAGTAAGCATAAGCTGAATGTGCTATACAATAATATCACTAGATACGTTTTTGGTCTACGCAGATTCGACCGTGTTTCAACGTTTTCAATAAGGATATTTGGTGTCTCTTTTGAAAATTTAGTCAACATCAGGCTGCTTATATTATTACATAAGATAGTGTACTCGAAGGTACCAACATACTTATATGAACGTTTAACTTTTGGTTTTTCGAACAGGGGAAAAAAGATAACTCCAATAGGACATCGAAGTCGGATTTCGGAGTGGCAGTTCTTTTTTAATGCTATCCATCTTTGGAATAGACTCCCAAACAGAATTCAAACAAACAGCAATGCAATAATATTCAAAAAGGAAATAACTAAACATTTTTCATAATAACTTCTAATTATATTATATTATTTTATTTATTTTATTTATAATATTTATATTATTTATTGTTAAATTGTTAATTTTGTTTTTATCTATTTTTTAATGTTTTCTCTATTTTTCTCTATTTTTTAATGTTTTTATTTTTATATATAATTAAATTTGTTTTGTTCATATATCTATTGTAATTAATTTTAAAATTTTCAAAAAGGGGTTGATCATTTTCATGATAGACAATTATGTATTATTATGTACAAAATTTGTTATGACAATATGCAGACTAGAGTGGTCCAAAAAAAAAAAAAAGTTGGAATTTTCACGCTCCACAACCCTAAAAATATGCCACTTTGAAAAAAAATGTGGTCTGATCAAAAAAATCACCAAAAAAGTTTTGTTTAGAGGTAGCACATCGCAATGGAAGTTTCGAGGTTGTACTTGTTCTATTATTTTTAATTAATTAAAAATAATGGAAAAAATGAGAAAAATTAAATATAATTATTACGATCCCGACATATCAAATCTAATACTTTTTTAGGTGTACATTACGAATATGAAATCAAAATTGAAATCGGAGTCGCGGATTTCGCGAAATTTTAAAATTTCATACAAAAAAGGATCAACTTCGATCAGGATGTTTTCTTATATTTACTAATATGAAAATTTCGTTTTTGCATTAATATATATCTGCTAAATGTCCTATTATGTGGGATAGGGTTTTTGGTAGCAATAAAATTATAGCAATCTAAATAATAGCGAAATATTAAATAATGTCAAATTTTAACTTAATTTGCAAGGATATCTGTTATCCTTTTTAAAATTAAAATCAGTGTTATATATAATGAAGGCCCTTGGTAAGTAAATTGCAAAAGTATAACAAATTGCATTTTTCGATAACACCGTTTACAGGTAATTGGGAAAATATCTCAAAAAACTTGAGTTTTTTTGAATTTTCAAAAACCGCGAATAATTCATAAACCACAAATTTTTTTCAAGTTTCGATTGCTGATTCAAAATCTCCGTTAAAATAAAGATCAGATTTGAGAAATTTGCGCATACAAGGCAAAAACAAGTTGAATTTTTAATTACATTTTTTCGGAAAATTTTGAAAATTTGACTAAAATATGTATTTTTTTGTATAAATTTAAAAAAAAACCGCGAATTACTTAAAAGTTACTTAATTTTTTAAAGTTTTGATTTCAAATTCCTTATATCCACATTAATTAAGACCAGATTTAAAAAAAATTTTTAAATAATAGCGTACAGGTTAAGAAATAATTAAATTTAAAGTCAACCCTACTTTTTGTATAAATTACTCTAGAGATAAATTACTAATTCTTAAAAGACAACTTTTTGTGCTACCTCTAAATAACAGCGGATTTAGCTGAAACTTGGCACAGGGAGTTTTTAGACATTAAGGAATAGGGGCAACATTGTGCAGATCGCGAATTCCAACTTTCATGTTTTTTTTTGGACCACTCTAATGCAGACCCATACTATAAATTAAAAGATTTAAATCTTGTTGTATGGGTGGAACAAATAAATGTTAAATCTAAAAATCTACCCTTTTCCAAAAAAAGGACCTTTTTCCAAAAAAAGTACCTTTTTCCAAAAAAAAGTACCTTTTTCCAAAAAAAGTCCCTTTTCTCAAAAAAAGGACCTTTTTCCAAAAAAAGTACCTTGTTCCAAAAAAAGTACGTTTTTCCAAAAAAGTACCTTTTTCCAAAAAACGTACCTTTTTCCAAAAAAAAGTACCTTATTCAAAAAAAAGTACCTTTTTCCAAAAAATGTACTTTTTTCTAAAAAAATGTACCTTTTCCAAAAAAAAAGTACCTTTTCCGAAAAAAGTAACTTTTCCCAAAAAACATACATTTTTCCAAAAAAATACTTTTTTCAAAAAAAGTACCTTTTCCAAAAAAAAGTACCTTTTCCCAAAAAAAGTACCTTTTTCTAAAAAAATGTTCCTTTTCCCAAAAAACATACATTTTTCCAGTAAAAAATACCTTTTTCAAAAAAAGTACCTTTTCCAAAAAAAGTACCTTTTCCCAAAAAAAAGTACCTTTTTCTAAAAAAATGTTCATTTTCCAAAAGAAGTACCTTTTCCAAAAAAAGTACCTTTTTCCAAAAAACATACATTTTTCCAAAAAAAACAAGTTGATGATGTGTTAATTTATAACAGTTCTCTTAACTATATTACACCTGATTCACAATATATTTCATCAGATACGATAAAAAGTTTATTAAAAGGTCTCAAACCACGTAAATCTTGCGGCTTCGATAGTATCAAAAATGAGTTTTTAAAAAAACTCTCAGTTTCTGGGATTATATATCTAACATTTATTATCAACTCTTGTCTAAAACTTCAATATTTCCCAACATGTTAGCGAATTGCAAAAGTAATTCCAATTTTGAAACCGGGCAAGCCCAATAATGAAACGGGAAGCTACAGGCCTATTAGTTTACTAAGTAGCTTAGGAAAAATTTATGAAAAGATCTTAAAGGAAAAACTATTTCTTTTTATCGATGAAACAAATATTATTCCCAGGGAACAGTTTGGTTTCCGTCCCTCTCATAATACAACACAACAAATCAAGAGAATTTCAAATTTCGTAAAAAACGAGCTTATAAACAAAAAGTCTACTGCTATGGTGCTTTTAGATGTTGAGAAGGCTTTTGATACCGTATGGCATAAAGGCCTTATATATAAATTAATTTCATATGGTTTTCCTTACTATCTAGTAAGAATTGTGCAAAGCTTTTTGACATACCGTAGTTATAATGTATTCATTAACTCTTCATACTCGGAAAACTTCAATATTGATGCTGGTGTTCCTCAAGGCTCTGTCTTGGGGCCTTTGCTGTATATTTTATACTGTGCAGACGTTCCTAAAAGTCATGTATGTAACTATGCTTTTTATGCGGACGATACTGCAATTTACTGCTCTGATGCATCACCGCAACCTATTCTCCATAACATACAACATGCTCTTAACAGCCTTTTTCAATACTTTGTCAAATGGAAAATTAAAATAAATGCTGGTAAATCACAAGCTATCTTTTTTACAAGAAAAAGAAGCTCTTGTAACCTACCCAGTTCAAATTTATCTTTGAATGGTATAGATATTCCCTGGTCTAACAAAGTTAAATATTTGGGAGTTTTTCTAGACCGACGTTTAACTTTTAATGAACACACCAGTCATATAATCAGTAAATTTAACATCGCCATCAAAATGTTATACCCTCTAATTAACAGAAAGTCAAATCTCAACACCGATAATAAAATAACCATTGTCAAAACAATTTTTCAGGCTATAGCCCTATATGCATGCCCTGTCTGGGGAACATGTGCAGTGACGCATGTTAAAAAAATCCAAATCAGTCAAAATAAACTTCTCAAAATGGTTATGAATTTACCTTGGCACTTTTCTACACAAAGATTACACCATCTTTGTAATGTAGAATATATTCATAATCGTATTCAAACTATAATGGACAAATTTCAAGCTACATGTAATCATTCAAACAATGACTACATTTCAAATTTATATTAGGTCCAAAACAAATCCTCATTTATCATATTATTTGTGTTTTTCTTTTTCTTAGTGGTAAAACCGCTTCTATCCTTGTGTTCCCATATATATATATGTATACATTTACTGGTATGTACTATACATCCCTTCCTTTGATAATTTATTGAAGGTTTTATAACGTAATTATTTTCCTTCTCCAATGAAATTTAAATTTATTACAAATCAATTGCGTGTTCATAATCTGAAAATTATTGTTATAGATGTAAGGTAGCTTTAACCATCTCTCTTTAGTTTTATTTTATGTGTTTTATAAAACTGATTTTCTGAAAATAAAAAAAACAAAAAAACAAACACCTTATTAAAAAAAATACCTTTTCCAAAAAAAGTACAAATAAAGTACTTTGTAAAAACAATGTATCTTTTTCCAAAAAATTTCGTTTTTCCAAAAAGTACAATTTAAAATAATATATAATTTCAAAAAAACTACTTTTGTCCCTCCCCCACGGATATCTCCACTAAAACAAGGTTTCTTGATATTCGGCATAGACGTGCGCTAAGACGGGATTTTTGGAAATTCCTACCGGAACGGGCAAAAAGGAGAAAAGTCTCCACATAAACAGTCTCACAAATTGGAAAAGTGCCTGCCCAAACCACTGGAGGTAAGAAGATGAAATTTGGTATAAAGGTTCCTCCACTGTAGTAGACATCGACTAAGTTTGTATTTTTGGAATTCCCTACAGGATATCCCAAAAGCAAATTCGGAATGTGAGTTCTTCCTTTTGTGTAGGCGTCCGCTTAGACGGAATTTTTGAAATTCCTATCGGGAGGGTAAATAAGGGGAAAAGTCTCCTCCTTGACGGCCTGCCCAATCCCTTTTGGCCAACGTAAAATTTTAAATATGTATTCCTTGGAGTAGGACTAACTCCACGGTAACGTAATTTTTCTATTTTGGAACAGGAACATAGTAAAAATGGTGGTTGAAAGGGAAAAATGTCCCCACTAACGGCCTGCCCAAACCGCTTAGGCAATGCAGTTGAAATTTGGTATGAATGTTCCTCATCCATCGCAGATAGCCGCGAAGATGGAATTTTTGTAAATTCCTAAAGGGAGGGGCAAAAAGAAGAAAAGTCTCACCTTGGGGGCCTGTAAAAACCCCTTCGGCTAGAAACCTGAAACTTAAAATGTGGCTCCCTGGAGTAAGGGCTAACTTATTAGAAAGATACTTTTTTGAATTTTGGACAGGGTCGTTATAAAATGGGGGCTCAAAAAGGGAAAGTGGCCCCTTAACGACCTGTCCAAACTGCTGGAACTAGGAAGCTGAAATTCGGTACTTAGGTTCCTCTTCCAGCCTAATTCCAACCGGGAGGGACAAAAAAAGAAAAAGTGTCCCCCTTGACAGCCTGCTCAAACTGCTGGAACTAGGAAGCTGAAATTCCCTGTCGATGGATTTTCGGAAATTCCTACCGAGAGGGGCACAAATAGTAAAAGTTGGCTAGAAACCTGAAATGTAAAACATATGTTACTTGGAGTATGGGCTCACTTACCGGGAAGGTGCTTTTTGGACAGGGACATTGCAAAAATGGGGATTAATGAAGCGAAAAGTGCCGCTTAAAGGCCTGCCCAAACCGCTGGAGGTAGAAAGTTGAAATTTGGTATTAAAGTTCCTCCTCTATTGTAGACATCCGCTAAGATGAGATTTTTTTTTTTTTTTTATTTTTTTTTAAAAAAAAAAAAAAAAAAAAAAAAAATTAAGAAACTAAATAGGAAACGAGTGGAATTGAAACACTACACAAGTGGAACGAAATGTATATAAACGTTGAACGAGTGGAATTGAAATTATAGACAATGCAAATGGATTGGAAGAGGGAATTACCTGTTCAAACACTATCCACGGAATATGACGCAGTAAATTTTCCAACTGAATTTGTGAATTTACTTGAATTGCTAGGTCTACCTTTAAATAAACTGGAATTAAAAAAAAAACTTTAAGGCACGCTAACAACCCTGCTTTACGTTATTTATTTTCATTCAAAACACAAATGAACAAAACTACTTACGGGTCTATCTACCTAAGTTCGCACTTTACCAAATTATCTTAACATACCAGACAAGGAAAAATTCTGAATTTTATTTAAAAATCCATAAATATTTGAAATTTTATTTTTGTTTAAAATAAAATTCCCAAAAATGTAAGAATTTTAAATTTGGAAAATAAAAATCTCAAAATTTAGAGAATTTTATTTTTAACAAATGTTTGCATAATTCTTTGAATAGTTATTTGAAAAATTCAAAATGAAAAAATAAAAACCCAAACATCTTCAATGAAAAATATTAAATACACAAAACTTGAAATCAAACCAGCAATTTCGCATTTTTTTCTAATTTTTCGTTGTTTGCAAATTTTATCAATAAATTAATATTTTTATATGGAGTCTTATATGTAAATTTCGCAAAATAGCTCTTTGAATAATCGTTTGGTGGATAAACTGAATAAGAAATAAAGTACAATAAAAAACTAAATATACAAACTCTATAACTAAATCCGCTATTTCGAGTTCTTTAGTTTTTGTTGTGTTCGCAGAGTTGATCGATAAATTAATACCTTATATTCAAAACGCGCAATTGTGGAAAATTGTATATACTACAAAAAATTAATTAAAACTTAATAAACGATTTATATTCCGCTAACGAATATATTGATGCAAAAATTTTCCTTTTTCAAAATATTGTTTTTGCGAATTATTTTTGCAAACTAACCACTAAACTTTTTTATAAAAAATGGGTATTATTATTCCTAGATTATATATATATTCCTCTAACTCCCACTGAAGCATAGGGCGCCTAGATTATGAATTTAAAATAACCGCACTTAAAAAATTGCAAAATAATAGCGGAACGCGAAAAAAGTCTTTTTGGTACAAAATATTTGCTAGAAGGCATATTCAGCGATTTAAATTTTGGAAACGAATATATTAATACAAACATTTTCCTTTTTGCGAAATTTTTTGCGAATTTTTTTGCAAACTAATCACCAAACTTTTTTAAAAGAATTGGTTATTATAGTTCCTAGAATATGAATTTAAAAAAAGCGCACTCAAGAAATTGCAAAGTCATGGCGGAACGCGAAAATAGTCATTATGGTGCAAAATATTTATTAAAATATTATTATTATAGTTCCTATATTATGAATTTAAAATAACCGCACTTAAAAAATTGCAAAATAATAGCGGAACGCGAAAAAAGTCTTTATGATAAAAAATATTTGCTAAAAGGCTTATTCAGTGATTTACATTCTGCAAGCGAATATATTGATACAAACATTTTCCTTTTGTAAAAATTTTTTTGCAAACTAACCACCAAGTTTTTTGATAACAAATTAGTATTAAAGTAAATAGATTATGAATTAAAAAACCACACTTAAAACATTTCAAAATAATGGCGGAACGCGAAAAAAGCCTTTATGGTACAAAATATTCATTAACAAGCTTAGTCAGCTTACATTCTGCAAACGAATATATTGATGCAAATATTTTCCATTTTGCGAAATATTTTTTCGCGAATTTTTTATTGTAATCGAACATCCAAACTTTCGTATAAGAAATTGGTATTTTAGTCCCTAGATTATAAATTAAAAATAAACCGCACTTAAAAAATTGAAATATTATAGCGGAACGTGAAAAAAGACTTTATGGTACAAGAGATTAGTTTGAAAACTTAATCAGCGATTTACATTCTGCAAACGAATGTATTGATGCAAATATTTTTCTTTTTTCAAGATTTCTTTTTGCGAATTTTTTTGCAAACTAATTACCAAACTTTGGTATAAGGTATTATGGTCTCTTGATTATAAATTCTAAATAACCTCACTTAAAAAATTCAAAAATAATGGCTAAATGCAAAATAGCATGTCGTGATATTATTGTATGAAGAGAACAAAATGTTCAGAACTACTCTTAATATAAAATTTTGTTAACTACATGCTAATCTTTATCACAAATTTAAATTTTTCCCAATTTTAAATACATTTATGTATATTTTTTTTATAGGAAAATAAAACTCAATAAAATTCAAAATACTATTCAATAGAGAATTTTTCATTTAAAACTCTTTACTAAATTTAAAAAAAATATCATAAAGAATTTTATTTAAAAGTTATGAAGTATTTTTTTCAACAAAATACTTGAAGAATTTTATCACTAAAGAATTTTAAATTTTAAGCTTTTCTGTTGTCTCTAACATACACACGTATATTGCAATTTATTATGGATTCATTACTAACAATCCACTTTCATGAGAAAAAGTGATCAAATATTTATTTATTTTAAACCCATTGTTGTGCAGAATTATTTATTTGTGGTGACTGGGTGAAGGCTTTTACTATATAAAAACTGTATTTTAAATAAAAAGCGAATTTTAAAAAAATTGTCGGGGAGGGGGCACGCTAACTTTAAGGCACGCTAACAACGTAGCGGGGTGCGCCCGCTAGTAAGATATATCACAATTGTAAAAAAATATATCCGCCCACAACATGGAATACAATGTGTTTCATCCGAAATTCGAATGGGTTGAAATGGTCTTGTGTAAAAATTCGTCTATAAAATGTAAAAAATTCAGATAAACGGTGAGAAATTTTGAGTTTATCTAACGTTAGGTGTATTTAATATAAAATCGAAAATATAGTCCATATGCGCAAAAGGTGAAAATGTGGGAAAACCCTATATGTAATCCATAGACTTTGTTGTTGGGCTCATGTGGGTCAGCGTACCATATTTCATTAGAATATTTTCGTAGTTGCGACCTGCACCATCCTCGCAAGGCGATTTTGGAGGGATCTTAATATGGGCACTAGGTCGAAACAGCCAAGGAAAACTTTTTACAATCGGTAGCCAACCACACCCATTCTACAACTGGTTCCACTGCAACCGATTCCATGGAACTGGTTCCGGAACCAGTTCCTGCGATCCTATATGGAAGGTGTGGGTGACGTAGAATCAGTTCCAGAACTAGTTCCAGAACTGATTCTAGAGCAACCGATTCCACTTTGGAGCTATAGAAGGGGTTGCTTTTGGGACAATTTCAAACAAAAAGAATCGGTGTTATAATCGACAGTAGAAGGGGTTGTGAATGAAAAGTAGCTATTGCACAACCGATTCTTTGGAACAGAAAATTTTCTTGGGAGGGACCAACTTTAACAGTAATCAACAGTCTTTATTCTTGAGTCGATACTAAATTTTATCACAATATCTTACAATAATATTTTCAACCTGTAGCGCGCGAAAATGTCCTTTTTAAGGGCACATGGGACATGTGGGACATGTAGCGTGCGAACAAGCCAATTTTGGGTGATATTTGTATGGGAACTAGGTCTAAACATGGACCGATTTTAACGGGGGTTAATCTAATATTTTTCGTTCCAAATAGCAGCACAAATTTATTATAAACCGTCCGTGTAGTGGTCCAGAGTACAACTAACAAAAATTAAAGTCGGGCCTGCCGGAAGGGTATTTCAGCTGACGGTGCTTCAGATATAGTAAAATATATAAGAATAGATATAATAAAAACTGATTTTGGTCCAATATATTTAGTTATATCAAATATCAGCAAACAAAATCGGTACCTCAAATCCCACTATTGGTAGTATAATTCTATAAGAACTTAATTTTGGAAGTTAGAATCCCAGTTTCTCCAATATCGGAAAGTTTCAGCATTATGGACTAAGTGTGCGTTGCCCCTTAGGCCATACAATCTAATAGTATCCGACTTGCGACGTTGTGTTAAAATCGTCTTGAAAGTTTCCAAGAGGAATCTAAAATCACGGTTGTGAAATTTGCGAGGTTTTTGGTGGGTTTAGGAGAGTATTGGTAAGGTATATATAAATTGTTTGCCTCTCTAGCCAGGTCGTGCGTGATCTAGCAGTTAAGGCGAATTCTATTTTCTGAATTGGTTCGATTCGTTTAAGAATTTTGTACCAAATAATGAGAAGGCCACGACATCGCAATAGCATTTTTTAAATTTTCCGAAACCTTAAATATTTCGTGACCCTTCAAAATCCAGTAAAAATCCGTGAAAAACTCAGCTGAAGTGGGTAAAGCTTTTTGCCGAAATAAGCCATATCTGATTAATAAATTAAATTCTGTAGGTTGCGTGGAAGAAATCACTTAAAATCGCTTCGTTTTGGTAATTCAATTTACGATCAATATATTCTAGCTCAAATACGAAATTTGCATGGATACTGCAAGAAATTAAATTGGTATGGTAGGTGTACCTGGCAAAAATCAATCGATTATGTAATAATATATATTTGCATATTTCGCTATAAATTTATATTTTGGCATATTCTTTTGCACATGTTGCACATGTTGCCATATTTCATTAATATTTTGTTAAATTTTATATTTTAAAGCACATTTTTTATATTCACTAAAACTGAGTTTTTGTACAATTGTATACAAAAAAAAATTAATCGTATTTATAAATATTTTTTGTGAATTTTTTATCACTAAGACTAAAATATTAGAAAATACAATCACTATACTTCCGACGATGATAAGCAGTAATTTCCAATGTTCAAACTAATTAAAAAAAAAACTAAAAACTAAGACTAGCAATGAAATCTCAATCTCATGAGCTGGGCCGTTTTAAAAAAAGCTCTACTTTAGTTTTTGAAAGAGTTTAGCCTTTTAGCTAAAGAAATCCATTTAATTTGGAAAATTCCAAAGTATTTCTACACAACAATGATGTACTTGGCAAAAGAACAATTTTGATAATCATGTTGCCGTGTTTAGAACAAAGAGTTTACCACCAATTTAATTACTCGTAAAACGCGTATTCGCCGTACACCCTCCAAAACGAAGTATTTTTGCAAGGCAATTTTTTTTTTGCTGAACGTAGGGGTCGCCTTTTTCAATTTTTCGTTATATCTTCGGCATTTAAAGTCGGATTTTAAAGTGTGATATATCGATTTTTTTGCCTCGAGGAGACCAGTTCCAGCAAAATCTTTTATTACCAAATAAGTGGTTATATAATGAGACTAAAATTTCTTACTGCTTATAATTCGGCGTCAGTACCAGTTATTTTTGTTAGACGAAGACGTGCTTGTAAGTAGTCTAGCTTACGCGCGACTACTTATTTAATTACAAAAATAATTTGATTTTGGTAACTACTTATTTTTTAACCACTAAGCCTTATTTTTAACAACTTGTAACCACTTATTTTTTAACTGCTTATTAGCAAGCGAATAACTAATTAATTTGGTAACTAATTATTTTATATATTTTTATAATGCAGCGGGTAAGCGGGTGCACAAATTTTGTGTGTCCAGTATTGTCAAATGTGTATTTTTATATAATTATATCAAAATATATTTAATTATATAAAATAATATTAACCAGATCCACCATTTTCCGGATCAAATCATATATTGGTTAATAGAATTATATATAAAAATATATTAATAGATCCGAAAAATGGTGGATTTGGTTAATATAATTTTATATAACTAAATATATTTGTATATAATCGTATAAAATTATACTTGGTATTACACATGACAATACCCAACGATATATAATTCTATAAAATTATATATGGTTATATAAGAAATATTTTTACACGGGGAATATTAGTAGACTAAAAATAGCAAAAATAAACTGTTATATTTACAAAATTATTTGCTATTTTTAAGCTAAATTTAGTTGAATGGAAATAGTAGTCTCTACTGCTAAAATCAGATGAAACATTTGCTAAAAAAATTGTAAACAGCTGTTTTCAAAAGGCTCGATTTTTATTTGCATTTAAAAAAAATCGAAAAAAAATTAGAAAATTTATTTTTTTTTATTTAGCAAATAAAAAAAAGAAATAAATCTGTAAAAATAGCAGTAAAAAAATTAGTTAAAAATAATGCTGCAGAAAAAACTGCTAAAATTAGCAGATTTTTTACTAAATACTAATAAAATAAGAACAGAAAATTTAAAACTGTTAAATTTACAGAATTTTAGTTATATTTAAGTTTACTTTTAGTTAGTTGAAAATAGCAAATTGTACTGCAGAAAGTTTTGCTAAATATTAGTAGACTAAAAATAGCAAAAATAAACTGTTATATTTAAAAATTTTTTTGCTATTTTTAAGCTAAATTTAGTTGAATGGATATAGTAGTCTCTATTGCTAAAATCAGCAGAAACATTTGCTAAAAAAATTGTAAACTTGTAAAGGCTCGATTTTTATTTGCATTAAAAAAAAATCGAAAAAAAACTTACAAAATTAATAAATTATTTTTTAGGCTACTAATTATTTAACAAAATATTTTGCTGATTTAAGCAGCTTAATTTGCTATTTTTCATTTACAAAAATTTAACTCAAAAATAACTAAAATTCTGTACAATTAACAGTTTTATTTTTGCTGTTACTAATATATACATATTATATACAAATTTAGCAGTTTTTTTCTGCAGCATCATTTTCAACTAATTTTTAGTAGTTTTAACTAAATTTTTGAGGACTTTTTTCTATTAGTGTGGTAGTGAGCTGTACCATTTAAAATGGTACAGCTCGTGAAATGTCACTGGTAGACTCAAAATATTTTGAGAATAAACCTAAAACAAACCAAGGTATATTTAGAGACGGGCACTTTTCTACTTTTTTTCTATCCATATAAGGTGAGTTGCTCTATTTTATTTATGCCAAAAAGTTAGCACATATCTGTGGATTTTTTTCACGGTTAAAAATTTGCTTTTCGCTTTCCAATTTTATTTCCCAACACTAAGAAATACATTGTTTTGACAAACTTTTTATCTACGTACATATGTATTTCTAATTCACTTGATTTTAAAATATTTTTAAATTAAAATATTTATGAATATTTTACAAAATTATAGGAATTTTTTCATACATATTATGAATTCAAATTATTACATATAACTCATACTATTTATAAACAAAATTGGTTCTGTTTAGTCACAGGAATTTGGTAATATAACTGAATTTCGGTTGGAATAATATACATATGCAGTTAAGTAAGGTACACATTTAATTGCGACAACCAAATAATTCGGTTACTGCTACCAAACCATTCAGTTGGCAATATTTTCGGTTGTTATAATAAATCTGATTCCTCTGTGTATAGTTAATCTCCGATAATTGTATGCCCATCACGTTTTAACAATTGTTTTATTTTAGAAACCAAATGAAACGTTTATCAAAATGTTATTTGATTGTTTATATATTAACAATATGTAACAGCTTCAAAACTGATGTGTATTACAAATTGTTTTATTTTTTGTGTTATATAAATAAAGGGTGTTTTTTTAAGCTAGATAGAACTTTAAATTGTAAAAAGTAACACAAAAAATTAAATTTTGATGAAACATTTTTTTTTATTTGTTTCAGTATACTCTGACAAATCATCATGAATAGACTCACGCTTAAACAACGCTACGAAATTATCCAAATTTACTTTGAAAATCAGTCGTCGATTCGCGCAACTTATAGACGCAAAATTGTGTTCAGCGATGAGGCGCATTTTTGGCTTAACGGGTTTGTTAATAAGCAAAATTGCCGCATATGGAGTGAGACCAATCCACAAGAGACCCTACAGACTCCATTACATCCAGAAAAATGCACCGTTTGGTGCGGTTTTCACGCTGGTGGCATCATCGGACCTTATTTCTTCAAAAATGAGGCCGGAGCTCGCGTTACGGTCAATGGAGATCGTTACCGCACCATGATCAATGATTTTTTGTTTGAAAATATGGATGACATTGATCCGGAGGAGATGTGGTTTCAACAGGATGGCGCTACGTGCCATACGGCGAACGCAACCATCGACTTATTGAAATCAAAATTTGGCGATAAGTTGATTTCGAGAAATGGACCTGTCAATTGGCCTCCAAGGTCGTGCGATTTGACACCTCTCGATTATTTCCTGTGGGGCTACGTGAAGTCACTGGTTTATGCTGATAAACCAGCAACAATTGATGCCTTGGAGGACAGCATTGTTCGTGTTATTCGTGACATACGGCCAGCAGTGCTCGAAAAAGTGGCCCAAAATTGGACGTCCAGAATGCGCTTCGTCAAGAACAGCCGCGGTGCTCATATGCCCGAAATCATTTTCAGATGTTAATGTCACGTATTGATCTTTCCAATAAAAAAAAAATTTTGATTACAATTTAATTTTTTGTGTTATTTTTTACAATTTCAAGTTCTATCGGGCTTAAAAAAACACCCTATATTACGTCCCTTTTTTGAAGAAAAATTTAGAGAACATTTGGGTGAGACGAAGTGAACTTGCTATTAACTTTTGATTGTAATAATATAGAGTTCTTATGTAATGCTTAAGCGTAGTTTACATAAATATACATATATTAGTATACATATTTAGCATATGTAAATAACTATACACTCATAGAAATAAATCTGTAAAAATAGCAGAAAAAGTTACTACAAAATTAGTTAAAAATGATGCTGCAGATAAAACTGCTAAAATTAGCAGATTTTTTTTTACTAAAAACTAGTAAAATGAGAACAGCAAAATTAAAACTGTTAAATTTATAGAATTTTAGTTATATTTAGGCTAACTTTTAGTTAATTGAAAATAGCAAATTGTACGGTAAAATATGCAGAAAATTTTGCTAAATATTTGTAGACCAAAAATAGCAAAAATAAACTGTTATATCTACAAAATTTTTGCTATTTTTAATCTAAATTTCAAGGTTGGTTACCGTTATCGTTAAAATACCGTTATCGCTAAAATACCATTTCAAATTGAATACCGTTACCGTTACCAATACCTCTAAAAAGTTTTCAGATACCGTTATCGTTACCGATACCGTTATTTTTATTGGCAGTTACCGATATTTATTAATTTATTTCAAAAATGCAAAATTTTCAAGTTCTTTATAATAATCTTGAGTTCTTTTATAAAAAAAAAATTATAGATAATAATTTCAATTATTGAAACTACCAGCATTGAATTTAAACCTTATAACTAGTAAAAACGTTTGAATATATTTCTTATCCAGTTATTTACGTTGTGCTGTTTCAATAATGGCAGCAGTTTCTTTTGTAAAGACTCTGTAATATATATTTGCTAGTTAATTGAACCAGAACTCACAAACGATTGTCTTTTGCCACATTACCAATATGATCATTGGAAAAATTATTATTATTTTATCATTTTTATTGAAAATGCTGAAGAGATTAGTAAATGTTCAAATGAGGAGCATCCTCTCTACAGACAACTTCAGTAGAACTCAGCACGCATACCTCAAGGGAGTTCGGTGGAAACGTCTCTGAGTTAGTTTGTCGGCACAATTGAGGTTGCCCTTCACGACCATGAATATTAGGGTGTCGCTTAAAAATAGATTAGTCATTACAACCCCCAGTTTTTTTTGGAAATGGTCCCAAATGTAAGAAATCATTTTTTTTTAACGTTAACCCGTGCCGAAAGTTGGACAAAAATAGCCCATTTTGGAAAAAAAGTGTATTATTATAAAAAATTTCGAAATTTCGAAAAAAATATTTTTTATTTCATTTATTCATTTAATATAGTCAAAACGATTCATATATGGAATTTTGACTTCATCGGATATCATTAACCCACTTTAGCCTGGAAACCAAAATGACCCACGAATTTGATAAAAATGCAAAAACTTGTTTTTTTTAAATTAATTTTAAAGATTTTTTAAAATACCTAATTTAGAGATGTCGATTGCTTTTTGTACCACACAATAGTTGAAAAAATAAATTGGAAAAATGATAACTCGAGTTTGTGTTTGGAGCGACTGCTTTCCAGAACATTTTACAAAAATTGCTCATTTTGTCAAAAATAAAACAAAATTTGAATGTTTTCATCAAATTTTACACAGTTTTCGAAAAATATCACTTAAATTCGGTTAGACTATAATTATCTTTACATTTGTTTAAAAAATCATTAACCCTTAGTGGCCTGGGGTCAGAAAACACCCATGAAACTTAATATTAATTATGACTACGAGATTGTAAAGCCATTAAATTGATAAAAAAAAATCTCAACTGGATAAAAACAATTATTTTATATAGCATGATCCATATGGGGTTAATTTTGATACTTTTGGCCAACAACGCCCCACTAGAAAATTTACAGAATAACACCTTTCATAGTCTTCGTAAAAATATCACTTTGAATGAATAAAAAAAATTGTTACACTTGATAAAAATTGTTATTTTGAGTAATTTCATCCACTTTTCACAAAACAAAGACCTACTAGGAAATTTACAGAATAACATTTATCAGATTTTTATTAAATTGTTAAAACTAACATATTACTTTTCGTATGCACATTAACTTTCAACACTGATAATTATCAACGTTGAAAACTCAACGTTTATACATTTTCACATCTAACATAACTTATTTGCGTTAGTTTCTAAAAATTTTTGCTGACGTGCGTTCAATTATAACGGAACAATTATAAACATAACCTTTTTAAAATTGTTTAGACCACAATCGGTATAACGTAGATTTGCTTTAAATACTTAACGTTGATAGGCATGAGACAAAATACAGCTAATATTATCAAAATTATTGGCCAAAATCACACTTTTCTTTAAAATTTTCAAATTTAAAACGCCGTCACTGTTAAGTTAAAAGAGGGATATGTGTAATTTTTAGTGAAATTATTCCCTAAGGTGTATTCAATAAACCCTAATGCGTTGACCACTTTTTTTATATTTTGTTGAACAAAATTTTAAAAAAATCGAAACTAGTGTTTTGCAAATTTAAAAAAAAAACAAATCCCATCTTTGGCCTTTCCTGGGACTAGGTTATCATGAGCCAAGAGAGGTAAAAATTTATATCTGAATATTTGTAGATCTTGGAAATAAAACTAGGGTATAACATCCCAAGTAAAAAAAAATGATATGGAGCCATATGAAGTTATATTTAATTATATATAATCTTTTATGTAATTAGATATAATTATATCCGAAAAATGAGAACGTCTTATTGCATCATATTGTATGGAATTGTATAAAATTGTATACAATTTGGTACTATTTGATACAATTTTATGCAATTCGATACAATTGTATCCGAATTTTGTCCTCATCCAATTACATCAAATTATATCTTTTTGTATAAAATTATATAAAATGTTATAAAAGTGGACATAGTTTGATACAATTATATCTAAATATTAACCTTATTCTTTTTATCATATTATATAGGACCATATCTAACAATATACATACATAAATTATTTAAAAAAAAAAAAAAAAATTTCAATTACTTGTAATTGTTCTTTTTTGAATTGCAATTACAAATAATATGTAATTATAGATGAGTTTTTTTTTCAATTACAATCCCAGTGTAGAAAATCATTACCAGATATGTGGTTATGTAACTACATACTTGGTAATGGTAACTAGTTACTTTTGTTATTACATTTCTTATTACCTTTATATGGCGATGTCGCGAAAAATAATGAGTTGTCGTTACACACCAGCATACGAAAAATCAAAAAATATATCGTTACCTATGTGCTTACTAGTACTGACAAAAATAATGAGTCTAAAAATAGATTTTCAAAAAAATAAATTATATAAAAAAAAATATTTTTTATTGTATTTTTTTTTTAAAATAAAATTTGCTGGTGCGGGAATCGAACCTGGGTCTACAGATTGCCAGTCAACAGCTCTACCATCTGAGCTATATCGACATGTAATATTTAATAGATAAAAACATAATTGACCTGCTGCACACAAGTAAGCTTACTCGCCAACATACAAAAAATCAAAAAATATGTGGTTACATATATCCTTGCCAGTGTTTAAAAAATATTGAGTCTAAAAATAGATTTCAAAAAATTAAAAAAAAAAATCTAAAAAATTATTTTCTATTTGAAATAATGATAAAAATAAGTAATTATCAGTAACTCATTATTATATGTTTTAAAATAATACAGAAGGTTAGTGGATGTCATTACTGGTAGTCCAAAAAATAATGATATGTCTTTACCGTTTCTACACTGGGATTACATGTAATTGTGTAATTGCATGTGTAATTAATTACAAAATGTAATGATTGACCCCAGGCCTGCTGGAGATCTTATAATTTCGATAAATCTTCCATTACTTTTATCCAGATTTATCATGACAGTGCAATAAACAATAAAAAATTTTTTTTTAATTTAGGAAAATCTATCGTTTTAGTGATTGTATGTTTGTAGAAAAACCGAATGCCGTACACTACGATTGTCTGATGAACGCAAACGCTACGATCATGTACTGTACTTTCAACACATATTCACACCCCGTAGCGTACCGAATTCGGGTTGTGTGTAAAAACACAAAGACTAGTTGGAGAGAATAGCGTATGTGTTTTCTGCACAACCAATATGCTTGTGTACTGTGTTCGCGATGTGCGGTACGTAACCCTAAAAGTACGGTTCGTTAGAGTTTATTTTCCTACTCTGCTCAGCACACATGAGTATATTGAAAACTTACAATCAGAAAATTCTCAAGCAAAACAGTAAAAATTACTAAAAACATATGATGCAAAAAATAAACTCACACACGAATCATTCACGGGTTACTTAAGTATAGTAATTATTACTCACGATCACGTGTGAATAACGTGACTCACGAACATTTCGTGTCACGCGCCAATCCCTAGTAATTACTAAATTTAAAACTAGTTCAAAATCATTGATAACATGGAACAAAATATAATATAATACGGTTTTATATGGACCTTATATATTTTTATATAAAATCGCTTTAAAAAAAATTGCCTATGTGGGATGATATATAATTATAGATGATTTTATAAAGAACGTTATAAGTTATATATGGGTTCATATTCGTCAATATATAATCATAACTAACACAAATTATAAAATAGTTTTTATATGGATCCACATAGTTTTATATTATTATGTATAGTGTCATACTAAATTATATATAAACGTATATGTAATTATATCTTTTATATGTTACTTTATGTACTTATATATAGCACATACATATACATATATGTAGGCCAATATGTAATAATATAAAATCACATATGTCTCCATATTAAAACCTTTGAGGAAAAAATATCTAACATATGACTATATAAAAGTATATCTGCTTGAATTTAAAAGCATATGTGGCCATATGTAACTATAAGTTACTATATGCAATTACATAAAATAATATATGATTGTATCAAAACTTTTTTACTCGGGATTGTAAATTATTGAAAGAAATATTTTATTTTTTGCGATTTTCATAATTTATCTCATTTTAACCCTATAATGGTCTGAGGAAATTGAAATTACTAAAATATTTTCCAACCAATTTTGAATTTTTGTACATTGCTGGAAAGGTAATTCAGTCTAGATTACGATTACATTTTCCAATAATACGGTCACTAAAGAGCCAGTATTTTGAAAGAAAACCAAAAAAGTGATTTTTTAGCCTTGTAAATCGTACTTCAAAACCAAAAACAAATTATTAAATCCAAAAAATTGCTCAGAAATAAATCAAAAATATAAATTTGTAAATTTTGTGAAAAATTCAAAAAAGGCTCGAAAAATATAAAATTTTTAAGCTTATTGAATTTTTTTATAAATCGCTTTTTCAGTAATTTTTTAATCAAAAAAATGCTCTTTTCGGACAAACTACTTTTATAAAAATTGGAAAACTTTATTAGTATATTAAGAGCTCTTCTTGGATTTATATTTGGACTTGTTTACTGGCTTGGAAAGCTCTTTCAGAAAAACTACTTTGATTAAAAAATTTGAACTTTTAATAATATAAATATTTTAAGCCCAATTTTATTAATTTTTGAGTTCACTTTGTTGCTGAGAATTTTAAGACTTTTGATATAAAAAAATATTCCATTTATTTCAAGTTGGTTTTCCTGATATTTAAATTCTTTAGTCTTCGTTGTTATTAAAATATTTAGTTTTATAATACCGTGCCTTTCAACTCTTTTCTCAAATAGTTCAACAAACAATTCATTCTTGGTTATCATTCTAATACGCACCATAATCGTTTATTAAAAAATTCTCAGTTGCAGAGGAATGACAACGATGATGATGATGATGACGATGCTAGTGCAATTTCACAGCACAAATAAAAGGAACAACAATGTTCTTCATAACAAACTTAAATATGCTCATCATAACACTGCAACAACTACCTACACTTAAAATAATACGTCAGTAGAAAAATCTGTCAAACCGGTTTGACTAATTTTTAACAAATTTTTAGTTGAAACACTGATTTAAGCAAATATTTTAGTTATCTTCATTTAACACAATACTAAAAATCCTCAGTAATTTAAGTAATTTTGAGTGTTAATTTTCAAAATTAATTTAAACTAATTTTTAAGAAACCATTCGTTAAAATTTACAAAATTTATTGTTAAAATATAATACTTTCATGTTACTGTTATTACCCGGTAGATGGCGCCACCAATGTATCCGAAGCTTTAAAGATGGCGCTATTTCTTTACCTCCCGATTTTTTTTAAATGGCCCATATCTCGAAAACTAAGAGACATAGAGCAAAATTGATGAATACTTCGACTACCCCTAACCTTACAATACCCCAGCGAAAGGGGTTATCTCTATCCAAAAATGGACCTTGGTGGCTCACATGATATGGACTAGACCCGGGGACGATCCCGAGACCCTAAATTTGGATAAATTCTACGATTCAGTATATTTACAGATAAAACTGTAGTTTTACAAATTTCTTACTTAAATTTAGATTTGTTAAAGAATTTATTAAAATCAACAGTTTTTATTTTAAGCCAAAAAACAGTAATAAATTTTGTTAAAGTAACAAATTTTTCTGTCCAGCCAACATACGTATTACTTTGAGTGTATGAGTTGAAAATACTTGAATATAATCATGATGCTATAAAATTTTATATAAAAATGCATTAGAATTTTACAACTATGCTATGAGATGAAATATGATGAAGAGTTACCAAGTGGAAGGAAATCTAATACTACAACATAAAGGTCTATTCACAATTTAAGATTCTTGTGTGGATTCTGTTATTTTTCCTTCACACTTGTATAGATTCTTTTTGTTTCATTTCTTAGTTTTATTTAAACTATTCTGCTTGCTTAGTTTGATATTGTAGATATATCCTAACAAATATAAATGGCAACCCTTTAAACTTTCAGCTTCTTTGGTTTTTGTTATTGCTTTTTAGAACTCAGTACATTTAATTAATATTTTCTTCCAATACCAATTTAAAATATATACGGTAATAATACCTTATTTTAACTCAAAAGTTACTTTGAAGTTATTTTTATGCTTTAACACTATACTATAAAGGTTAAGAGCATTTTAATAATTTTAAAGCATAATATTTGCCACAAAGAGCAGACAATACATACCATTTCCAATTGTTATGAATATTATCATCGTAATATATCACTGCTGACACTGTCACTATATTATTTTTAAGCCATGATGCCGCAGATGGTAGATACTATTCTATTTATACTTGACTGCGTGCGAACTTGATATGTTGATATAGTATATGACTACTACAACATACAATATATCCAGACGCAATTTAATATTATTGCGGATAAAAACATGGAATTCCATAACATTGCACTGTCTTTTTATGCTATTGTGTTTGTTGCTTTTATTTGTAACAGATTTATATATCCAAATGTATTGGAAATTTTAAATATTTAATTCTACTGCGTATGAGTGTTTTAACCATGAAGACAAATATTAATCATATGATCCATATAGTATGTTAGGCTGGTTCTAATAGTCTTTAAAACGAAAATGTCGAAAACATCGTTGTCTTATACTCAATTGGAACAACTATCTACAAATATACAAGTATTCAGGAGGGTGAAACCCCCTTTAATTAGTTTATTTCAAAACTAATTTTACCTTCTATTTAGAATTTATCTTGTTTAAACATTTACATTATAATATTTATAATATTTATAATATGTTTTAAAAATAAATCTTGTATGAAAAATTTGTGCCTAGAAAATAAAATAGAATAATTTAACATTGTACTAAAATATATAAATATAAATAAAGTGCAAACTTTTAAATTTCAAGATTTTTTATTTTTAGTCGAATATTTAAAGCATTTTTTACATAAAAAATATATTATTTTAAGTATAGTTCAAATCGTGTTTCATTGTAAAAATTTAATTTTTTAAATGTCAATTTTATTTGTGACACATTTCATCAATGCATGTTAAATTGTATGGTAGTTTAATGTTTTGCACAGCAGGTAATCTTTCAAATTGGTTAAATGGAAGATACTGACACATTTCTTGAAAACATGAGTTCATTTTAAAAGCAAAAGCATAAAGATTTTCCAGCAATTTGGCCAGGCTTTTTAAATATGCGATATTAAGGGGCTTAATTTCTTTAGATTTTGTTTCATTTTATTGAATATTTTTATTTTATAATTCAATAGTTCGACCTTTTTTTTATATGCTGTAAAAATATGTCTTAAAATTACGTTGAAATAAAAAAGTCACATCAAACAAACTCATAATGCGACATTTTATTGCAATATATACTGAAAATATATATAAAAGAAGGTTAAGTAAATGACAAGATATATAAAAAACTTTAATAATAAATAAATGCGAACCGCGGAACTTTTGTTTAAGTGACTCAATTACTAACACTACGAGTATAATTCAAAAATTTTACCTAGTACACTGAAAAAAGAAATTTGGTAAAAAAAAATTATATTTTACAAATTATTCACTAATTTTTAGTAGAAATTGTAATTTTTGCAAATTTCTTTTTACTGACTTATTGTATGACTTATTAACGGATTTTGCATTAAAGGAAGTAAATGTGCTAAAATCCGAAACGTATTTAACAAATTGTGAAATTCAAGGAGAATTTCCTGTTCTCATCTAGGAGCGTTTTTAAACATTTAAAATATCAAAGAAAAAACAAAACAACAATAAAAAATTTTTACCACAATTTGCTTTGTCATCTTCCAATATACAACTCTGTTGTTTTAACAGATCTAACAATGTAGTGACATCCATTTTACTAAAAATTAAATTGAAATTTTCATCCGAACCCTGCCTACACTCAAAAAAAAAAAGTCAGTAAATTCAGCAAAAAACGTTGCTGTGTCAGCAAATTTTTAGTCAGGAGAGTGCTTGCAAAAAAGTTGGTAATTTCAGCAAAAGGTTTGCTGAAAATCAGCGAGCTTATTTTTACCAAAAAAATAGTAATCTTCAGCAAAAGTTTTGCTAACACTTAGTCGATTGCAAATTAAAAAAAATTCTTGCTAAAATTGCTAAACTTTTTGCTGAATATTAGTGGACTGAAAAAAACTCCAAAAACTTGTGACGAAATTTTACTTTAGTTAATTTATTTGCTGAAAATTTAAATATAGAAATTTTGTAGAGTTGTTTTTCTATTTTATCATTTCCGTTGTCTGTACTACATCCAGACAAGCTGCGACATCTACATCTTGTCTATCTGGTTGCCGTCCACACTGTAAATGCGGTTATCAGCACAATTTTTGTAGCAAAATAAATTAGTAAAAGTGCTCAAAAAATATAAATAAAACTTTTGCTGAAAATGGAAATTCAGCAAAAAAATTGCTGAAAACTAGTACACTTGATATACAAGACGTTTTCTGATTTTTCTACTAACTTATTTTTTTGAGTGTAGTATTTCAAAAATTCCCCACAAATTTACAACAGCGGATTTTTGAATTTATTTTTCTAAATAAGTATTTCTATTTTTATTTTTGTAAATGTCGAAAAAAAACTAATTTTTTAATTTTTCTCAAAAAAACCGATAAGAATTAGTGGGACTTAAATGATATGTATCTTTACTTAAAGGTATTTTAATCCTCTATAGGGATCCCGAACAAAAATAAAAAAAGATTTTGTATTATGTTTTTGACAGAATTTAATCAATAAAAAAAATTCCTGAAGAAATTGGAAAAAAAATCAAAGAAACGTCGATATAAAAAGATGAAATAAATTGTTTTTAATTTTATTTAGTTATCATTAATTGACCGAATCAGCCCAAAGGAAATTCCTTACAAACAAACAAAAAAAAATTATTTGTCTTCTATACCCAGAAAACAGATTCAGTTCTGATAACCGCATTTGTAGCCAATCGCATGGTTCAGTTGCGGTAGCAGAATTTTTCAGTTGTGGCAACAGTAAACCAATTGAGACAGGACTAATTTGACTGTGGTACCGGAATCTCAGTTGCATCAAGAATAATTCGGTAGCCGAAACCGAAAAATTCATTTGATGCAACTGAAACATTCGATTGGCAACAAATGGGGTTGCCAGAACCGAATCTGTTTTTTGTGAAAATTTTCTCATTTTAATTTTCTTTTATCTTTCTTATTTGCTACTATGTATATTAGAGCGATTCACCTTTTATGGACAAAAAAAAGTTAAAAATAAAATAATAAACTTTGGTTTCCCAAGTAAAAAAGTTTTGATATGGTCATATATTATCATATACAATTTTGTATAATTATATATTTGAACATATATACTAAGATATATTTATATACAATTTTACGAAATTATATCCTAAATATATAACTATATCTTGTTATATATTGCACAATATATACGCAACATATTACAATATCCAATTATATATAGACCTGTATATATTTACATATGCCTCATATAATTATGTATAATTGTAACGAATTATATACCATTACATCTAGTTGGATCTGATTATATTATATTTGATACATTTCGATGAGGACAAAATACGGGTAAAATTGTATCAAACCATATCTTATTCCATCAAATTAGATCTAATTGTGTCAAATTAGATCTAATATGACCATAATTCGATCTAATTTGATACAATTACATGTTCTCATTTTTCGGATGTAATTATATATAATATCAAAACTCATATAATTATTTTAATAGGTTTGTTTTATGATGATTCGCTAAATATTTCGGGTCTAGCAATGAGATCTCACGAGCTGGACCATTTTCGAAAAAGCTATTTTATTTTTTTTTTCTTTTTAGTTTTTGTAAGAAATTTGCATCTTAGCTGATGAAAACATACTCGATATGGGTAGCATATGAAAGGTTTTTTAGAAGTGCGTCCAGCGATATATATAACATGTTCAAGCATATCCTGACATGATTTTGATTTTTTGAAAAGTAGCAAAAGCCCTCATAAAATTTAATTTAGAAAATGTTAAATTATGATTTAGAAAAAAGCTAATAAAGCGTCTTTTTAATACATAAAGAATTTTGTTAATAAACCATTTCTTAATTTTTTATAACAGTTTAAATATTGTTGTTTTTATTGGTTTCCAAAGAGAAAAAATCCTTGCAGGAAAAATAATACTAAGGGTGTTAAATACCGTAACAACAGAATTTTAGGGGCATATTTAAATGGTTGTCAAAAATTCAAATAACAACATTTTTACTATATTATTTTTTTACTGAAAATATATATTATGGTAGTATTTTTACAAAATATTACCCAGCGAAATTTTCGGATGCAAAGAACCGGTTGTAGAACAACTTGTACATGAATGCAACCTGTTCTAATTTATGTTCTATTATCGGTGATTTTTGTTTGAGTTTGTCCCAAAAGCAACAGTTTCTTTTCCTCCAAACTAGAACAAGTTGACTTGGAACCGGTTCTAGAAACAGGTATAGAACTGGTTCTGCGACAGTGAAACCTTACATTTTGACTCCCAGGAATTGGTTCTAGAACCGGTTCCATAGAACCGGTGGTAAGAATACCTGTTCTGAAACAGATTCAGAGGTAACCAGTTCAAAAAAATGTTGCTGGGTAGTTTTAAATTTCCCTGACCAAAATCGCCAGGGTTGCTACTTCAGCTACTTCATTACTTATTAGCCTTTTTTAAAAAAGGCAAAATCGGCTGCCACTATACAGCCTTCATTAATTATTGGAAAATAAAACTGTAAAGTGATTCTTAATACCAGATAAATTATCTAGTCCTTATCGTGGCCCGATTTTTATTTTTTAAATTTTTTTTAACAAAGTTGACACACAAACTTGAAAATTCCAAAAAAGGCAAGAAAAAACAACTTTACTTGGGAATATAAAATTTATTTGACTGAAATTCAAAAAAAAGGGCAACAATAAGGAGTACAGTTTTTGTTGACTACGAAAGAAAAAAAACCGGATCGAAATCGGTGGGTGGCTGTACAGTGGCAGCCGATTTTAAACTCATGGTTGCGAGAAAAACGCGCTTGAAGTCTAAAGTTAATTTTAAGCTAAGAAAACAGCAAAATTTCAAAAAATTGTAAATGAAGAAAAGTTATATCTCCTAGCTTACTACATGTCCACCAAATTTTGGACGAATCGGTTAATGGGTATTTGATATATTAAACCTAATATTCTTAAAAACGATGGTAGATATAAAGGGTTTTTCAATAAGAGCGCTACAAAAGTAAAAAAGTTTAAATAAAACAAAAACGATTTTGGATATCAATAAAATTCTTTATTCCTGTGAAAGTACGTTCGATACCATTATGTATGGAAATCGATCTCTTTTGCATGGCCACCACGGGCACGCTTGCAGAAGTCCAGACGCTGAACCCAATTTTCGACGGTTTTCAAGCATAAATCGGCCGATACTGCTGCAATTTCAAGTTCGATATTCATACGAAGTTCATCAATCGTCGCTGGCTTGTAGGCATAGACCATAGATTTGACGTAGCCCCACGCTCAATTGTTGATCTGCTAGGACGATTATGACGACCATAAATTGGACGTAGCGCTCTTAACGTTGAGGCCACTGACTCCGAATTTCGGTAGTAAATTTTAATAATTTCGACTCGTTGTTGGCTCGTATATCTTTCCATCATGAAATGGCAAACCTTACTGAAGAGAAATGTCAAAAGAGCGGCAAGAAATATGGCGTCGTTTGCTGTCCCTGTCTTTCTACTTTTGTAGCGTCCCTGTTGAACAACCCTTTATAATTATACATAATTCTACTCATATTATATTGTAAAAATGCTATAATTTTGTACAGTTTTTAATTTATTTCATATTTTTTCCCCATTTTTATATACATTAATTACTTTTATAACTTATATTAAGCCATCAGCACCTGCCCTATATGACATGTCTTCAACATCCATCAAGGAATCGTCATTGGATTTTCTTTGAAAACTGCGTCCAATTTTACATCTTTTGATGTATTTATTCTGCCCAGTTATAATATATACGATTTCTAATAAAAACGCAAAGAAAAAGTGTTACACACAAATTTACCACATAGAGTATTACTTTGGGACTAAAACATATTATACAAAAAAACATGTGAAAATTTACATTATTCAAATCTTCGGAGCATATAGAGAAAAGTTTGCTCCATCCA
The DNA here is from genome assembly GCA_949987735.1 of Leucophora obtusa. Lineage (NCBI taxonomy): Eukaryota > Metazoa > Arthropoda > Insecta > Diptera > Anthomyiidae > Leucophora > Leucophora obtusa. The sequence continues at coordinate 304,608,233 of OX465295.1, read as the reverse complement.
AATAAAATATAAACAAATTCGAAAACAAAATTTTTCCTAGAGTCGATACCCACCTTAAGTAGGTTTGAGGTTAAGAAGAAGAATAAACATTTTTTCGAAATTATAAACACATTATTAATTTGCAAATCAGAAAATCTAGTTTCTGCCTTTTTTTTCTATGCACAGGCTTAATCAGTGATTTTCCATTAAATTGTATTATTGTTTATATTTTATTATCAGATTGTCTCTACATGATTATTTACTCTCAGAAGTGATCAAACAGGCATACAAACATTCTACTTTAGATTTTTTGTTTATCTTTCTATCTCCTCCTTGTCACCTTTTTCACAATTGTTACCACACTGACGTATGGTTTTTACGTATAAGTGCAGGCAATTTTTGTATATCGGAGACGGAGTGCCAGCAGGGCATTTTTATTTTTCTATTAAAGTGTTGTTGTTTTTCAAACGCATCATATAAGTAGACCAAATGCAATTAATATTGTAATTAATATTCATTTTTATTAATTTTAATTAAGTAAGTTTGAGGTTAAGAAGAACAATAAATATTTTTTCAAAGTTATAGACATATTATTAATTTGCAAATCCAATTATTAGTTTGAACTACTGATAAGTTTTGAAAAAATGAGTTAGGAATGGATTATGAAGCCGACATATGTCTATACACTTTGCAACATGGCAAATGAAAACAACTTTTATTTATATGCAAATGCATTTAATTTCGTTCGGCACCATGACTTATTTATAATAAATACTACCTCAACGAATATTCCAATTTTCTTACCCATATGTATCATAGTTTAGCTTTCAACTATAAATTAACAACTTGAGCCCTTGTCAAATCACTCAAGCATATGGGAAATAAAGATTGTTTACGCTTCAGTGCTTTTATGCTTTTACATACAAATGCATTGAGCTTCATATAAAGTTTTGTATACAATGCATATAGTACGTAAATTTGTTAAGTTTACAAGTTTTATAACAGGCTTCATAGTGAAAACGAGTAAAAAAGTTAAAGTCGGTTATGCCGACTATATAATACCCTACACCGGTCTGGTTAAAAGTCAACTAATGTTTGGATCCGAAATTCGAATGAGTTAAAATGGGACTTGTGTCAAAAATTTCTATAAATTGATAAAAGAAGAGAACATCGGAAATATATCTCATATGGACGATAGGTCCAAATATGGATCGATTCTATCTAGAATCAAAAAGCTTTGTCCTTGGGACCATGTGAGTCAGCAAATCAAATTTCATTGAAATATCGTCGTATTTGCGACCTGCAGCGTGTAACCAAGCCAATTTTGGGGAGGGCCCTTATATCGGCACTAGGTCTACACATGGATCGATTTCAACCAAAGTCAATAAGCTTCGTCCTTGGGCCAACGTGTACCATGTGTACCAAATTTCATCCAAATATCTTAATATTTGCGACCTGTAGAGTGCGCACAAGAATGGGTCTAGGTCCAATATTTTTTGGTGTTACAAACATCAGCATAAACTTATTGTACCCTGACCACGTAGTGGTGTAGGGTATAAAAAAGACTTAACACAGTTTACACAACATCCCTATTAATATTATAAAATCTATTGTTTGTTTGTTACGCATTCACGCCCAAAGGGGGTAAACGATTTCGTTACAATTTTTAATGCAGTACATTTTCTGGAATGAATCACACCTCGTAATGAAACAAAGGGGCGTGGCACTACCTATATTATCAAATATTTAAAAAGCTCATTTATCGGCGACTGTTGAACAATTTCTGACAAAATTTTACTTAGTTTCTTATTAAAGCATTCTTAAGCACTGTTTGAGTATGGGCGATAGGAAATTGGGAAGTGACACCTTCCTTGTAACCGAAAATTTTAAATTCCTTCATCTTGGCTTCTGTCAAATATACACTAACAATATATTTTTCATAACCGATTGAAGTTTATTTAAAAAGTAATAGCTAAAGTTTGTCTTCAATTGAAGAATCAATTGAAATACACGGAAACATATTGAGTGCGTTTAGCAGAAACTCAACTGTTACTAATCCGCTACTCAACCTTCTTAGCTACCGCTTAGTGTTTTCAATTATTCGACGTAGGCGGTTAACCGGTTAATGCATTATTCGAAAAATCACTAAAATTGAATAACCGGTTATTCGGGACGGTTAGTCGAGAAAATTGGCGATTAATCGATTAATCGTTTAATGCAAAATTAATGTATTTCCTTAATTTTTTATCAATAAAAATACAAAGAGCTGCCAGTAAAAAAAAGTTTTCATATTGTAAGAATGAAAAGTTAGGCCATTGGCATTTGCTGTCAAAAATAATTTCTTTAATTAGTAACAATTTTAAGATGTCTTGTAACATTACTGAACATTTCAGTATATGAAAATTTTAAAAAACTAATACTTGGTAACTACAGATGATACTTTTACGATAAAAATTAGTGCCAACTATATTAGAGATGACAAATTTAGCGCAAACTCTACGAGATTTTTATCCCGTGTAGATGTGCCTTTAGAAACAAATTTCACAACATTAGATACAAAATTTCTTGGAATGTGATTTTTAATCAATACTGTCACAATAAAATTTGATATTGCTTTTTAAAAATGTTATATCTAAAGTTCTGAAAATTTTATTAAGATTCTTTCTTGTTGATTTTCTCAGTCTTTTTCGTTTTCTAAGAGCCATTAACAATAAAAATTAACCTAAACTTTGAGGAAACTTACGCAGAGAGAATTTTTCAGACCAATTTTAATTAAAGTTTTCAGTAAATTAATGACAAGTTTCTTAAATTTTATGAAAAAGCTTCATTATTTTTATGAAGCTCTTTTTATTAAAACTATTTTTAGGTGTATGAAATTTTTAATAAATATTTTTCATAAAATTTTATCAAAAACGGCATCAATTTAATGAATTCCAGCGAAACTTCATTGAATGAATGTAAAAATTCATAAATAGCAAGTAGACAATTCTTTCAGTGTGCAGTTACAGATGTCAAATTCCACATAAATTTAAATTTTTAACTTTCAATTTGTGCTTTTAGGTTATTTGTTTAAATTCAGTGAAACGGCTTCGGGTTCCATGGTATTCTAGTGGAACATATTGTAGAATTGATGTGGGTTTGAACGGATTATAAAAGTTAGATTGGGAGAAGTTAGAAAAGTTAGAGTTCTTAAAGAATTAATTATTCAATTGTGTGACACAGTTTTAAAACAAATGCAACCTTGTCTTAAAGGCCATGGAAATATAATTTACATTAATTTTAATTTTTAATAGAATTAAAACAAAAATAAAACATTTTCTATTGTATTTCATAAAGGCTGCTCCAGCCAAACACGTCGTGTGTTTTGAAAAGTTTAAAATTAAGGCTTAAGGACCTCTTTCACTCGATTTTTAAAGAATTTGATGGTGTTTAGTTAGAATTTATTTTTCTAAGCTTTTCTTGCAAACTTTTAGTCAGGGCTAAGAAAATAATGACGTTTTGGGGAAAAATAAAGCAAAAATTCCATATTAAAAATGTAACCGGTTAATCGACCTATTTTAACCGATTATTCGGGTCGAATAATTATTTGAGTTTAAAATTATTTGTTTCGTCATTAACCGAAATAGAGGCCATTAATCGAGGAATCGCTTAATCGATTAACCAAATTGGAAACACTACTACCGCTAAATCAACACGTTGTGGTAGTGCTACCTTGTTTTGGTAGCATAAAAATTTTACGCTACTTGTGAGCAGTTAATGATACATCAGCTGTCATTTGTTTTTTTTTTGATATATTTTTTTTTTCAAGAATAATATACACATACAAATATAATTATAAAAGAATAAATTATTTCAAAAAAGTCAAAGAAACCTCTACAAATATTTTAATTCTAAAACAAAAACAAAAGCACCATCCTTCATCAGATTAAGGTAAAGCACTACATATCAATTGTAGAAGTTTCTCTGGTAAACTTGCCCATTGTTTAACTTTTTGTATCAGTCATTAAAAAACAAACTGCAAAAAAATATATATCGTCTTTAGAGGTTGGTATTTTCAGGCAAATGCTTTCTTTTGTTTTTGTTTTCTATTTCTAGAAAAATAATGTAAATAATTTCGTTGCTTTCTGTTTTAAAACAAAAAATTCAAATAATTTCGGTTCCCAGACAGCAATTCCGGAGCGCTCATAAATAAGATTTTTAAATGGCTCATAGAAATGATTATTGTTTTTTTGAAAACACTCTTGTTTGTACCTTATATGGTAGTGATATCTATAGTTATTTTATAAACTAGATGTAATAAAGGTATACACTCAGATAAAAAAGTTTGTAAAAAAATTTGTAAACAGTTTCCAATGGCGCTATACTATTTTTATACTGATTATTAGAACAATTTTTATTTTTAGTAATCATTTTTGCTATTCTCTTATTACAAATAACGGATTTTTTTTACTAATTTTCGCTGCTGATTTCAGAAAACATTTTACTAATTTTTTAAAACCGAGTGCTAAATTTAGCAGAAAAATATACTAATTTAAAAACATTTTTTTTTTTTGATTTTTTACAATTCTTGTTTAGTTTATATTTGTTACTATTGATATATTCTTAGTTTGGAAATAACACCCAGAAAATTTTATTGCATCTCCAATGCATAAAACGGCAATAACTGGAGAACCGTTTTGACTCCAAATTTCAAGTACGATGAACCCAGCAAAACCTTGGTAATGGGCTTGACCTTTTTCACGCATTGCCTGGCAATGGGTACCCTTTACCATTGGTTTGACTTAGAAACCTAAAGTAATACGTTACTAATATTGTGATATATCAATACTTATGTGGGAGGCATGAAATAATGAGTTACCGATATGGAGATATATCATTAATTATTTGGAGCCTTTAAAATAATATATTACCGATATTGTGTTAAATAATAACTTATTAATAAGGGTAGAAATAATAAGTTATTTGTATTATATTATAACTACTTATTATGCGAAAGTACGATTTAATAAAAATTTAGAATCTACCCAGTCAGAAATCGCCAGTGGTACAAAAAATCAAGCACTGGCATACCACTGGGTAACCACGGTATTAAAAATAAATGACTGGCAGAACACTCATTTGGGACGCTTTGCCAGCGTTTGCGAAAAGCGTTTTACCAGTATTTGTTTTACAAAAATTTCGGTGGTTTATAAAAAAAACCACTGGCAAAGAATTGGCTTAGAGTGATATGCCAAGGTTTGCAACCAGTGGTTATCCAGTGCTATCTAGCCAATGCTACCAGGCGTACAAAAATCAATTCACTGGAAAACCATTGATTTTATAAAAATGCTGACGCTTCGTTAAAAAATGTTTGTAGTCGGAAGGTTCCGAGTTCAAATCCGGTTGCAAGCAAAAATTTTTTTTTGGATTTTTTTTAATTTAAAATTTTTTTTGTTTTATAAAATCAATTTTTTTGATTGTGGGAAAGCTCCTTCAAGACCAACTTTTTTTTTCCCACCCAACACTGGCATACTAGTTACAAAAAATTGTTTGCCAGTACTAGCATTTTGGCACAGCCAGTAGTTGTCCAGCTATTATCACTCATTTATGTGTTTAGCCATCAAATATTATATGTCTCATTAGCTCAGTGGGTAGAGCAATCGTCTGCCAATCTGATGGCCTAGGTTCAAATCACGACAGGACCAAAAAAATACATATGAACTTTTTTTAAATTTTATTTTGGAAAATATATTTCCAGACCACCTATTTATTGGTTTTGCCAGCGTTTTGCCAACGTTTAAAAATTTTGTTCCTCCAGTGCTTTTCCGGCGCTTTTTCCGGGTCCTTTTGTCTAATGATGTTACCCTTTTGGGAATGGAAAAGCACTTTTTGCTAGTACTTGTACCACCTGTTAAAGTGCTTTGCCACCGCTTTCCCGTTTGTATTTTTCTGACTGGGTAATTACATTGCTCGGATCGGTGTACTTTTAAACAAAGTCATTACTGGTAACGTCTTATTTTATTCCATATTTGTAACCAATGAAATTTGTACTAATGTGTAACGACTTATTTCACTCCATACAAGTATGAACTTATTTTAGCTAACTAGTGAATTTAATATTACAAGTAACAACTTATTTTGGTACTTCCTTCGTAATCACTTATTTGAGCCTATACCGGTACGATTTAGGCAACCATTTACCCCCAATGGCACCACCATAAAATAATGTGTTATGCGACCAAAGTGTAAGTAGTTACAATTTTTGGTTTCTTATTACATTTCCCTTTACCTGGTAATATAGGGTTTTGCTGGGAAGTAATTATACGCTTGTTACAATCGAAAGAAAAAAATTTTTTTTTCAGATTTTACAGTTTTTTTTATTTTTTAGTACAATTTTTTGCTACTTTCAGCAGATTGATTTTAAATTACAGTTTACAGCAATTTACTGAAATTTGCAACTAATTATTTATACTAATCTCATTGTACTGAAATTTTAGTAAGTTTTTAGCAAATCGATTTTGAATTGCATTTTACATAAATTTTACTAAAATTTAGTAGCGGCTACTAATTTTTTCTACTAATTTTATTGTACTACAGATCAGCAGACATGTGTTGCTAAAATTAGCAAAAAAATACCGTTGGCCTCAAAACAGTTAAATTTCCCGTAATAACAGCAAAATTTTCAGTAGCCATTACAGACTTTTTTGTTTGAGTGTAGGACTAGGAGTCCCAATAGCTATCGAATCGCACATCGGACCGGACATGGGACAAAACAATTGTGGCAATGACGATAATCTTTTTCCTTTATTATAACATTTTTAAATTTTTATAGTTGTTGTAGAAAGTGGCAAAAAAAAAGGGGTTCGGGATAATCTGCTCAACCGTATTTTAACATTTTTTGAATGTATACTTAGTTTTTTTTTTCAATATAAATCTACTTCAATGGTGCGGTCTTCCTTACCGACTTTATCAATAAATCTAACTTAAAACAACTGTCGGTTAAGTAAACGTAAATCTTTTTCTGTAATTTTTTATAAGAAGCACCAACAAAATTAATTTGAGTTTTAGTTGTTTTGAAAATGTACGAGTTAAACAAAAAATTCTTAACATAAACATTTTCTATTGTAAATTTTGTCATTAATAAATTAAGAGATCGTAGCACAGAATCCGAACAATTTCTTTTCTACTGAAATAATAACAAGATTTTAATGTTCGGTTTTGTATAAAGCATTTAAAAATTAAATAATATTGTTGGTTTTTAATTTTTATTTAAAAATTAAAAATTGTTTTTTCGACCTTTTTAATTGATTAATTAGAAATTTATTAATTCAGTTTGAGGACAATTTCATTATTATGAATTAACATAATAAGTACTTTTTTTCAAAACTGCTATTTTTGTTCATCAGGATATTCTCCTAATAAATACTTCACAGTGTTTTTGCTTTCAAAAACCTCTACACTTTTAGGGGCTTTAGTCCCCATAGCTTGTATCAGCACCTGCACACCAGTATAGCTAATAAAAATGTGAACCTGTGTGTTGAGTGTTGTAGTGTTTTGCAAATTCAAATAAGAAAAACTTTCAAATATAAAAAAAAACAAACCACAAAAACATTTTTTTCTAAAATTGAAAATAAATTTTAAAATGGTTTGAATATAATGAAAAATCAGCTTTTCTCCTTTTAATTGTGTTTTCAACAAACTTAATATAGGGTCCGCCAAATAACTTTTTTTTTTTGAAAATGCTATAAAAAAAAACTACTAAATATTTTCTCAAATTTCTTTTTTTATTTGAAAGTACAATCCTTCCGGTTAATAATGGAAAATAATTTCATTCATATGGCTGCCTCGGCTGGCCATGCAGTAGCCTACACGATCGGCCCAATTTTTAAGCACATTATCGATTGTGTGCAGCTGTATTTCACCAATGGCTTCACGAATATTGTCCTTTAAAGCGTCAATTGTCTCTGGCTTGTCGGCGTAACACTTATCTTTGACGGCACCCCACAAATAATAGTCCAACGGTGTCAAATCGCAGCTCCGAGGTGGCCAAACGACATCAGCTCTGCGGCTGATAATGCGATCTTCAAAAACAGGGCGCAAAACATCGAGTGTAGCTTCGGCTGTGTGGCACGTAGCGCCGTCCTGTTGAAACCAAATGTTGCCAATATCCTCCTCCTCAATTTTTGTGAACAAAAATTCGTTCAACATGGCCCGATAACGATCGCGATTGACTGTAACGGCCACTCCGGCAACATTACCATGATTTTCAAAGTAATGTCGCAATATTTCCCAGCGTTGTTCAAGCGTACACACAACCATATTCGTTCAGCGGAAGGATAAAACTAATTATCTGTCAAATCAGACATGAGCTAAGTGTTACCATTCACGAAATAAGCACTAGTTAAAAAAAAACGTTAGATGGCGGACCCTATATGTATATTCGGTTGTTTTTAATGACATAATATTGTTAGTCTGTTTCAGCAACATTTGCGTTTTCTTCCAAAATTTTTAAGCACTGTATCAAAAGGTGACGGTATAGGACTTCACAGCGAGCCCCAAAATTTTAAACTGCTCTAACTTGGACCATCCCAACAAAATTTTTTAGAAATAGTTACTATTAAATATATTCTATAACAGGTAGTTTTACTATCAGGTCCAGGAAATATGTACTAGTTTATGGCTCCTCTTTGCTAGAGCCAGTTCTTCAGATAGTTTTAGAAATAGAATGAAAGCTAAAAATAACATGTTTCAAAACACCCCACTCAAATTGAGTGTTCCAATGGATTGGTTGTAGAACAGCTGCTTTTTATTTAATAGAAGCTGATAGCTACAGCTCTTCTATATCGATACGAGTCAGCTTAAAAATTTTAAGTTATAACAAAAAATAAAAGTTGGACATATATCAACCATTGATCATCAAAGGTTTAAAGTCATTAATTGCTTTATGTTTATATTAAAAAATAATAAATATAATTTATGATTGTGTAATAATTTTTAAAATTATTAATTTAAAACCCATGTCTGCAACTTACAATTACAAAACAAAACTGTTGAAAATAAATTTTGTACATTTTCATAAGCACATACTAAAACCAAAAAATCTGTAAAAAAATTTACAAACTACAGTTCAGGTATTACTCAAGTACATATACATATGTATATGAGACTTTCCAAGGCAACGGTTCAGCTATAAAAATTATATATCTTATCAATATCTATGGTATTTATTGTTGCACTATGATACGAATAAAATTTTAAAAAACTTTTAAAATGTTTGCAAAAATAAGCTGAAGGAATCACAGTAAATTTTCCAGTAGCGCGGCAGTTGGCTTGGAAAGCCTCATATATATTTAAATACATATTTTATGCAAATATGCATAAAGGTACACATACATTATGACACTCCAGTATGCCATATTCCATACGACTGAACATATATTGTATATTAAGCATGCATAAAAATGTATTAGGTGCCTATAAAAGAATCTTGGCCATTTTAGTTCATACTTGGATATAATCAGCATAATTTATCGATTTTATTTTTCAGTTTTGAGGCACTGTTACATTCTTTAAGGAACATTTTAACTATATTGTTTAAAATTATGGATCACTTTCAGTTTTTTAAAACCAATTGTGATATTCTCATACACCCAATATACTTAACGACAATTTATATGTAGGAACAAAATTTATTTTGCTTCTCGAAATTTTTAAAACTTTTTTTGTCATCTTTTTTCCATATTAAAATGATAATCAAAATGTAAATCAGTTTTCAAGAACTTTGTTGTTAAATAAATAAAAGTAAAATTATGAATTACATGTGTTGTGTTTGTGAGAATATTTATATAGTGTTGTTGAATTCATAATTTAATTAAAAATATACTATTGTTAAAATATTTTAAAGAATATTTTTTTTAATTTAGACAAATTATTATTTTACCGTATAAAAATTTGTCACAAAATAGATAGAAATAAATTTTAAGTATTTACAAATTACATAACGAAAGTTTTATTTGAAAGGCATAACTCAAAATATTATCTAATTAATGCAATAAAAGGAGGATCTTAAATTGAAAGCTTGTGACGAGAATATTTTGCAATTTCAGGTAAGTATGCTAAATGACATCACCATCATAAAGAAAGCCACTTGTCATTCTACCAGTGTTGCCACCAGTAAAACAAAAAATTACACAGCTGTAGATCAAAAATTATGCAAAAGCGTATGAAATTACAAAAAAATATATTTTTCATATTATTTCAAAATAAACTCTCCAGGGCACAGTGGAGAAAAATACAAATATTTTGGAAAGAATTTCGCCATTTCTTACCGACTGATATGAAATTTCACAATGTTGGTTTTGGATGGCCGAAATTCGACTGCAAAAGTTTTGCCATTTTTCTATTCACAAACTGATTTTTAAAGACGTAACATTTCTATCATCTACAAAGTGCAAATGTTATTTGCATTTTAAAACTAAAATTTAGCATTTTTGCTATAACCTGTTCCTTGTTTTTGCCTTCTGCAAAAGCAAATCCAGGCCAATTTCTCAGAAAATATTATAACAAATAATTCTATTAACTAAAGGGAATTTCACTACAATATCTTTTTCAGGATTAAAATAGCGTGCTTTTAAATTTAAATATTAAAAAAATGGTATTTTATCCATATTAAAAGTTTCTTTCAGAACAAAGTATTTTTGTTTTTCAGAAAAGCTACTTCATTCAGATGCATTGCATGCAAAACTATTAGTTACTTGCTAATTATTCTCTCCCATACTCCTCAAAATTTAACCACTTATATTTAAATTAAACAAAGTTTTCTCTGAGTACAAAGCTGGAATTTAAAAAAAAAGCTGAAGTAGATCCTCCAAGGCGTCCGTAATGTGATGGCATAAGCCCAGTTCAACCCTAGCTTTAAATGTTTAATTTGTATATTAATGGTAGCAAGACATGAAATTTCTTTGCAGTAAGTGTATCAGCAAATTTTCTTTTAAAAAATAAAAATATAAATTGTTTTTCAAAAATTTCATACCTACGATTCTGTTGAAACCTGAAACATGTTGGATTTACATAATTCTAAAATATTCTGATTCTGCTCCACTTTGCTGCGTTAGCAAAATTTTTGTCTGGTCAAAGCCCAGTATCATGATAACTACAGGAAAAAAAATTTCAGAAATTAGAAAGTCACAATCATAACAAACTCAAACTTTCCCACTCTTTCGCTGAATTTTTAAATGTTCTTGCAAACCAAGAGAATTTTTAAAAGAAGCTTAATAATCATTTTCGTAAAAAACAAACAAAAGGTGGTGCTTTAAATAAAACAAAAAATACATAACACAATTTTTGATTTCTTCTAAATTGGGGTTTGTGTTGAAAAAATTTACATAAGTAATTCACCAGAAAATGGAGATTTGTGGTAAATATTTCACTGACAAACTCGTTTCGTCTAAATATCGACTAATTTTTATTTATTTATTAAAAAGCTCCTGGAATTTTAAAAATTTACGGAAATTTCTATAAAAAGTGAAATTACACAAAAACTACACAAAAATGTCATTATTCAAAAATTATCCAACGAATGTGAATGTGTAAACAGTCCCGTTTTTGAATAATTATTCAAAAAGTGTCAACACGGCATTCTACCCAGCAAAATTTAAGTAATAGAAAAAAGAATTGGTTTGCAAACCTCTTTATTTTTATTAGCCAAGGTAATTTCTACAAGTAATAGTTAATATTCGCTGCATGAGAACCAAAATAATTTGTGCACCTGCTTACCAGCAGTATTAGGAAAATATGAAAAATAAGTAGTTACTAAAATAAATGGGTATAAAGCAGTTAAAAATTAAGCGATTACAAGTTTTTAAATAATAAGTCTTACTTATAAACTTATTTGTAATTAAATAATTAGTCGGGCTTAACAAGACTATGTATAAAAGTTGGTCCAAAAAATAACTAGTATAGACGCCGAGTTTAAGAATTTAGTACAAAATTATTATTATCATTACACGTACAATATTTTATCATTAAAAATAACCTAAAATACATATTAAATTAAATGAAAACACAATTAAAAAAAGGACTACTGATTTTTCATTATATTCAAACCATTTTTCTATTTATTTTCAAAAATTGGTTAAACAATCCATAAAAGAAATGAAAATAATTGAAAAGTGTATTAAAACAATCATCAATTTTTAAATGACAAAACGTAAAAAAATACGATTTTGTGGTTTGTTTTTTCATATTTGAAAGTTTTTTTTTTTTTTTTGTTTGAATTTTCAAAACACTAAACCATACACAACACACACGTTCATATTTTTATTGGCTATGTTTGTGTGTATGAGTAAAGAATTTCTTGTAATTTGAATTGAAATAATTTTGTATATAAACAAACTTTTTTAACAAAAAACAATACCGAAAATATTTTAATTTTTTGTTTTAAAACAGAAAACAACGATATAATTTAAATTATTTTTTCTAAAAATAGAAATCTAAAAATAGAATATTTGACTGAAAATAACAACTCGCACAGACGATACATATTTTTTGTCTAGTTTGTTTTTTATTGATTTATAATAAAAGTTAAATAATATATTTTAATTGATTCTTCAATTGAAAACAAAGTTTACCTATTACTTTTTAAATAAACCCATTTATTTGGTAATTAAAGTTTTAGCTGGATAGCTTAATGATTTTAAAAAAATTATTTTACAAGTTTTCATTTTATGGCCAAATGTGTAAATTTTTTAGTTGTTTTAGTTGTTTCTTACTTTTTGTGTTATTTGCAGGTTACGTATGAGCAATATTATTCTTCCGCAAAGTAACACTCATACGCACCGTCACACAGTATTTCCAAAAACACTTTTTATTTAGCAAATAACTTTTCAGATCACAATTATTAACCGAATTTCAAAATTCTTTTTTTTTTGTATTTTAGTTTATGAAATTCCGCACAATTCCGTGACGGCCGATTATTTAATTTCATTTTTTAAACATTTATATTTTTTTTGTGAAATTAAGAAAAAATATTTTTTTTTTAATTTTTTCTTAGAAAAACCAACAAATTTAAAATGATATCTACCTTTTGTCAATTAGTTCGGTGTCTTGGATATTTTCACATCCGAATTCTTAATTGATATTCTTAAGCTTTTGCCTCTTAGATCTATCGCTACGGTTGTTCAGTGATTTTTATCGTCTCCCAGCACTTTTTTAATGTGTAGTTTCTGAAGCGATCTGGACAGTAAGTTTTCCCTCTAAACAGTTTGCAAAGCACCTATAAAATCTATCATTTCTCTACTCAACCTCTTTGTAGCTCTTTTCTAAATTTTTTAACGAAAACAGATATTTTCTTTTTTAAGCCCAATTGTATGTTGATGCTGTAGGTATTTAAGTTTACTTTTCTTTTAATGTAACTTTTTTTATTTTCTCAATATTAATTACACCTCTCAGTAATTGAAAACAAGTAATTTATGTTACAGTTAATGGATGCTAAAGTAAGTATAGAAGTTCAATATTATTGATCAATCTTTTTAATATCAACCAATCAGTATAAAGTATTTATAAATAAGCTGTTCGTATTGATTGATTTTTAAAAGATTGATCAATAATATTTAACGTGTATTCTTGCCTTTAAAATATTCTAAATCAATACTTAAGATAATTATTCTTTATGTTAGTATAATTCAAGCAAGTAAATGACAATTAATAAGATAAAATTTATAATAAATGTTTTACGTCCAAACAAGCGAGCAAGTAGACCCGAAGGACTAAAATGCTTTATTCATCTGGGCATCAGAGTATACTTATTATCCAGTCGTTTTAGTGTAGAGTAAGGCGATTGGTGTGTTTTAATAAATTTCAAATTACTTCTTGTACGGTTTTAAAGCCTAGATCGCGATGAAGGTTCTCATCTGTGATATTAGGATTTCAGTTTGAATATGTTGCATAATTTTTATATTTGAATTACTTGCAGTTCCCCAGAGTTCCATCCCGTAGTTCCAAAGGGGATACATTATTATATTGTGGATGAGCAGCTGAATTAAAAGCTTCGATTCTTTATCTAGTAGCCAGTGTTCCACGCATGGATCCAGACGGGTCAAAAAGTATATACAGTAGAGTGTCCCTTAAAAATAGATTTGTCATTACACCCCCCAGTTTTATTGGAAATGCTTCCAAATGAAAGAAATCGATTTTTTTTTTTGGAAAACGTTAACCCGTGCCGTTGGACGAAAATCGCCCATTTTGGAAAAAAATTTTATGACTATTAAAAATTCACAAAATTCTAAATTTTGAAAAAATTATTTTGCCTTCCATTTATTCATTTAATATGGTCAAAATGATTCAGGCGTGGAATTTTGACTTCATCGGATATCATTAACCCACGTTAGCCTGGAATCCAAAATGACCCACAAATTTAATAAAAATGAAAAACGCGTTTTTTAAAATTAATTTTAAAGATTTTTTAAAATGCCCAATTTGGAGATGTGGAATACTATTTGTACCACACAATTGTAGATATTAAAGAAAAAAAATAAACTGGAAAAATGATAATTCGAGTTTGTGTATGGAGCGACTGCTTTCCAGTACATTTAACAAAAATTGCTCATTTTGTCAAAAACTAAAAAAAATGGAATTTTTTCATCAAATTTTACACAGTTATCGGAAAAACAACACTTAAATTTGGTTAGAATCTTTGCATCTGTTTAAAAAATATTTAACCCTTAGTGGCCAGGGGTCAGAAAAGACCCATTAATATTAATTATGACTACGAGATTGTTAAGCCATTAAATTGATAAAAAAAAATCTCAACCGGATAAAAATAATTATTTTATATAACGTGATCCATATGGGCTTAATTTTTATACTTTTGGCCAAAAACGCTCCACTAGGAAATTTACAGAATAACACCTTTCATAATTTTCGGGAAAATACTTTGAGAGATAAAAAAAATGTTTTCCACTTGATAAAAATAATTAGTTTGAGTAACATGATCTATATACGGTTAATGTTCTCACTTTCCACAAAAAAAAGACCCACTAGGAAATTTACAGAATAACATTTATCAGATTTTTATTAAATTGGGATATCTCGATAGAGGGTACAACACTAACGAACAAGCGCAATTCTCTATAGCCCCAATCTTATTTTTAAGGGTTAAAAAGGTGGGGTCAAAAGTGCCCGTATGTTAATAGCAATTTAAGTTTTGTAATCGTATTAGATTCTAATTAAAAGATTTTGTTTATTATGCATTTATTGCTTTCTATTTGGAAAGACGTTATTCTGAAAATTTCCAAGAGGGCTTTTTTGCCAAGAAGTAAAAAGATTAACCCTATATGGATCAAGTAACACAAAATAATAATTTTTAACAAATGAAAAAAATATTTTTTTGATCCATTTGAAGTAATATTTTTCCGAAAATTATTAAAGGTGTTATTCTGTAAATTTCCTAGTGGGACGTTTTTGGCCAAAAGTATAAAAATTAACCCCATCTGGATCACGTAACTGTTCTTCCTAACAGTTAACAAGATTAATGGAAATAAAATGAATTGACACTATTTCACACAGTGATGTTAAGTAAAGTCAATTGAGGTTTTTACCTTTTCAAAAGAGAAATAAAATCCGTTGATGTTATTGCTCCTTCGAACATTTAATTTGCATAGCATCGCGGCGGTTCACGTTCTCGCGACACTCCGCGCCGCGCCGCGCTCCCCTATTTCTTTGAATCGACGTACTTTAAGCTTTGTTGACGCTATTTGCATTTGATATATTTTAACTTTTTTATTATCAATTTTTTTTTTTACTTTATTTCTCTTTTGGAAAGACAATTAGGGAATTGATTTTATTTCGCATCACTATGGGAAATAATGTCAATTGACATTATTATATTGTAATAAAATGTCCCATTGTTTAACATGATGTAACCTTTTATTTTAACGAAAAAATTCAATAAAATAAAAAAAAATTATAAAGATAGTAAACCCATTCATTTAAAATAAATCCGCCTTTAAATTTAAATTCCTTTTTATAGCAAGGGCCATTGTTTTTAAATATCGTCAACCACAATCGCTAGGGTTTCCACTCCATTATAGATCATTAGAAAAAAAACAAAAGCAGCTGCCATTGTGGCCTCTTAATTCATTTTGGGAAAATAAATATGTTACGCCAAACTTAATGCAAAATAAATTGTCTACCCGAGTAAAAAAAATTGATCTCGCGCAATATCTAATCATATCCAATTTGATATTGTTTAAGAACTGCTGTAATATCTAGCTGATCCAATTAGATCTCAAAATTGGGTGTATCCAATCATATCGTATTAGTTCCAATTGTATATATAGGGATAAACTAGGATCAAGTTATATCTCAAAATTGGGAGGTCCAATGATATCTTTGGGGATAAACCTAGATCTATTTTGATCCGAAAATTGGCGGATCCAATTAGATCCAGCTATATATTTGTGGATAAACTTATATCTAATTTGATCTCAATTTTGGCAGATCGAATTAGATCCAGCAATATATTTGTGAATAAACTTAGATCTAATTTGATCCGAAAAAGTGGCAGATCGAATTAGATATTTGGGGATAAACTTAGATCTAATTTGATCCGAAAAATGGCACATCGAATTAGATCCAGCAATATATTTGTGGATAAACTTAGATATAAATTGATCTGAAAAATAGCAGATCAAATTAGATCCAGCAATATATTTGTGGATTAACTTAGATCTAAATTTATCCGAAAAATGGCAGATCCAATTAGATCCAGCAATATATTTGTGGATAAACCTGGATATAAATTGAATAGAAAATTGGCAGATCAAATTAGATCCAGCAATATATTTTGGGATTTAGTAAGACCTAATTTTATCCGAAAAATGGCAGATCGAATTAGATCCAGCTATATATTTGTCGATGAACTTAGATCTAATTTGATACGAAAAATGACAGCCCAAGTAAAAAAAATCATATGGAGCCATATGAAGTTATATTTAATTATATATAATCTTTTATGTAATTAGATATAAATATATCCGAAAAATGAGAACATCTTATTGTATCTTATTGTATCGAATTGTATACAATTGTATACAATTTGGTACAATTTGATACAATTTTATGCAATTCGATACAATTGTATCCGAATTTTGTCCTCATCCAATTACATCAAATTATATCTTTTTGTATAAAATTATATAAAATGTTATAAAAGTGGACATAGTTTGATACAATTATATCTAAATATTGACCTTATACTTTTGATCATATTATATAAGACCACATCTAACAATATACAAAAATTATTTTTTTAAATAAAAAAGATATGCAATATCTGGAGATCAGACCTGGGGGATTTCAATTACAATTGCAAATAAATGTAATTGAAATTAAAAAAAAAACACAATTACATTTCATGTAACTGTAATTGAAAATTTTCAATTACAAGTAATGGTAATTGAAAGTGATTTCAATTACAAATTTCAATTACATTTAGAATTAAAGTGTTTTTTGTTAAAAGTTTGTAGAAAAAACTGACTGGGATAGGTTGGATAGGCGTGGATAAGTATAAAAAGAATACGTCATGTTGGGCTGACCCCTCACTTGTGCTTTTTGTCATTATTTCTTTTCCGAAAAAATGTAATTGTAATTGAATGTATAATTACAAATTTTCAATTACAAATTACTTGTAATTGTGTAATTGCATGTGTTATTAATTTCCAAATATAATGATTAACCCAAAGGCCTGCTGGAGATCCTATAATTTCGATAAATCTTCCATTACTTTTATCCAGATTTACCATGACAGTGCATTAAACATGAACAAAATTTTCTTTATTTTTAGTAATTTTAAAATAACAAGACTGAAATGTTAAAGTTAATAGGATCATGTTATACAACCAAGATATAAGAAAAATAGTAAAAAAATAGTAAAATATTACAAAATAGTAAAAATTACTAAAAATATATGATGCAAAAAATAAACTCACACACGAATCATGCACGGGTTATATATTCTTATTCACGCTCACGCACGAATCACTTGAGTATAGTAATTATTACTCACGATCGCGTATTATTCACAGAGATGTTCGTGACTCACGAACATTTCTAGTCACGCGCCAATCCCTAGTAATTACTAAATCTAAAACTAGTTCAAAATCATTGTTAACATAGAACCACATATAATATAATACGGTTTTATATGGACCTTATATATTTTTATATAAAATCACTTTGAAATAATTGCTTATGTGGGATGATATATAATTATAGATGATTTTATAAAGAACGTTATATTGTTATATATTAAAGAAATCATGAAATATTGTAGATATGGAACGGTATTAAGTTATATATGGGTTCTTATTCGTCAATATATAATCATATCTAACACAAATTATGAAATATTTCTTATATGGCTCCACATATAGTTTTATATTATTATGTATAGTGTCATACTAAATTATATATAAACGTATATGTAATTACATCTGTAATATGTTACTTTATGTATTTATATATAGCACATGCAATTATATGTAGGCCAGTATGTAATAATATAAAATCACGTATGTCTCCATATTAAAACCTTTGAGGAAAAAATATCTAACATATGACTATATAAAAGTATATCTGCTTGAATTTAAAAGCATATCTGGCCATATGTTACTATAAGTTACTATATGCAATTACATAAAATAATATATGATTACATCAAAACTTTTTTACTCGGGAGATCGAATTAGATCCAGTAATATATTTAGGGATAAACTTGGATCTAACTTTATCAGAAAAATGCCTGATCGAATTAGATCCAGCAATATATTTGGGGATAAACTTGGATATAAATTGATCCGAACATTGGCAGATCAAATTAGATCCAGCAATATATTTGGGGATAAACTTGGATCTAAATTTATCAGAAAAATGGCAGATCGAATTAGATCCAGCAATATATATGGGCATAAACTTGGATCTAAATTTAACCGAAAAATGGCAGATCAAATTAGATCCAGCAATATATTTGGGGATAAACTTGGATCTAAATTTATAAGAAAAATGGCAGATCGAATTAGATCCAGCAATATATATGGGGATAAACTTGGATCTAAATTTATGCGAAAAAGTAGATCTAGGTATATGTGACCTTCTCCGAGAAAAGGGACCTAGTATGTCAAAAAACGGGTTTGGACTTAAGAGTGGATTCTGGTACCTAAAAGGGTGTAGAATAAGATGAAATGAGTTGAGGCCAATTAGGGAATTGATAATATATCGCACTATATATAGTACCATATATTATCATATCTGGAACTGAATTAAAGATTTTGTTCATGAGATACCATATATGACCATATATTGTTTAAATGGCACCATATATGATATCTAGTTTAACTGTCACCATATATAATTATATATTTTTTAAATGATACCATGTATAATTATATATTGCTAAAATGCCACCATATATATTAAGATATAGTTCTATATATAACTATATATGCAATAAGATCAACCATGTTATGTAATATATAATTATATATGCCATATCTAATATTATGAAGGCCGATATCTAATTAGATGAAATTATATATGGCATAATATAAGGAAAAATTTTGTGAAAAAACGTCATATATAATTATATATGGATATACATAACGACATGTATAATTATATATTGTAATATATGCCATATATGATTATATATAATTTTTTTTACTCGGGTAGTCATTTCTTTTTATTTCATTAATTTTTTAACCGTACTTAAAGGTTAACCGAAACGTCAAAAAGAATTGCTTGCGGATTTAAAATATAATTCACGAAAATAAAAAAAAAACACGATAAAACTGAAGTTTTTTGTTTGCTAGAAAAAAAACGGAGAAAAATCGGTTTACCCATCTTGGCTATAGTGGCAGCCGATTTTGGATCAGGGTTGTAGAAACGACTTTAAAGTTCACATTTCACTAGTCTGAAAATATTTTTAAAGGAAATTGTCTTTTATTTTTAAGAATTAGTTATTGTAATTTTTAGAGCAATGATTGTCATTTCCATCGCTTTAAATATGACCCATTATCACAAATTCCAAATAGAATTTACTATTATTTTCACTACAAAAAGAGCATTTTCAAATATTTGAAAACATAGAAAATATACAACTTTTATTGGCTTCAGTGTAAACAACCAATAAATAATTCCCATAAATTACACTATGCGACAGTCAAAATCGGGATGGGATGAAACCAATGGGAAATGTTATATCGGTCAAAAACAAGTTATACGTGTCCCGGCGTTTCGCTGGGTCAACCCTAGGAATCGAGATATATATTTTTTTGACATAACTCGAGAACCACTAGTCCAATTTTGCTCAAACAATTTTAAAAAAATTAAAAATTACAATTCCTTTAATCTGTTCATATAACGTTTTTCTATATACTCAACAGTTTTGCCGTTAAAAATAAATGTTTGTTACCGCTACCATAAAAATCAATAACCTTTTGTTGATTACTTTTTTTTAATATTTTAGGCAAAAAATTTTTTTTTTCTTCATACATTTATTTTTACCGGCAAAACTGTTGAGTATATAGAAAAACGTTATATGAACAGATTAAAGGAATTGTAATTTTTAATTTTTTAAAATTGTTTGAGCAAAATCGGACTAGTGGTTCTCGAGTTATGTCAAAAAAAAGACAATCAAAGGTCAAATCGATATATCTCGATTCCTAGGGTTGACCCAGCGAAACCCAGCGAAACGCTGGGACACGTATAACTTCTTTTTTACCGATATAACTTTCCCCGGTAGTTTGAACCCTTCCCGATCACTGACCCCTACCATTTGTCTCACAGTGTTATTCTAAAAATCAATTTGCCATTACTTGTGTTGGTTACGTATGAGTAATATAGTTTTGGCGAAACAACACTCATACGCACGGTATCCCAGTGTAGAAAATCATTACCAAATATGTGGTTATGTAACTACATACTTGGTAATGGTAACTAGTTACTTTTGTTATTACATTTCTTATTACCTTTATATGGCGATGTCGCGAAAAATAATGAGTTATGGTTACAAACCAGCATACGAAAAATCAAAAAATATATCGTTACCTATGTGCTTACTAGTACTGACAAAAATAATGAGTCTAAAAATAGATTTTCAAAAAAATAAATTATATTAAAAAAAAATATTTTTTTATTGAATTTTTCTTTTTAAATAAAATTTGCTGGTGCGGGAATCGAACCTGGGTCTACAGATTGCCAGTCAATAGCTCTACCATCTGAGCTATGTCGACATGTAATATTTAATAGATAAAAATATAATTAAAACACAAGTAAGCTTACTCGCCAAAATACAAAAAATCAAAAAATATGTAGTTACATATATCCTTACCAGTGTTTAAAAAATATTGAGTCTAAAAATAGATTTCAAAAAATTTTCAAAAAAATCTAGAAAATTATTTTCTATTTGAAATAATTATAAAAATAAATCATTATCAGTAACTCATTGTTATATGTTTTAAAACAATGCAGAAGGTAAGTGGGTGTCATTACTGGTAGTCCAAAAAATAATGATATGTCATTACCGTTTCTACACTGGGATGTTTAACAAAATTAATACTTTGCGCATATCAGTTTATACATACATATTCTTGAAATTTGAAAAGAAGTTAGAAATCATATTTTCAACGAATTAGCAATTTTAACACATCATTTAAATACCATTAACATTTCTATCATATTAAAAGTCACATTTCTACAGATTAATTAATTTTTTTTTTTTTTATTCAAAATATGCAGCTGCAGTTGATTGTAAATATATTTACATATACCTACATTTATGACACAGCATATTTTCCCACAAAATTATACTAAACTATGAGTAAATAAAGTCATGATGAAACAAACCACATTTGTGTATGCATTTATACTTTGTGTTAAAACGTGACACATAATTATATTTATTACAATTTTAAACATTGGTTTACCACCAGCAGAGTTTATCTGATAATTTGTTGACGTATGTAGTGAATTGGGAAAATGCAACTGTTAATGAAGGTTTTTGTTTTAAAATTGAAACTTTTATAAAAGAAAATTACGAAAGTGTTAATAATTAGAATATGAAAATAAAATATAAACAAAATATTAATAAATTTTTTCAAAAAATTTAATTAATTACATGTTACTGAAAAGCTTAGGATAGATATTGTTACGCTTTTACCTTTTAAAAACGGTGGTTTATTTCCTTTAAAGAAATCTTGTTTGCTTGTTTCTTATTGAGCTTATAAACTTATTTATTAAATACTTTATTTACTTACATACAACTTATAACACACACAAGTTTGCCAACGATTTAATACAACAAGGTATAGGATGTGTTCAGATTATTATTATTATTATTATTATTTAAAATACTACGAAGGACATTTTTGTATAACTATTTAATCCTCTAATTCTTCAATTAGAGCGACTTTTTTGGCGCCGTTTTAAAAAGGGACAAAAAAAGACCCATACGTTGAAGAGTTAGGGAGGTAAAATGTTACACAGAAATGTTCTTCGTAGTGTTTTACATAAATTCGCTGAACATATCCTATACCTAAAATGGAAGATTCACAGGGTTTCGTCCTAAAATCCCGGTTTGTGGGATATTTGAGCGCCAATTCGGAATAAGTACGAAGTTAAACTTTAAACACATTTTAAGTTTTGTCTTATTTCTGGCATTGAACTTAACCCTGTAAGTCTTTAACGCTACAAAATGTGTTACTAAAAATGGGAAAAAGAACAACAAATGCATTAAAAAAGGTAAGAATATGAAAATTTTAATACAAAACATGCATGTTAATCAAAATATGGGAAAATATGCAACTAATATAAATCGATTTTTAGTACAGTGTTGATTTAACGTCACACTTATAGACATTTGTAATTATTATTGTAATTAATATGCATTTTATCAATTTTAATTTGGCAATGTTTAAGATTGAGAAATTAATGTGTTTATCTTTCTCTAAAAACGATAAACACATTAATTTCTGGCTTTTTGTACAGGCAGACTTCATCACTGATTTTCCATTAAATTGTAATAATTGTTTATATGTTTATTGCCAGATTCTCTCTATATGATAATTTATTTTTTTTTCAACAACCATTCAGTTGTAGGATTCTAATATATGCACCTATTCCTACATAACAAACGTAAATATACTAAGATCGGACCGCTTAATGATCTCAACCAAGTAAGGCCTTGAATGCAATGTAACTAATTCGTATTTTTTTCGTATTCGACGTTCTGTCATTTTTTTACTTATTTGGATAATTTGGATAATTAAATAATTATTCCATATCACCTTGGGACCACCAAGGAAAAACATGGTGTTTCTTGTCCTAGTAAAGACAAAAAAAGGCAGTGAAGTCAGCAAATTTTTAGTCAGAAGCATGCTTGCAAAAAAGTTGGTAATTTCAGCAAAAGGTGTTTGCTGAAAATCAGCGAGCTGATTTTACCAAAAAATGAAAACGAAAAAAATTCTTGCTAAAATCACTAAACTTTTTGCTAAATATTAGTAGACCGAAAAAAACTCATAAAATTTGTCGAGAAATTTTACTTTAGTTAATTTATTTGCTGAAATTTTAAATCTAGAAATTGTCTAGAGTTGGTTTTTTTTTTAAATTATCATTTCCGTTGTCTGTTCTACATCCAAACAAGCTGCGACATCTACATATTATCTATCTGGTTGACGGCAACGCTATCAGCACAATTGTTGTGGCAAAATAAATTAGTTAAACATTAGTTTAAAATTAATTTCGCACCAAAAAAAAAATGTAATTAAAACTTTTGCTGAAAAGGGAATTCCAGCAAAAAAAATTGCTGAAAACTAGTACACTTTATATACAAGAAGTTTCAATAATTTTTCGTAACTTATTTTTTTGAGTGTACCCAATAAACATCGAAAAACTAGAAATTCAAGTGCTGTAAAAATTGAATGAATTAAAATTCTTTGAAAGCCATTTTTTCATTTCAAATCGAGATCACAAATTGAGGTAACTTTTTGAAAATTCTGTTTTCATTTGCTCTCTGCAATAAATAACCAAATATAAATAACACTGTGGAACAAATTCAGGTTAGCAAAAGTTAGGTCGTTTCTGAGAGTGAGGGGTGAAAATAGAGGCTAAATTAGAAGACCAGATTGGCGTTTGCTTATGTTAGTTCGAATTTTTATATGGGTTTTTGGCTATAACTCGTCGACAAATTGATATTTTTTAAATCTGTAAAAGCCAAATTATAGCTAGAGACCTGAACAACAATTAAAAAAAAAATCAATTTTTTAAAAAAGTTTAATTGTTGTTCAGGTCTCTAACAATAAGTTGGCTTTTACAGATTTAAAAAATATCAATTAGTCGACGAGTTATAGCCAAAAAACCATATAAACAATATGAAAAAATTCGCACTTACATAAGCAAACGCGCGATACGGGTCTTCTAATTTAGCCTCTATTTTCACCCCTCACTCTCAGAATCGACCTTACTTTTGCTAACCTGAATTTGTTCCACAGTGTAATTTTAAAACTTCATCAAAATTGGGCATTTGACTGAACTAAAACAAATAAGATTTGTACACCCAGAAAACAGATTCAGTTCTAATAACCCCATTTGTAGTCAATCGCATGGTTCGGTTGTGGTAGCCGAATTTTTCAGTTGTGGCAACAGAAAACCAATTGAGACAAGACTAATTTGACTGTGACAACGGAATTTCAGTTGTATCAAGAATAATTCGGTAACCGCAAACGACAAATTCATTTGATGCAACTGAACCATTCGATTGGCAACAAATGGGTTTGTCAGCACCGAATCTGTTTTCTATGTGTAGAATTTAATTCCTGGTAAAAATATATTGCGAATAACAAAAATTTAAATCTAAATTGGTACTTAATAGGGCAAAAAATTATATATATTTTGTGCTATTTAGTCATATTTTAACAGTCTCCTGTAAGCTACAAATTGAAACTGTAACTGACAACGTTTGTAGTGTTTCCTACAAAAAATTTTAATGCCAGTGTTATTTAAAATTGAAGTGCTACTAAAGGCCTAAAAGTATATTAGAAATTACGTCAGGTTAAATTTCGAAATCAATTTTTAGCATGACCTGTATACACGTCGGAAACAGTTAAGGGGTTAGCTAGTAAACCCCAATACTATATGTTGCAAAATATCAAACTATTTTAGAAACTTTGTTGTCTTAACTCTTCACTCTTACAATGCATCAACTTTCCATATAAAAAGGCATATAATAGCTACAACATATTTAGCACTACCCAAAACCAATTATTTTGTTTAACCTCAAAATTTACAAAAAAAAAAAAAAAACTAAAAAATTGTAAGCAATAGTTACTATGATCGAAATCTAATATCCAAACAAACTAATCCCATATAAGGCTTTCCATACCAACTTCCCGCTACATGAAAAATCTCCTGTATCATAAAAACAAGTTATAGAGCAAGAGTTTATTTAAATACTTTTTTATAACTTCCGGGATCCCAGGAATTCCCGCTCATTAGAGAACAAATAATTCCGAAATGTTTTGTACTTGAAATCTAGATTTATTTTAAAACACCGTCCCACAAGGTTCACCATTTGGTTGCATACATTAGAAAATCTAGTTAATATATTCTGAAAGTATGGCTAAATTTAAAAAATTTACATGTCTTCCACTTTTTCTAGATCAATTCGCTTAAGCGTTTAACCGTTTATTCTGCGAACTAACAGTTAGGTAATATATTTGTATGGAAGTCCGTCTTAATTTTAAAAACTGCTCTTATAAATATATTAACTAAATATTAATTCGCTGGTATTTTATTTTAAGCCCAACTTTCAGTATATAATGGAATTGTTAATTGGTGCAAACTTGAATCGGATGGCGAAATAACAAATTTATTAAAACCAAGTTTTAGAGAGATATAAAAGAAATATTTGTAGACGTTTTTTATATGAAATTAAATTTGATCTTTGGTTTATGTACGAGTATTGCAATATAAAACGAACGAAGATCGATTTTTTGCTCAAATATTTCTTAGATATGAAATCCATAATTTTTTTTCTAGATATTTTAGTTCTATGCAGTTGTTTAGAAGTACACTCAAAATAGTTTGTAGTTTAAATTAACTGAAAATGTAATTTAAAATAAATGAAAAATCACTTGAAACACCGTCTACTGACTTTTCATTTAAATCAAAAGAACTTTTCATTTATTTTTAAGTGTTAATAAATAAACTACAAAATCCTTAAAAAAATAATGATTTTTCATTTATTTCGTTTTTTTAAATTACAAAAAATTAACTACAAAATACGTAAGAATAAATGATATTTGGTTTATTTAATTTTTTAACTGACCTAGAAATCGAAAAGGAATTCTTTTTTTAACAAAACATTTTAAATGAAAATATTAACTGTAACAGAAAATCCGTATTTATATGTAATTTATTTTTTAAATAAACGACAAAAACGGTTAAAAAATATATTTCTTTGTAGTTTAACTGAATAATCATTTAAAAATAAATGTACGGATAACTTTTTAAATAAACTACAGTCAGTTACTGTAATAATATTTTCAGTGTATTCGTCTATAATTATTTTTCTAAAATAGTTTAAAAGTGGGAGTTGTTCGTACAAATTTTTAGGTAAATTTAGGCAAATCTTTTTATAAAAATAGACACTAAAATATTATTATATAGTTTTTCTTAACTTTAATCGGTAATTTTTGAATAGCAATTTTTTATGCCACAACTACTTAAAACAATTTTAATTTTCGTAGTTGCATTATTAACATACATAAAAAAAAAATCCAAAATTATTTGAAAAAGCATTTGCTGGATTATTTAAAAATAAATAAACAAATTGAAAAAATACAATTGAAGTAAAGGACTATCAATTGAAATTAAAATTTAATTAAAATTCCTTGAAGTAAAAACACTCAAATTACTTATAACAATTGAAAATCCGAAAATATAACTAACTAACTTTTAAATTTAAATGACGAGCTTTTGGAGGTATTTGCAACTGAAATACTGATGTTAAAAGGTTGTATATATTGCTTTATTTGAACAAAGATCATCATTTTAAATAAAAATGAGTAAAAAGGTTAAAGTCGGGCATACCCTACACCAGTCTAGTTAAAAGCCAACTAATGTTTGGATCCGAAATTCGAATGGGTTAAAATGGGACTTGTGTCAAAATTTTCTATAGTGTGAGTCAGCGAACCAAATTTCATTAAAATATCTTCATATTTGCGACCTGCAGTGTGTAACCAAGCCAATTTTGGGGGGACCCTTATATGGGCACTAAATCAATAGGCTTCGTCCTTGGGCTGATATAGGTCGGTATACCAAATTTCATCAAAATATTTTAATATTTGAGACCTGTAGCGTATAAAAAATATAATTTTGGTAGGACCCTTACATCGGCACTAGGTCTAAACATGGACCGACGTTCACCGAAATCAATAGGCTTCGTTC
Source organism: Leucophora obtusa (assembly GCA_949987735.1). Taxonomy (NCBI): domain Eukaryota; kingdom Metazoa; phylum Arthropoda; class Insecta; order Diptera; family Anthomyiidae; genus Leucophora; species Leucophora obtusa. The sequence continues at coordinate 304,580,777 of OX465295.1, read as the reverse complement.
TTTGGCCAACATAAGTCGGTGTACCAAGTTCCATCAAAATATCGTAATATTTGCGACCTGTAGAGTGCGCACAAGAATGCATGGACAGACAGACAGACGGACGGACGGACAGACGGACATCGTTAAATCGAAATAAAAAAAAATTCTGAGCCGATCGGTATACTAAAGGGTTGTTCAACAGGGACGCTACAAAAGTAGAAAGACAGGGACAACAAACGACGCCATATTTCTTGCCGCTCTTTTGATATTTCTCTTCAGTAAGATTTGCCATTTCATGATGGAAAGATATACGACCCAACAACGAGTCGAAATTATTAAAATTTACTACCGAAATTCGGAGTCAGTGGCCTTAACGTTAAGAGCGCTACGTCCAATTTATGGTCGTCATAATCGTCCTATCAGATCAACAATTGAGCGTGGGGCTACGTCAAATCTTTGGTCTATGCCAGGGGTGGCAAGACTTTTTTCGCTGCGTGCTAGAAACCGACAATTTTTTTTGTAAAAATTTTCTCGCGTGCCACCTTAATTTTTACCGTCTTTTAAAAGTCCTTTTTTAAAAATTTTTAAAATTTGGAAAATTTCTCTTAAAAACATCATCGCCGATGTACATATTTATCACCGCTACAGATAACCCCATGAAATAACCCCAAAGGGAAAAATTAAAGAACATCCAAGAAATGACATAAAAATGTTTGAGGGTTATTTAATTTTTGGGGCTTTATTTAATCTTTAAATATTGCGATTATTTCATTATGAAAAAATCCCCAATGAAATAAAATTAAAACAGTTTCAACATTATTGCCTTTTCATTTTTTTGGGGGGTTATTCCATTTTTGGTGGATATTTTATTTTGTTTAAAAAAGTTAAATTATTGGGCGCTATTTTTTATTTAAATAAGTACGTAAGAAACTAGTTAAAAAATGTGCTTCGGGCAAAATTTTGATTTTTTTTAAATAAATCGCTAGACTTTTATCATAACAATAATTAATAAAAAGCGAATATTATGGATTTGGACAGAGAAATTTCTATTTCAGATGAAAGGGCTCTGCGAAGCACGGTCAATACCCAGTTTCAAATTCCAACATGGGGGGTTATTTCATTATGAAACTTAGTTTCAGCCTTTATTTCATTGAGCGTTTTTTCGTAGCACCTATTTTCCCTTAAAAAAAACTTAATTTTTTAGATCCAATTTTATTACAAGTTTTTTTCCATTTTTGTCACAATTTTCTGGCACTTGTTATTTCTCCGATTATGACGCATTTTCTTATCGAAACATTTAAACGTCTTTCAATCTAGAATTTTAGAAATTTTGCCAGAATTTTATGATAATCGAATTTGCGAGTTCTGTATTAACCATATTTATTTAAACAAAATATGGTGGCAATATAGAGTTTCATTCATTTTAAAAGACGATTTACAAGCTCTATGAAAAATTTCACCATTATGGAGTTAAATGATTTATAGCGAAATTTTACATTTAACTGAATTTTTTGCTGGTCTTCTAATATTTTAATTTTTTTGAAAATATCCAACAAAACGTCGCGTGCCACCCAAAATCCACTCGCGTGCCACCACTGACACGCGTGTCATAGTTTTGCCGGCCCTGGTCTATGCCAACAAGCCAGCGACGATTGATGAACTTCGTACGAATATCGAACGTGAAATTGCTGCAGTATCGGCCGATTTATGCTTGAAAACCGTCGAAAATTGGGTTCAGCATCTGGACTTCTGCAAGCGTGCCCGTTGTGGCCATGCAAAAGAGATCGATTTCCATACATAATGGCATCGAACGTACTTTCACAGGAATAAAGAATTTCATTGATATCCAAACCCGTTTTTGTTTTATTTAAACTTTTTTACTTTTGTAGCGCTCTTATTGAAAACCCCTTTATAAGGTGGGTCTAGGACCAATATTTTTTGGTGTTACAAACATCAGCACAAACTTATAATACCCTGACCACGTAGTGGTGTAGGGTATAAACATTTTACGAAGAATTTTTGTTGGTAAACTTTGTAATGGCTGATAAAATTTGTTTTCGGTTTAATTAAATCAAGTTCAAAATCCGAAAAGCTCGGTCTTAATAATACTTTTGGCTAAACTGCAGTTTATGGGATTTCGTCAAAAAAAATATAACCTCCTCTAGAATTAAAAAAGAAAAAATCTAAATTAATTTTGAGAGGGGCTCGGACCCGGGAGGCCCGTAGGGGGCAAAAACTGAGAGAACACAATAACATGTAAGTGTGGGTACTCAAATTAAAGGAAATTATCTCACGATTCCAACAATTTTATTTTTTTTCCATAAAATGTAGCCTTTTAATCCCTTAATGAAAATTATGAAATTTTCTTGTATGGTAAAATGGTACTGAAATGTAGAAATATCCCCACGACTTCAAAAATTACTTTTATTTTCAATAATCTATAAAAGCATTAAAAATTTAGACATTTAAAAAAAATAATAAAATTTTTTTGCAAGAATCGCCCGAATTATTACAAAAAATTACAAAAAAAAATTTACATGCGGCGCAATTAAAGTATGTCACTTCTGAAATTCCATTTTGGGTATAGCTAACATTAAAAAAAAATTTTTTTTTTTTGAAAAATCGCCTGCTGCGAAATTCAACTATATCAGTTCTGAAATTGTATTTTTCATCAATTAAAAGTTGTTTCCAAATTTTCAAAATAAACAACAAAAAGTGGACATTTGCACGGTTTTACCAAAACTAAAATAAAGTGATTTTAGACTTTTTTAATTTTTCTAAGGTCTAAAATTTAACAAAATGCCTCTAATTCGATTGACGTCCATCGGATTAGTAAAAAAAAAACTCATTTTTAAAATCGTGAGAACATTTCCTTTCATTTGAGTACCATTTTCATTCATATTAATTTTGTACTTTTTTCGGCCCTCCCTATTAGTCGAAAAATGGCTCTAGTTATGTCTAAGTTTTATGAATATAAAAAAAAATAAAATTTTTGGAATTGTGAGACAATTTCCTTTAATTTGGGTACCCACACTTACATTTTACTATGTTCTCCCGTTTTTTTGCCCCCACGGTCCTCCCGGGGCCGAGCCCCACACAAAATTAATTTCGGTTTTTTTTAATTCCACAGGGGTCAAATTTTTTTTTTTACGAAACACCATAAACTGCAGTTTTACCAAATTATCTCGAAAACTAAATAGTCGTGCGAAAATAACAAAATTATATGAAAAATGTTCATTTCTAAAGAAGGTCCTTTCAAAAATTTTGGCTCATCTAATAATGTAGTTATACTCACAACTGTTTTCTTATTTATTTATCTTTAGTAAAGGTATATTTACAAAATACACTAAGTTAATAACTAAAAAGTTTCAACTGCAGGTTAGTTGATGCTCTAATAAGTTTCTTTGATAAATAACTTTACCACTTTCTTTTATGCTTTTTTTTTTCATTTGCAACACAATTGCAATTCATTCAGCAGCAACACCAATAAGAAATGCATATACAGAAAAAAAAATTAAAATGTACAATATAAAAATATATAGAGGTATTAAAGTGCAAACTAACTTTTTCACTCACAACTGAACGAATATACTACATACAACTTGCAGATTTTTGTTTTGTGTGTGTGTGTAACATTGAAGTTAAAAATGAACAACGACAAGGATCATGACTTACTCAGCAACAACAGCAATAAAAAGTGCTTTCATTTTAACCAATATAAACTGAATCTTTTGTAACAACAGCAGCAGCAGCCCACTTAATAGCATTTCACCATTTGAGGTCGGAGTATACGAGTATATAGTTTTTTTGTTGTTAAATAAACTACTGCATTTTAACATCAACTGTTTGCAATTGATGCTTAATTGAGTTTAAAATAAGCCAAAAGTGTAAGCAAACCACATCGCACCAAACTCATACAAAAGTGTTTTGCCACTAAAAAAAGTTACACAATGCTCTGTAATATTAAACGTTGGCATAGTATGCTAAAGATTTGGAAAAAAACGTAATTTTGTTACTGAACAATTTATAACCAAACACCTTTCTAAATTAAACTTTCAACATTTAATAGAACTGTGTTTGTTAAAGTTGTACTCTGCATACTGGCTTAACCTTCTTAAGGACAAATATAAAATGTACAATAGGTTGTAAAAAAGAAGTTGAATAATGGGTATAAATAGATTTGGAAAATTTGTGATAGAATCATTTTTAAAAATAAACAATTTCGAAAATGAAGCATTATGGAAAAATAATATTTGACCCCAGTGAAGTTTATTAGGAAAAATATATTACGCAAATGTTTTAAATTAAATCTTTTTCTGAATTTTATCAAAACCCTAAATCTGTGAACAAACCAAAACGGGTTAACATCAAGTTACATTGAATCTTTCATTAAAATGTTGATTTTGTGGTGTTTATGTGCAAAATGCGTTATTTTGAACATAAAGTTTTAAAATGCAACAATGTAATAACCTTTTCATTTCGTTGAAAAGTTTTTAGAATGTTGAGTTTTTCATTTAATAAACATATTAGATTTCAGTTTTTAATTGAAGTTCGCTATACAAATACGTATTGTTTAAGTTTTTCATGGGAAATTAAATGTTGTTTCATAAAAAACTATTATATTTATTAAATTTAAATAAATTTTTTTTTTAGTTTTGTTTAAGAAACAAGCAAAAAATATGTACAATTAATTATCTATTTGCATGAATTTTTAAATATATTAAATTTAAATTTTATTAAAATACAACAAAACGCTAAATAAAAGTAAAGTAGATTTTATTTTTAAGGATCCTGGAATTAAAAAGCAAATACAAATTTTAAGAAAACTTTAATAATTATTTTAATTTTTGCATTAAAAAATACAAAAATCGTTTTTCCGGACTTTCTATATTTTCATATATTTAGTTAGAATATTCTTCGACCTCAAGTCCAAATTCTAATATGATTAGATTTAGATTTAATTTGTTGTTTCAAAAAGGGTTGATCATTTTCATGATAGACAATACAATTGTTTCGTAGCCATCGCACTACGCTTCAGTTGTCTGCAATAAGACAATGATAACTTTATTACTCAAACCGAGACATTACATAAGATACAAAAAATCAACGGGACGAGAATTTTGTACTTTCGTATATGAACTGTCTGATTTGGTAAAACCAGCTATAAATCTACTCCTTTTTGAAAATAACAATTACATAAAAGTACCCTTTGGGTCCCGAGTAAAAACAGTTACATATAGTCGTATAAAATGCGATTAAGTTATATCTGTATAAATATACTGTTTCATCCGAAAAATGGCCCGATGTAATTGTATTAGTTGTTTATCAGTTTTTATCTAATTGTATTAGTTTAGATCTCAACTAATAAAATTATACATTATTCAGATGAAATTATATCCAATTTTGACCTGATACAATTTTAGCGGTTTATATCTAATGGTATCTGTTAAGATCGTGGTTGGTACAATTTTATATAAATAAAATATATTTGTATACGACATTTGCCTTATGCAGATCTAATTGCATCAGGTCAAAATTCAGATATAACTATATAAGTTTATATAGTAATGTATCAATTTGGATCTAAACTAATACCATGCGACATAAACCCATAAAATTGTATCAGGTCAAAAATCAGATAAAATTTCATATGCTTAATATATTATGTAATCAGTTAAGATCTAAACTGATACAATTAGATAAGTGATAACCAACTGACACAATTATATCGGGCCATTTTTCGGATGAAATGGTATATGGATCACATTAAGTTATATATTACCTTATAAAGCTCCATATTAATTTTTTTTAAAGGGGTACTATTTATATGTATGTTTGTGTGTTCGTTGTCAATACATTTTGTAAAAACAACGAACTTTACCCCAAAACAAAATGTTCCGCAAAAATATTTGCCATGAAATTCTACTATAAGTCTCTGAAGACATCAAAGTTGAAAATTTAACTTCAATGCCAGAAATAAGTCAAAACTAGAAATGTGTTTAAGGGTTTATCTCGTACTTATTCAGAATTAGCGCTCAAATATCCAACAAACCTGGATTTTATTTGGAAGCCATGTAAATCTTCCATTTTAGGTATAGGATGTATTTAGCGAACTTATGTAAAACAATACGAGGAATTTTTTTGTGGAACACTTTAACCCTCTATCTCTTCAACTTACGGGCTCTTTTTGTCTCTTTTTAAAAGGGGCCAAAAAAGTCACTTTAATTGAAGAGCTAGAAGGTTATAATATTCCACAAGTATATTCCTGGTAGTATTACACATAAGGTTCGCTGAACACAACCTATACCTAAAATGGAAGATTAACATGGTTTCCTATGCCAATTCACAATAAACATTTGAAAAAGGAGGGAAATTTTAACTCCTCCTAAAATAAAATTTCGATGTGATCTTTCAAAACGCCGACATATGTTTATTTTTTTTTTTGTCTCCTCTACCAGAATCGATTTTCGCACTAGGTGTAAAACTTATATGATGAGATTTTGAAGGAAAGAGGAAAATTTAACATTTTCTTCCAATTTTTGAAAACAAATTTTTATATTTTGACTAGCGGCGTACCTTAGGCCTAGTTTTTGGGATGTCAGTTAAACCTAAAACGAATTTTGTCATATCGGGCAAGCCCGCTACGTTGTTAGCATACCTTAAAGTTTAAAATGTAATTTGTTTTGTATAGGGATTAAATATTTTTATGAAAATAAAATACAATGTTTTTCATTAATGTAAAAATCTTCAAAATAAAAACAAAAAGTGTTTCCACAAAAAAAAAGTGTTTTCACAAAAAAAAAGTGTTTCCACAAAAAAAAAGTTTACACAAAAAAGAAATTTCCACAAAAAAAAATGTTTCCACAAAAAAAGTGTTTCAACAAAAAAAGTGTTTCCACAAAAAAAAAGTGTTTCCCCAAAAAAAAAAAAGTTTCCACAAAAAAAAACAAAATTTCCACAAAAAAAAATGTTTCCAGAAAAAAAATGTGATTCCGCAAAAAAAAAGTGATTTCACAAAAAAAATGTTTGCACGAAAAAAAAAAGTGTCAACAAAAAAAAAGTTTCCACAAAAAAAGTGTTTCCACAAAAAAAAAGTGTTTTCACAAAAAAAAGTGTTTCCACAAAAAAAAAGTTTCCACAAAAAAAAACTTCCACAAAAAAAATGTTTCCAGAAAAAAAGTGTTTCCACAAAAAGTGTTTCCACAAAAAAAAACAAAATATCCACAAAAAAAGGTGTTTCCACAAAAAAAAGTGTTTGCACAAAAAAAATTTTGCACAAAAAAAAATGTTTCCACAAAAAAAAGGTGTTTCCACAAAAAAAAGTTTTTGCACAAAAAAAAATGTTTCACAAAAAAGTTTCCACAAAAAAAAGTGTTTCCACAAAAAAAAATGTTTCCACACAAAAAAGGTGTTTCCGCAAAAAAAATGATTGCACAAAAAAAATGTTTGCACAAAAAAAAGAAAAGTTTCCACAAAAAAAAAGTGTCCTCAAAAAAAAAAAACTTCCCACAAAAAAAACAAAGTTTCCACAAAAAAAAAAAAAAGTTTCAAAAAAAAAAATGTTTCCAAAAAAAAAAAACTTTTTCCACAAAAAAAAATGTTTCACAAAACAAAAAAAAACAAAGTTTCCACAAAAAAAAATGTTTCCACAAAATAAAAAAAGTTTCCACAAAAAAAAAATGTTTCCACAAAAAAAAAAGTTTCCACAAAAAAAAAAACTTTTTCACAAAAACAAATATTTCACAAAAAAATAAAAGTTTCCACAAAAAAAAATATTTCCACAAAAAAAAAGTGTTTCCACAAAAAAAAAAAATTGAGATGAGATAAATGAGATAGTAGACCTTTCCAACGCATTTATTGGTTTGTGAATCGGTTGAGTGGTTCTCGAGTTATAAAATGACGAACATATACCAACTTAGTTTTATATATAGAGAAATAATGTTGCAATGCTAAACACGAATACTTTTTAAATCGCTCTAACGATTGTTGGGATTTTGCCTCTTGACTTTTGCTTAAAATGGGATTTTTCGCCTTTATTGTATTAATATTTTAAAAATAATATTAGGGCTGATATGTTATCTGCAATTATTACTTTACCTCAATAATTGATTCAGAAATCATTGATTGTTCATTACTTAAAATAATACTTTAAAATGTTTATTATAGTTTTTTATGCTACAAACATAGGGTGAAATCTTTTCGCACTTGTGAACAAAATACTGGGCTTAACTGATAATGGGTTATGTAACCCATTAATTAGGTATGTATTTCTAAACTGGGTAGTATACAAAAATTACACTTTTTTGAAGTTCCACATTTTTATAAAAATTAATTTTATATACTTATTTTTAATGCTACTTATTAAGAATGACCAAAACTTTTTTATCCCCTTAAGATAGATTAGAGAAAATTTTTAACAACGAATAATGGTGTAGCATCCTCTTGCTTTATACTAGCACATACTTATCATATACACAACCCTATTATTGACCATTTATGGCTTGGAAAATGTTATCGAAATCCCATTGATAATATTTGGCAGAGAAAAAAAAAATCTTTTAAAGTTAACCTTTTTAAATATTTATCCAGCAATTTACTATATAAATAATCAATAAGATATTTTTTGCAACGTAAGCACAATATGCCGAAGTATTAAGTTAGAAAGCCGTCATGTGATAGATTAAACCCAAGTTATACTTAAAACGGTATGGTAGACGATTTTTGTTTGTGTGTAAAACACCAATTTTGTAAAACTAACTAATATTAAGTTTGAAAAAAAAATCTTTTTTAATTTGAATTCTTTTCATACAACCCTGCAAACATTAAAATACGAAAGTGTTTCGCAATCGTTTCGCCTGGAAGAAAAACTTTATTGCGCCAATAATCATATTCTTATTGCGGAAGATCCCCCTTTCGGGAGTAAATGTCCTCTCTAAAGCGATACTCCCAAATAATACGAAAGCGATACGTATGAGTGATAATTCGGCGATATTGCTAATTTATCACCTGAAAGATAAAAAGGTGATATCGCTAAATTAACTCCTCGAAACAAACTAAACTATTTATATTTTTCATTATTAAATTTAACTCTGAAAAAGAATATCTGCACACATAGTCCATTGACAAAAATATTAATTATTTTGTTGCCATCAAACCCAGTTTTTTTTTTCCTATATTTCTTATTATTGTTTTTTGTACAAATTTTGTATTATTTTTTCCAACATTTTCAAAAATTTTAAACGAATTGTGTTATCTTCCAGATGATAAAAAGGTGGTATTGTCGCAATATTACCATAAACAAATAATGACAAAAAACACAATTTTGGAATTGGTTTTTCCAAATATCTCCAAAATATTTTCCAAGTGATAAAAGGAAAACAATTTCAAAATACTACTTACTTGATTATTTTCATTCAAATGAAAAATAGAAGATATCACTTTATTATCTTCTTGGAAGATATCTTCCAAATGTTTGCAGGGAAATTTCAAACTTTTTCTTTTTTTTATATAAGTAATAGGTACATTAGAGTCGTCCAAAAAAAACATGAAAGTTGGAATTCGCGGTATCCACAATGTAGCTCTTATTCCTTGATGTCTAGAAACTCTCGTCGCCAAGTTTCAGCTAAATCCGCTTTTATTTAGAGGTAGCAGAAAAAGTTATATTTTAAGAATTAGTATATTTTCTTTAGAGTAATTTATATAAAACGTAGAGTTGAATTTAAATAGAATTATTTCTTAACCTGTACTCTATAACCTAACAATTTTTTTAATCTAGTCTTAATTAATTACTGCTCAGAAAAGAAATATGAAATCAAAACTTAAAAAAATTAAGTAATTTTTAAGTACTTAAAATTAAGTAATTTCTTAAAAATTATACAAAAGAATACATAGATAAAATTTCCAAATTTTCAAAAAAGATGTAAGTGAAAATCCAAATCGTTTATGCCGTTTGGGTGGGGTTGACGTACTTCAATAGAAAAACGCGAGTTATTTATTAAACGCTTCCAAAATGGGAAAACACAAAAACAAATTGGTGAAATTGTATATTTAAGTCCATCTACGATTCAGTACATTATTTAGCGTTTTGTTTGATAAAATCGTGTGCACAACAATGGAAGGAAGGTCCGAAATAAAATTTTGATTGAAAATGATAAAAGGTGGATTTTGCGAAAAATTAAAGAAGATCCCATTTTAAGTGCTCGAGCTGTGGCCAAATGTTAAAATGTTTCTTGGCAAATAATGTCATCCCGAAAATGTACACAGAGTACTTTTTATGGGTGAACAGCAAGAAACAAGCCGTTTATTAATAAGAAAAATCAAAAAGTCCGCATGCAGTACAAAAGTTCATGAAAACAAAGACATTTCTTTCTGGAATACAGTAATTTTCGCTGATGAAAGCAAAGAACCGCGTCGAAAAAGTGGCGATTTTTGCCGAGGAAGGAAGGAGTAAACATCGACTGCTCTTTTAATAAGTCAACTGTGCTGAACTCAAATATGGCCACAATAATTCTCTAAACCCATGGGAATATATAAAAATCGCTCATATTCCGGAAAATTACCTTAGATTTTTCATACGCCAATCCAGTTTTTAAACAGCTGCGTTTTTTAAACCCCTTTTTATATTTTCAAAATTCCTTCTGACTTAAGTTTTGAACAAGTTCAGAATTTTAAATTATATTTCTTTTAAAATGTGGTATCAGAAATGGACCTGGAATTTACGAAAATGGGTGAAGGTTTTGCGAAAATTCTAAAAAATATTTGTTTCGAATCTTAATGTCGTTACACACAGGAAAAAATTGGCAACCGAATTGCTAAGCCTATTTGGGATGATACAACCAAAAAATTCGGTTGGTGAAACCGTATTGGAATGTGATTCCTAAATATTTTGGGTATTGCAACTAAAATTCAGTTATATAAACCGAATTTTGTTGCGATAACCAATATTCAGTTGTACCAATCTATTTTAGTAGATTTGACCGAATTTCAGTTGGAGAATGGCATATTTTTTCTCTGTGTGTAATTACTTAAGATAATATCACAGAACTACTTTATTCTTTATTAACAAATGTGTAGATGAAATAAAAAATGCCACCTAACCTTATTCAGCCCAACATTAATTTTTATATTTATATAGGGAAGTATGTCAAAAAAGTCCCAGTGAGCATTTTTAATAGAGTTTGTATTCTGAAATGTAAAACAGACTAACTCCAAATTGCTGAAGGCTTGGGCATACGTGACATATTCCGCTTCTACCAAGATACCGATCCCAAGCACAAATCCAGTATAGTGCAACCTTGGCTAATTTGAAACACCCGCCCAATCCCCAGATTTAAATGTGGTTGAAAATTTGTAGCACATTCTAAACTGGGTATTCGAAAATACCATATTTCTAATGTCAAAAATTTGAAAGCGGTGCCAAAGGACGAGTGGACAAAAATATCACCAGAATACACTAAAAAGTTTATTGGCTCTATGCAATCCAGAATAAAGCTGTAATAAAACAAAAATACTAACCTACAAAATATGAAATTATTAAGCTTGTTCACAAGAGGTGTGCTATTTGTTGTATCGTCCTTACAAAAAACAAAATTGTTTAAATTTAAATTGAAAAATACGACATTTGAGAGTAGCACAATACAACATTTTTACGTATGTTTATTGCCCTATGTTGAAGTATGCTAACAGAGAGAAAACCTAATAAGAAATCGTTCTTTAAGCGTAGTAAAAATTATAACAACTCTGTTTTTTGTTAGGACGATACAACAGATAGCACACCCCTTGTGAACAACCTAATTGTTTTTCAACAATTTTAATATTTTTTCAAAGTCTAAGTGCAATACACGAAATAAGCTGTGACATGAGAATTATGTTTTTGTTTATTTTTTTTTTTTTTCAATAAATAATTCATTGTTGATATTTGTGTAAATTTTGATATTGTTTTATATTGGAGACTAAATTATCCACAAAACTGCATCATTTGTGTGTAGAGTTCAGAATAAAAGATACCACTTTTATGCTTGGCTTTTTAAAAATGTAACTCACACGAAATTAGCTGTGAGCCACTGTAGTTTAGAAGTAGGATTTTAAATGAAGTATCAATTTAAAGGTTTCACCTTTGAAAACAAAATTTCTTCCGAGACTTGAGTTGTGTGCCGCTCATATATTGGCTAATTTGTGGTATAAATGACGACTTATCTTGAATTTTCGAATCGAAAGTATTTCTGGACAGACTTCGAAATAATGCTTCACTGAATTAGAACTCATCCCTCTTCTTTGATAGGGTTTGTCTGTAATAGAGTATCTAAGATTCAGGAAGTTTCATAGCGCCATGTCCTTCGAAGTGATAATCCAGCTAACATTTTCTCACGAGGATGCAGTGTGGATAAACAAAGCCATTCAGTTTGGTTTTAAGGTTAAAATTTGTTATCGAGGGATGCATCTGAATGGCCTAATAATCATCATTTGAAACTTCTTAAAGAGCAAATATTGTTTGATGAACAAAACACTTTTTTAGAGTACATTATTTATAATTCTATTGAAAGAAAACCTGAATTTAAATGAGCGACGAACACGAATTTCTGGAAATCTAGTAAGTATGTTTATTTTAATAGAAAGAAATGAATTCGAAAATATCATTTTTTCGTTAATATCCTTCCTGGAATCATCCCATTAACAAAATAATATTTTTACAGTATTTATATCAAGCATTAGTTGTATTAAAATATATAAAAGACAATTTTAACATGTAAAATAAAAAAAGTATAAAATAAATGCTTATTCAATTCCATCTCAACAAAGTTAGATGTAAATACAATTGACAAGAAAAAAAAAAAAGATTTCAGTCAAGCGTTAAAAAGTCGAAAAAAAACTTCAAATTTGTTTTATGTGAAAACATGAAAGAAGTTTTAGAGCGACGCCATATAAAAGAACTGATAAATTGAATTTAAAAACTTTATTCAAACATGTTTTTTGTTTTCGTTTATTTGCATTCATATCAAATTTCTTATAAATTTTCATATTTCATATTTAACATAGGACTTCTTAGTGGTTTTTTGGTGACTAAGAAATATAGAAAAGAAACATGAAATGTAAATATAACTGACATAAAACTCTTTACAGAAAACCATCATAATTTCCTGTTTGGCTTTATGAGAATGCCGCAGATGAGCAACTTCCTATTTCCTGTTAAATATTTATGCAAATACAAAAACCAACAAGATACAAACATACAAGACAACGATTGTATCTGTCGTATTATGAATATTTTCATGTATGAATGAATTTCAATGTGTATGTAAATATACATATATATAACTGTATAACTGCTCAACACACATCCTTGCATACATATACAAATATTTACAAATATTGTAGTAAAGAAGTATTAGCATAAACATAATGTTTAAATTGACAGATGCCAGTTGCATATTGCTATTTTTCTAGATCTAATAAAATGCAAAAATAAAATATTGAATTAAAACTTTGTTAAAATTTTAGCAAATAATATTAACTTAAAAAACTACAATTAAATTTAAGAAAATAAGAAGTGTTTAAGGGGTTTTCTCTCTCTAGAAATCAATAAAAACAACAATATCTAAACAGTTATTTAAATATTAGTTTCGTGATAGAAAAATACAATATTATATATCTTTTATGATTATAGTTTAATATTCAGAAAACCATGGCAACCCTGGGCCATTTCATTATAGAGCTTTTTTAATTTTAAGTCGGCTGCGATTGTACAGCCACGACATTGGCGGACTTAGAACGGTCTGGGGTGGGCAAAGCAAAGAATTTTATAAAAATCTACCTATAATTCCTGCATCTGTGATTTTGATGGCAAAAAATATCACAATATTATTTTTGTTTTTAAATATCAACTAATCCTGTGTTTTTTGTTGGGAAAATGTCTACTAGTTTCCTAAGAAATTAATTTGTTGGAATCTAAGGTCAGTTTATAGTCAGAACTAAGATTTTTTTTTTGTCTTAAATATTTCTTAAATAAGAAATGGTGATTGGAAAATATAGCAGAATCTTTTTTGATGAGACAAAGATTTAAGTATTTTAAAGAATAATTAGTTAATATCTAACAAAATAAACACTACTATTTTGATGAGATTTCAATACATCTCACAGTTTTTGGCTACCTCGATTACTTAAGTGTTTAAAATATGGGGTTAGAATGGGTTCGAAATGGAACGAAAAAAATTAGGTTAGATTTCGTTACTCTATCAAATATCCAAATTTCATACTTATCTGAGAATATAGCTTGAAATATATTCCTTGTATGAGGGAAAATAGATGATCTTTTCAGAGTTTTCTATAACAACATTATTGAGTTATGAGAATTTTATCAGAAGTGAGAGAGTAATTTTTAATTTTTTTTTGTATGGAAAAATTGTAAGTATAATGTCGAAAGTGTTTTTTAAGATTAAGAGTCTGAGAATGGGTAAATAAACTGCCGAACTTAAATGGGTTCCTTGCCCACCCCAGAAAAATGGTCTAGGTACGCCTATGAGCCACGAGCAATCATTTGCAAATAAAAATGAGAATTTTTTTTACAGACAAATTCTTAAATCCCTAAATTTTTGATTTGCATAAAAGTGATGCGAGGGTAAACTAAAAAATTAAAAAAAAAGAAAAAATTTTGTTTTTAATTTAAAGAAAAAATCTTGAAATTTCTTTACTTAGGCACTTAATTTTTAGTTCTCTAAAAAATAAAAATAACCCACTGTAAAGTCGATAATGATTTATCACTATTTTATAGACCACCAGTAATAACTCCGACTTAATTTCGGCACTAACCACATATCTTTTGATTCTTTGTATGCTGGTGCATAACAGAGAACTGCAAAATCAACTTTTTCTTGATTTAATCATACACGAAAATTCTTATTCACATTTAATCGCTCAACAATGCTCAATGTTGAATAAAATCACTATCATGTAGCTGAACAAGTAGTTCGGATCAGTTTGAGTCGTCATGTTTTATTCACATTTAATCGCTCAAAAAACCTCACTGTTGAATAAAATCACACTGTTGAATAAAATCACACTGATCGAACATTTCAGCTCACATGAATAAATCAAAGTATTAGTTGTTTCATAAAATAAAATAAAAATAAATAAAATCTTATTGTTTTATAAGGGGAATGTACACTGTACCATTTATTAAATGTGTTTCTACAAAATATAGTCGTTGCTATTACTGCAAACCCCCTGTTCACTTTGTAAACAAAAGGTACCGTACGATGGTACCAAAGAGGCCACCATCAACTTTTCCCACCTAATGACATTTGCATGTCAATAAAAAAAACCTGCAAACAACTTAAATCAAAATATTCAATTCGTCATCCGAAAAGCATCGCCTGTTGATCGTGCCGCAGCAATCAAGAAAAACCCCGAACGTGAATTTGAAAATTTGTGTAGTTTTTTACCCTAAACTGAATCGTAAAGTGATATAAATAAAAGAAATTTATTTGTGCTTCAAATTGTTAAGAACAAATTAAAACTTAAATCTAAAATTGTTAAATTGCTAAAAGTTAAAGAAAATTATAAAACCAATTGTAAATGAACTTACTTTAAGTATAGTATTTTCTAAATACTTACCTTAAGAATGAATTGTGCAAAAACCCTAGAGTTTAAAATTTAACTTAAGGTTAAATAAAAACCCCCATTTTTATATAGTTAAAAACAAAAAACTGCCTCCATCTTTTCATTTATACATATGTACAAGTTCCCTCCAAGTAGGACTTGTACATAGGAACGTAGCCATCTTTTTCCCCCTCTTTATTGTTATGAAATTATTTTTCTTTTATTTCGTTGCAATCATGAATAAACACATACGCGTTCATTTTTGTTTTTTCTGATTTTATTCTACATCAAAATAATCATCGTTGATCCGAACGAATATAAATAATATGAATGGTATGGAAACGACAAATGATTAAATCAACGATGCGAAAAAAAATCACTTGGTTTGATTGATCTAAAATCAGCAACAAATATGTGTATTTGAGTATATTCGGCACTTGAACAAAAACGAATGTTTATTCGGATATTGATTACGTATAATGGTTTTGCAACCAGCAGTTGCAGTTCTCTGGTGCGTAACCATACTTGTATGCAGCACTAGTATGTGTAGATCTATCCAAGTGCTTATATATCTATCGAAATAGCTCTAGCGGTGGAGCTGTAGAGTGGCAATCTAGAGACTCACGTTCGAATCCCAGTACAAGCAAATCTTATTAAAAAATATTAACAATAAAAATTTTTTTCGTACAACTAATTTTTTATGGTAGACCTGTCGAGTGGCAATCTATTGTAGAAACACAGGCTCGAATACAAGAATATTTTATTTTAAAAATAATTAACATTAAAAAAATTTCTTTGCATAAAACTAACTTTTCTCAATCTATTTTTAAACTTCCCAGCAAAAATGTGGAAGCAGTAAAAATGTTTACTGCTTCCTTACTGCTACTTTTACCGCTTCTAAAAATGTATAGCTTCGTAAACAGCACTAATGAAAGGCCTAAGTTGATTAATTGTTTACATCGCTTTTTGCTGTGCTTTTCAAAAACGCATGAAATCAGCAATACATTTTGATTGCTTAAATATTTTTGCGGTTCTTTTGTCAAAATTTTTTAAAATGCCGAGAAAAGTTATTTTAATGTAAATAAGAGGTTTTACTGAAAATAAGAGGAATTTTCTCTTCACGGAAAACTATGCAGGAAGATTGTGCTTTTTAGAAGGCATGATTTTAAATACATAGTTGAAAAGTTTAGGGAAATTTCCCCCCCCCCCCCCCCCTCAGCGAAATCGAAAAAGAAAAAAAAAAAGGAAAAAAAGGAAAAAGACGGAAAAAGGAGAGAAAAAAGGAGAGAGAAAAGAGGAGAAAAAAGGATAAAGTGAAAGAAATACAAATGTGTTATGAATAATAATATGAAATATAAAATTTTTTCCTTATTTTCATTTAACCAGTCGTCATTTAAAAAATCTCAGTAGATATTTTAACAAATTCCTTAAAAAACTGATAATTTTGATTATAAAAAAATTAAAGTTTGTGGAGAAATGTAGTTAAAAGATTTCAAATTAGATTTTCAAAATTGTATGTAGATCAATTTCGTTTGAAATTTTTCTAATTTCAAATGACAAAAAGAAATTTCATTTTAAAATTTCGCATTTTTTAATACAAAATTCCAATTTGAATTGAAATTTTTTAAATAAAAATAAACGCCCTTACTATTTAAATTTTCCAAATGTATATTTTTATTGACTTTAGTAAAAATTTTGGGTGGCAGCATCCCAGTATAGAAAATCATTACCAGATATGTGGTTATGTAACTACATACTTGGTAATCGTAACTAGTTACTTTTGTTATTACATTTCTTATTACCTTTATATGGCGATGTCCCGAAAAATAATGAGTTATGCTTACACACCAGCATACGAAAAATACAAAAATATGTCATTACCTATATGATTACACGTACTGACCAAAATAATGAGTCTAAAAATAGATTTTCAAAAAAATAAATTATATAAAAAAAATATTTTTTATTGTATTTTTTTTTAAATAAAATTTGCTGGTACGGGAATCGAACCTGGGTCTACAGATTGCCAGTCAATAGCTCTACCATCTGAGCTATATCGATATGTAATATTTAATAATTAAAAACATAATCAGTGTTGCCAAAACTTATTTAAGAAAAAATGCTAGATTTTTTGAATAAAAATGCTAAAAAATGCTAAGAACTAAAAAAATATGCTAGCAAAAATATGCTAAAAAAATTTTGTAAAAAAATGTTTCAATTTGTTTAAAAAAAATACTATTTTAGTGACTTTTTACAATTAGACTGAAAATAAGTCATCTCTAATTATAAATTCAGTTCATTTTATTAACTAAAATTATATAAAAGAAAAATTAAAAACAATTCAAAAGTTAATTCTTGTAAAAAAGTTCAAAAATCCTTTAACCCTTAAATGCATGATCTCTTCGATTTTAACCATTTTTTCATATATGATTTCTAAAGGCGTGTACATTTCAAGAAAAATACCAAAAAAAATTATTCTTAAAAAAAGGTGATTTTTATTGAGAAATATGGTTTTTTGCCAAATTTCTAAATTGTGATTACTTTAACGTGTATGAAAAAAAAAACAAAAAAAATCTATAAACTGTAATTTATACATTTATTGTCGCCAAACTGAATTTTATTGCGAGAATACCACTTTAAATATTTAAACAAATATTTTTGAATATTACACTTTTTGTAAAAAAACGCGTGTTTTAGATTTTTCACAAATATACAGAGCAAAACCAAGATTTTTACTCTAACTGTTTAAAAATTCTGTGCTAAAATATAGCATCACTATGTACAGAAGGGGCCTCTAATGCCCAAAAATACAGTTTTCTGCATCAAGGGTTTTTTTTTATAAAAAAACCGGTATGTTGCCAAATAGCTACACCATGCATTTAAGGGTTAAAATAAATTTATTATTATTTGATTTCCCAAATGTGTCACTGAAAATATGTTATCTCAAAAATTAAAGGCGGATAAACAAAAGTGCCTCAAAATGTTTTATTTCTAAAATAGGTGGTAATGTGGAATACTTTGGCGTGTAATATGAATTTCCCATTCAGCCTTAATTTATCTACTCCATATTAATTTAATGGTTTTTATTTCACTCTCTGTTTACCGTTTTCAAATTTCTGCATCTTTGGGCTTACCTGCATGAAATTCTTTAAAAAAAATTATTTTCGTGATCAGGGTTAATACTTTTTGTGGTGTTGGTTGACGTTGTAAGATTTTTGGTATGATTAAATGAAAAGTGTACAGGTGTTACAGTAAAAAAAATCAAAATTCACTGAAATTCTTAAAAGATAGGAATTTATCACAAGCGCTATCCACATTACCCTCTATGACCCAAACCTAAAAAAATCAATAAAAATTGCAAAGATTAAAAACGAACCTTATCAACATTTTGCAATTCTATTAATTTTATTTTAAACTCTATTCTTTAAATTATTATTATTTTTTTTTTTACCAAAAATTGGAGTATTTTGTGCAAAATCACTCCTTCACCATACACTGATAGAATTTTGTGCATAGTATTAATGAATTTGTTCATTAATCCAATGATTTTTTTCATTGAAAAGTCCCCAAAGAACGCGTTCATTAAATCAATGAAACGTATTCATTAAATGAAAACTAATTGAAAAAAATATATTTTTTTTGCGTTACTTTTTTATTTATTGTTTATTTTTATTTTATTAATTTTTATTTGTACATATATTTCTTTTTTGTTTTTATAACGTTTTTGACGTCTCCATGAACTCGACTTGAACCCGCAATCACCAGAATGTAAACATTACCGCGTTACCGATTCATCTAAATAGCCAAAATAAAATGATGTAATTATTTGGACTTTTATATTTAAATAATTTCAGTTTGCAAACCTAGCGTTCATTACTGGAACATATATCTACTTTAGTAATTAGCAAATTCAAAACCATTATAAAAATTAAAGCATATCTTACGGTTTAGTTGAAAATATATAATGAAAAAATTCATGTAGTTAATGAATTTTTCATTAATTCAATGAAAATTTTTCATTAACTCAATGAATTCAGATTAATGAAAACGATTCATTAATAGTATGAACGAAAATTCTATCAGTGTAACAACAACAAAAAGTAAAACGAGTAAAAAAGTTAAAGCCAAGCATGCCGATTTAAAATTTTAATATTAAAGTACCATAAAGCAATATTTTTTATACTTTTGGGATCATTTTTGAATTTCAATCAATCCAACCCTGTTAAATACAATTTTCGCTATTTTTTCCCCAAAAACATTTTTTTTTTCCCGATTTTTGTTTTTTTTTCGAAAGAATTTTTTTTCTTAACTCTGTTAAATATTTTTCTAAACCCTATTGAATATACACAAAATAACATAACACATACTTTTTATTTGCAGCAAAAAATGTTTTTGCGAAATTTTTGCGAAAAAAATATATAAAAAAATTTCGTGAAAAAAATGACAGCTTCCTTAATGTTTTACATATTTAATCAAATTTGATAAATTTATAATTAAAAATAATCATAGAAATATAAAAATAAAATTTTTTTAGTACCCGTTAAAAATTTTAAATTGCGAATATCGCGAATACGAGTGCTAAATTTGAAAAACTGCTGTCACCATTGAATTCAGCGTACTCGAATTAGCTTTACCAGTACGGTTCCCAGCTTGTTAAAATTTGCGACTGCATAGTGTAATTAACGTGTACGTATAAATATAGTTCCTAGTACTTATCTAAAAGTAAAAAAAATATTTCTTTGTCATATTACATTTAAATTCAAATTAATGTAGAATATTCTAAAAAAAAAAAAACAGAAAATAAAACTGTAAAAAATGCTAAAAATATGCTAAATTTTGTTGGAAAAATGCTGAAAAAAATGCCATATGCTAGATGCATTTTTTTCATGCTAAATGAATTAAATAAATGCTAAATCTAGCATTAAATATGCTAAATTGGCAACACTGAACATAATTGACCTGCTGCACACAAGTAAACTTACTCGCCAAAATACAAAAAATCAAAAAATATGTGGTTACATATATCCTTACCAGTGTTTAAAAAATATTGAGTCTAAAAATAGATTTCAAAAAATTTTAAAAAAAATTTATAAAATTATCTTCTATTTGAAATAATGATAAAAATAAGGCATTATCAGTAACTCATTATTATATGTTTTAAAATAATGCAGAAGGTAAGTGGGTGTCATTACTGGTATTCCAAAAAATAATGATATGTCATTACCGTTTCTACACTGGGATGCTTTGACCTAGTTTATTTTTGGAGCAATCTGATTGGTTAATTTATTTTCAACCAATTAAAATATATGAAAATGTAAATATTTCTTTAGGATTTTCATACACAAAATGAATAAAGCCGTTTAAATATAAAGTCGACTTTAAAAGTAAAATACTGTTTGATAGTAAAGGACCGTAAGTTGTTCGGACTTCACGTGAAAAAATTGTTATACTCCTCCATATAAAAAAAAATGATAATTTTCCACGACAATGAATTTCACGTGAAAACTGAGTAGAGATTGTTTTCACGCAAATTTAATGTACAAGACTATTATTTTTCTTGGGGAAAACCCACATTTTTTGTGTATTGTGATTGTGTCTTTGATATAAAATTGACAAATTGTTCATTATTATAATTTAAATTAAAATTTGAGTAAAATTAAAGTTCGAGTAAAATTTTTCCACGTGAAAAACCACTTACGGTGCTTTTGGGAAAAAGACTAAATTTTATTTTGAATTTTTTTCATTAAAATTGCAGAACTGAACTTCTAATGGAATTTTCTAAATTTGAAGTGGTAAATGCTACTATATTTTAGAATTTTCTCATTTCGAAATAAAAAATCGAAATTTCTCTTAAAATTTTCTCAATATTGTAAGAAAACAATTAATTACCGTTATTTTTGTTCAGATTTAAGATCAAATTTGACAAATTCCAAATAGAATTCACAATTAATTTCACTTGAAATTCTCCAAATTTCATTCGGAAAGATATGGTGGAGTTCTTTTTTAGGTCTTTCCAAAGAATCGTATTGAACTTATTCCAGTCTGTCTTTCAGAAATCCTGAGTACACATGTTGATATCGTAGAGTATATAGTTATGTTCCTGAAATAATTTCTTTTGAAATACTCAATTTTTGATTGCCTGCGAGTAATTGACTAGCGTTAGATCCTGCACTTCCTCCCAACCTGCAAAGTGTTTTAACTTTAAAATACGGAATATTGGTGTAGCGTCAAAGCAAAATTGGCCAGTAATTCTTTTTGTTAATAACGACATCTGACTCCCACAGCTATACCAAAACCGATATGAAAATTTAATTATGCAAAGTTTTCCAAATGTTGACCACGAACCCCTGAGCGTCCCTAATCGCATCCTAGGAGGTCTGCGAAACATTCCGAAAAAATAATTAAAAAACAAGAATTTTTTAAATATTAGAAGTTTTTAGTTAAAATTTATAACTGAAGTATAAAAAATCTGCTCCTAATAAATAAAATGAATATAAAAATAATGAAAATAATTTCAAAACTTTTCAGGAAATATTAACTTTTTGTATTGTTGTTAAAAAGTAATCGCTGAGTTAAATCCTTGTAATCATCTCAATCAAATTTTGAGGACTTTTCAGACTCCGGCTATGTTTTTCGTAAAATTTTCAAAGTTTAATTTAATGAAATCCCGCGATTTAAATCGTCATATGTATATCGAAAAATGGATTCTTTAAAATTTCTGAAAAAATATATGCGGTGTGTTCGATTAGTCAAAATTCTTACTACTTTTACTACAATTGGAAAGTTTTGTTTACTTTTTATATTAGCTGTATTTTCGTTCATACCTATCAACGTTAAGTATTTATAGCAATTCTACGTTAAACTGATTGGAGTATCAAATTTTTTTAAATAGTGAATGTTTATGATAGTTCCTGTATAATCTAACGTACGTCAGCAAAACTTTTTAGGTAGTTACGCGAAGAAGTTACGCTAGGTGTGAAAATGTATAAACATTGAGTTTTCAACGTTGATAATTATGCACGTTGTAAGTTAACGTGCATACGAATAGTAATAGTTTTCGTCTAAAAAACGTTTTTATGCACTTTGTGCTTTTTTAAAAGTTAACGGATATAGTTAAGTCGAAAATACAGCTATTGAAATTTTGTAGCTGTAGTAAAAGTAGTAACTTGTAGTAAGTAAACGAACACGCTTATGTTGTTCCTCATTACTTTATTTTTGCCTTTATGACATCTCATACTGGCACTCTTATTGGGTCTTATTTCATACAAATGCTGAAAAATCTAACTGTTTTTTTATTTAATACTATACTATAACTCAGGAACCAAAGGAGTACCAAACTGATATTTGACAGTGTCATTGATAAAAAAAACTAAGAACTAATACAAAAATATTGCAAGGCTACGATAGAGTATCCCGAACCGCTTATTAAGATAAAATGGCTTTAGACCTTTGATAACAATAAATGGTTAAAGTTCATTTCAAAATAGTAACTATTCACGTGGCTCAATCATGGCTTCAATTATAAAAGTATAGAAACAATTAATTAATTGTAGAAAAATTGTCAAAAATTTAAATATTTTTAATAAATCAGAAATGATCAAATTAAAGAATGAGTTGCAGACCAACTTCAGGCACGCTTTCAGAAGCTTTAAAGTGATATATCAAACAGTCACATAGCTAAAATAATACAAAAGTTAGACCCAAATATGTACGGAAAGTCTATAGCAAATTTGATAATTTTCCCCAAATTGAACACCAATTTTAGCTATACAAAGTATTCCAAGTTATAGCAAGTTTCATACAATTTAAATAGAGTGCGGAAATTTCAATTGTTGAATTTATGTGTTATTTAATATAAACTTTTTTAGGCATTACTAACCCATCCTTGTTGGATGTCAAATACGTATCAAATATTAAAGTTTTTGATGAAAAATATAACTTAGAATTTCCGTTTGAGTTTATATTGTCTTTTATACCTAAAGCGTCGCTCATAAAATCGTTAACCTTGCGCTGCGAAATCCAACAAGTAGTGCATGGCCAAATCAAAAGGGGTTAAAAAATATTTTTTGTGAAAATTAAAAAAAAAAAAAAAATTTTCCAAAATCCCCCCTACCCAGAGCTGGAGCCGGCACTGGCATAATCGACCAAATGTGTCCACAATCGGGAGAATTGTGCGCAAATTTCAGCAAACCGGGTCTGTAGGAAACGTGAAAACACCAGTGCATGCTCGCCCAGTTCGTTCTGCGGAAAACATTGCTGTTGTTCGCGATAGTGTGGCAGAAGAGCCGTCAAGCAGTTACCGTGAATGGTGTTCGCTATCGCGAGATGATAACGGACTTCTTGTGAAATTGAGGATATGGACCTGGACGATATGTGCTTCCAACAGGATGGTGCCACTTGCCACACAGCCAACAAAACAATGGCTCTTTTGCGCGAGAAATTCATTGGCCGTATTATCTTCGTCGTGGCGATGTTAATTGACCGCCACGATCATGTGATTTGACACCGTTTGACTTCTTTATTTGGGGATATTTAAAAGAAAAAGTGTACGTCAATAAGCCAAGAACAATTCAAGAGCTAAAGGATGACATAATTTGGCACATTAACGACATTGAACCTCAATTATGTCTCAGAGTCATTGAAAATATGGACCATCGAACAGGGGTATGCCACCGAAGCCATGGCGAGCATTTGGCCGATATTTTGTTTCACACATAATTGTCATAGATCCTTCTATCATAATAAAAAATATTAAGATAATTCTCTGAAAACTTTTTGTTTTATTTACAGTTAACGTCGTGCATTTTGGTTAGACCACCCTTTATATAAATTGGAATTAAATTAAATTTAAGGCACGCTAAAAACGCCCACTAATATCATAATTTAATTAATTCATATAATCCTTTTTGGGGGACCTATATAGGGCAACTGTGCCTAAACCTGGACAGATTCTACATTAAATCAGTAGACTTTGTCCATGAGCCCATATAAATCAGCATACCAAATTTCATTAAAATATCTTCGAATTTGCGACCTGCAGCGTTCCAAAAAGGGACCTTTATATGGGCACTAGACCGTACCACCATTCAGGTAAAAAAAGTGTTCGATACACCTTCGAATATAAAGTACTTCTGCAAAACAATTTTAAAAAAAAAATTTTTTTTGGGCGAACGTAGGGGTTACCTTTTTTTAATTTTTCGTTATACCTTCGGCATTTATAGTCTATCTTTAAGTGTGATATATCGATAAAGGTAAAATCCAATGAAAAAAATTTAAAAATGCGACTCCTACTTTCGGCATCAAAAAAAAACTAAAAAAAATTTCTACTGGAATTATCTAAAAACTTCCTTAGCAAAAGTTTAGTGGTTTTTGGCAAGCTTTAATTTTTTTGCATTAGAGTCGTACATTAGGGTTGTAGGAGCTGAGATCTGGTGGATAAATACTAGAACGGGATACTTGAGGTCAATGGCCCTTAGAGCAGAACATTGGTACTCTTGAGCCAAAAACATCGATATATCATACTTTAAGATCCGACTGTAAGATATAACGAAAAATTTAAAAAGGCGTTTTTGTTAAAAAAGATATAAATCTAGATCATCCATTGTAGTGCTCTTTCTACTGCTTCGGCTTCTCTTTTTTTGCTGCGATTCTATGTAACCACTTATTTTAACCAATTATTTCTTTCAGTCTGAGTAACTAGTGCTGGTAACTCATTACTAGCACTTTTTTTGTAAGTGAGAAGTTAGTGACCACCCACGAATGTTGGGATATCTCGAACAAAAGTAATTTAGCGAGTAAATAGCCCGGGACCTAGTAAAACCCTTTGTGTGCTAATTACTATATTCACTACTTAGTAATGCCAGTGTTGTTAACATTAACATTTAAAAATCTAAATGAAATGAAAATGTAAACATACAGATTAATAATACACACAAAATTTAGTATACCTCTTGAAGTATTTTATTTTATATTTCTCATCGTTACTTATCAATTAACTCACGTACTTGCCTCACAAAGAAATCTCATTTCCCACAAAGTTGGCCAACCACTTTATTAAGAAAAACCACAGCAACAACACTTTTTGTTTTATTAAGTAGTTCTATTGTGTGTTTTTGATATCGTTTGCTGTTGCTGTTTTTGACTTGAATGTCTCTGTTATACAAATTTTTTTTGCATAAAATACAGATAATATCAAACACATAGTAAACAGAACACAAAAACCATATAATGTCGCCACAATTTTGCGTAAATTCAAATAATAACAATATCAGTATTATGAATAAGGTGACCAGATGCAAAATACTCTTCCGATGCCAACGACAAAATTTCTAATAACGAAAACTCTTTTAAAATCTGAAAAAAATTTAAAAAATTCTTTTATGCCATAAGCATTCATATTTTGCTCTTAAAGTTGGAACGCCCTTATACACACAAAAAATAAAAACTAATTTCAATCATGAAAATCGCATAAGTATTCAAGAAATTCTCTCGTTGAAAATCTTCCAATCACGAAAATTGTTCATTCAATTAAAAATTTGTAGCTCTTTAATTGAATAAATTTTCAATAAAATAGTAAGGGTTTTCACAAGGGGTGTACTATTTGTTGTATCGTTGTATCGTCCTAACAAAAAACAGAGTTGTTAAAAATTAAATTGAAAAAATACAACATTTGAGAATAGCACGATACAACATTTTTACGTATGTTTAGTGTTCTATGTTTGAGTGTGCTAACAGATAGAAAACTGAATAGAAAATCGTTGTTAAACACAAATAAAAATTTTAACAACTCTGTTTTTTGTTAGGACGATACAACAGATAGCACACCCCTTATGAACAACCTAAGTGATACATTTGATTAGGATTTTTATTGTTTTTTTTTTTATATGAATTTGATTAAAAATTAATTCACTGGATTAAAAATTGATCAATATGGTATACCTTCTAAATAACACAATATATGATTGATATTGTATAACTTCTAAATAAGACTCTAATCAGTTAGATAAAGTGGTTAGTAGTTGCCATGCCAACTATAAAAAAGTATATTTTTTAGCTCGAATTTTATTAAAATAAAACCTGCAAGCAATTTTCATTCAGTTCATAGATTTATTTATACTTATGTAAAAAATTCTCTGCAGAAATTAGTTTTATCTGATACATAAGGACTAGGGATGCCAAACGGGAAATCCCGAAATCCCGGGATTATCGGGATTGGCAAAATTTTTTTGATTTTTGATTTTTGAGAAATAATCACGGGATTTTCTTATTTTTTAATATTAATATAAACGCAAATAAACAAAGTGAGCAATTTTAAATTACCTTCGTTTGTCTTGAATTTTCTTATATAGACAAGAAATTGATGCCAAGATATTGGTAAAATTATAAATTAAGTAGATTATTCGAGTAAACTATGCAAAGACTTGGCAGAAAAATTTGAAATTTTGGTAAACAATATTAAGTTTTTGAGTAATACATGCGAAAAATCAAGTTTGTTTGTTTGTTATTTTACCGA
Organism: Leucophora obtusa; assembly: GCA_949987735.1. Taxonomy (NCBI): domain Eukaryota; kingdom Metazoa; phylum Arthropoda; class Insecta; order Diptera; family Anthomyiidae; genus Leucophora; species Leucophora obtusa. The sequence goes on along the minus strand of OX465295.1, from coordinate 304,553,692 downwards.
TTTATTCTTCCAAGCGAAATTCGATTTCTGAAACCTAATTTTGGCTGGGACTGTATTAAGTTTGAATTCTTTTATGAAAACATTTGATAACGATAAGCAAATAACTTTGTTGCTGTAATTACACGATTTAGTGGGCAAGGTTATCGCAACGAATCTGTTTTAAAATCTGCTTACAAAATACTGGGCGCAAGTGTACTTAATGACAGGCCTTTATATATTAACCCAGGCAGAAAAATACAAACGGGAATGCGATGGCAAGGTATTGTAACAGGTGGTACAAGTACTGACAAAAATTGCTTTCCCATTTCCACTATGATAACTTTGGCAAAACGCTGCCAAAACCAATAAATACGTGGTTTGGAATTATATTTTCCAAAATAAAATTTTAAAAAAGTTCATATGTATCTTTTTTTGGCCCTGCCGTGATGTTTTGTAAAACAAATACTGGCAAAACGATTTTTGCAAACGCTGGCAAAGCGTCCCAAATGAGTGTTCTGCCAGTCATTTATTTTTAACATCGTGGTTACCCAGTGGTATGCAGGTACTTGATTTTTTGTACCACTGTCAATTTCTGACTGAGATGTTTCAATACCCGAGTAAAAAAGTTTTGATATAACCATATATTATTTTATGTAATTGCATATAGTAAGTTATAGTTACATATGGCCACATATGCTTTTAAATTCAAGCAGATATACTTTTATATAGTCATATGTTAGATATTTTTTCCTCAAAGGTTTTAATATGGAGACATATGTGATTTTATATTATTACATACTGGCCTACATATAATTGCATGTGCTATATATAAGTACATAAAGTAACATATTACAGATATAATTACGTATACGTTTATATATAATTTAGTATGACACTATACATAATAATATAAAACTATATGTGGAGCCATATAAGAAATATTTCATAATTTGTGTTAGATATGATTATATATGGACGAATAAGAACCCATATATAACTTAATATGGTTCCATATCTACAATATTTCATGATTTCTTTAATATATAACAATATAACGTTCTTTATAACAACATCTATAATTATATATCATCCCACATAAGCAATTATTTCAAAGTGATGTTATATAAAAATATATAAGGTCCATATAAAACCGTATTATATTATATGGTTCTATGTTAACAATGATTTTGAACTAGTTTTAGATTTAGTAATTACTAGGGATTGGCGCGTGACTAGAAATGTTCGTGAGTCACGTTATTCAGACGTGATCGTGAGTAATAATTACTATACTCAAGTTATTCGTGCGTGAGTCTGAGAATATATAATTCGTACTTGATTCGTGCGTGAGCGGGAATAAGAATATATAACCCGTGCATGATTCGTGTGTGAGTTTATTTTTTGCATCATATATTTTTAGGCATTTTTACTATTTTGTAATATTTTACTATTTTTCTTATATCTTGGTTGTATAACATAATCCTATTAACTTTAAAATTTCAGTCCTGTTAACTTTATTTTAAAATTACTAAAAATAAAGAAAATTTTGTTCATGTTTAATGCACTGTCATGGTAAATCTGGATAAAAGTAATGGAAGATTTATCGAAATTATAGGATCTCCAGCAGACCTTTGGGTTAATCATTATATTTGGAAATTAATTACACATGCAATTACACAATTACATGTAATTGTAATAAAAAAAAACAATTACAAGAAATTGAAAATTTTCAATTATACCCCAGTAGCAAAAAATACTAGTTCAGAACCAGTTATGTACTAGTTTATTTGAACCAGGCAACTAGTACGAGTTCTGCCGCCTCTCCATACAAACAACTGTAGAATTTAACATGGAGATGTCATAGGAATGGGGGCAATTGTCGCCAAACGCTCACTTCGGTACTAGTTGTAGAACTAGTTTGAAAATTACAATTTAAGGACGAAAAATAGGGAACAAAACTGGTGCTAATGTAATACTCGCGGAACCAGTTCTGAAGTGACTCTTTGGAAATAGTACTGTACTAGTTGGTTAAGACCTGAATAATATATATAGAAATCAAAGAGTTTTCTTTGATGAAACGTAGATTAGACCGATAGTTTCCTCTTACTGAGATCATTAGGTCCATTTACCTAACGGAATTTAAAATATTTTATGTTTACGATTTCTAATCACAATAAAAAATGTTAAGTGTTTATTTGAAAACTCAGTCTATATTAGCTGTGTTTTTGAGCGGCAAGCTATCAACGTTGGCGTATGTCATTCCCATACAAATTTTACATTATTTAGTAACGTTAACAGTTAACACTAAACATTGGCTAATGTCAAATTTATATGGGAATGACATAAGCAAACGTTGATAGCTTGCCACACAAACACAACTATTATTAAAAACAAATGTAAACAAAACTAGAATTTCAAAAGTACATGAAATGTAATTGAGTTTTTTTTAATTTCAATTACATTTATTTGCAATTGTAATTGAAATCCCCCAGGTCTGATCTCCAGATATTGCATATCTTTTTTATTTAAAAAAATAATTTTTGTATATTGTTAGATGTGGTCATATATAATATGATCTAAAGTATAAGGTAAATTTTTAGATATAATTGTATCAAACTATGTCCACTTTTATAACATTTTATATAATTTTATATAAAAAGGTATAATTTGATGTAATTGGATGAGGACAAAATTCGGATACAATTGTATCGAATAGCATAAAATTGTATCAAATTGTACCAAATTGTATACAATTGTATACAATTCGATACAATAAGATACAATAAGATGTTCTCATTTTTCGGATATAATTATATCTAATTACATAAAAGATTATATATAACTAAATATAACTTCATATGGCTCCATATCATTTTTTTTTACTTGGGTATTCATAAAATGTACCACATTATTAATTAACAACTATAAAATAATTATAAAACGCTTTATTCTATAAAAAAAATTAGTTACATAACATAAAAATTTTTACAAATAAAGAAAAATTTAAATCCCAAAAATCCCGAAATCCCGTAAAATCCCTGGATCCCAAAAAATTCCGTAGTCCCGAAAATCCCGGGATCCCGAGAACGGGATTCCGGGATTTCATACAAAATCCCGAATCCCGGGATTTTCAAACATCAATCCCGATTGGCGTCCCTAATAAGGACTCTGTTAAAATTTTTTTAGAAAACTAAATAAAATATATTTTATTTAAAATAATTTTTAAATTATTTTTTGCGATTTTTTTTGTTTAAAAAATTTCAAAAATTACATTACTATTTTAGAGTAATGTTCTAGAATAAATAAATATTCATATTTAATATTGCAAAATTAAAATATTTAACTAAATAAAATGATAAACTCAACGAGAATTTATAAAATTTTATAAAAAATAATTTTAAATATCAGATACTAATAATAAACATTTATAAAAACAACTACATAAATAAAACAAACGACAATATGCTGATGTTTTTAGCTTGTTTTATGAAATGATTTTGAGCGATAGAATAAAAAAAAATGGCAAGCAAATTGCAGTTTTGAGCAATTATTTAATCTATTGGATTAATTTTTAATTGACACCTTTTAACATAATTCAACAAATCGTTTTAATTGAAAAAGGTTGAACAATATTTTTTTGTGTGTATCTATAGAATAAACCGAAAAATCTCTTAATTTAAAAGAAAATATTCGTGTCTTTTTGCTTAGATTTAATCTGTAACCACATTTTAATTAAAATATATTAATTTTTCAATAAAATTAAAAAATTTTACTTAAGTTTACCCCAAATTAAACAGCACCCATATTTGGCTTAAATGAATTTGCCAATTTCATATATTTCCACAATTTTTGAGATTTTTTTTAAATTTTTTGTATATGCTTTGTTTGTATTTTGGTATTTCTTATTTTTTAATTCAATAGACTATTTGAAATGCTTTTAATTTGGTTAAGCTGGGTACGATATGGTTCAATTTTAAATTAACCTAATTAATATAGATGGAACTTTTTAAAAGTTAACTTAAGCTAAATATGGATACTTCAATACATTTGTTTTTAAATGGCTCTTTTCCTTAATTTGACTTCGCTTAACATAGTTGGTCCTTTAAATTTGTTGCAATACACAAATTTTAGTCCCTTCTTAGGCTACATTCACACCTAATTCTTAAACACGTGTTTAGCTAAAACACGTATTTTAGCTCTTTATTCTACTACAACAGTTCTTTATTCTTTTACACTCGTTTTAGCTAAACACGTGTTTAAGATTAAGGTGTGAAAACCGTTTTAGAGTTTGTGCACTAATAAAAAAATTCTGTAAAAATTTTGTTAAAACTACTAAAAATTAGTTAAAAGTGAAGCTGCAAAAAAGTTGCTGAAATTAGATAGGAACAGCAAAAATAAAACTGTTAAATATACAGAATTTTAGTTAAATTTTGAGTTAAATTTTTGTTAATAGAAAATAACAAATTAACCTGCCAAAAAACAGCTAAAAATTTTGCTAAATAATTAGTAGCCTAAAAAATCCAAAATTTTTTTCGATTTTTTCTTTTTTTAAATACAAATAAAAATCGAGCCTTTTTAAAACAGCAGTTTAGAATTTTTTAGCAAATATTTCTACTGATTTTAGCAGGATAGACTGCTATTTGCATTCAACGAAATTTAGCTTAAAATAACAAAAATTTTATATATATAACAGTTTGTATTTGCAATTTTTAGTCTACTAATAATTAGCAAAATTTTCTGCAGATTTTACAGTACAGTTTGTCATTTTCAATTAACTTAAATATAACTATAATTTTGTAAATTTAACAGTTTAATTTTTGCTGTTCTGATTTTACTAATATTTAGCAAACAAATCTGCTAATTTCATCTAACCTACCTAATTCTTGAGAATTTTAGAAACAAAAATGGTAATAACTATGTATAGCTTTCTTTTGTTAGGTAACTTCTAGCGAAATTTTATGTAAAACAGTTTTCTCATACAAACTAACCCCCTTTTATCCAGGTTTGTGGGACAAATATTTTTGCGGAACATTTTAACTCCTTAACTATTCAATTTACTGCTCTTTTTTGTCCCTTTTAAAAATGAGGTCAAAGAACTCCCTTTAATTTAAGAGCTAGAGGGTTAAAATGTTCCACAAAACTGTTGCCCGTAGTGTTTTACATAAGTTTATTGAACACATCCTGTACCTCAAATGGAAGACTCCCTTGGTCTTCTATGCCGATTCACAATAAACATTGGCAAAAGGGAGAAATTTTAACCCACCAAAAAACATAAGGCTAGGCGTAAACTTTTAAAACGCCGATACACTTTTGTTTGTTGGTCCCCTCTGCCAGAATCAGTAGTCAGAACCCTGTTATTTTTGAAAAAAAATTTTATTTTGTTGTAGAATTTTATTAGTAGGGCAAGGAATTTCATGCACTTAAAAATGGAAAATATGCGCCTAAAATATGCTGCTAAAAAAGAAAAATATGCATTAAAAATATAAGAAATATGCACTAAAAACTATTATTTTAGCAAAAATAATGCACGAATGGGGGAAAATTTTTTAGTTGATCTGTTATTTTAAGTAAATGAATGTTATTTTAGTTTGACTCAAGATCATAAATTAATATCACTTTCTGTTTAAATTATTTTCAAATCAAAGAAAGATGATACAATTTTTACAAGTAAATTACAAAGAATAAAAATTATTGAAAAAATTCGATAAGACCAGCAAGGCAGAATGCGCATAATGCACTTTAAAACTTAAAAATATATTTAAATTAGTTATTTTGCAAACATACACAGAACTCGAAGATTTTCCATAGATCAAAGGTTTTTAAGAATGTTTATTTTGATTGAATCAAAATATGAAACGTATCAATTTTTTTAATTTTTTTCAAAATAAAAAATGTTCCCAAAAATTAAGAATATGCACAAATATGCATTAAAAAGCACAAAATATGCTTTAAAAAGGCACCAAATATGCATTTAAAGTCAAAATATGCAAAAACATGCATTTTTGACAAAATATGCAAAAATATGCAACTACAAATCGATGTCATTTTGTTCTAAATTTGCTGAATCGGATAAATATTTAGTCCATATTAGTTTGGGACTATCGAGGAAAAACATGCATTTGCATAGAATTCCTTGCCCTAGTTATTAGTTTGTGTAAAAATTCTTGAATTTAACAAGTCGTATTAAATACGTCTTATTTAGTATTAAATTAATATTACTCATACGACTTGTGGTACAGTTAATAAGTAAAGAAACAGTACAGTAAAGTACAGTTAGGCCCATTAACTTTTCTCGAGCAGTTAACTTTACCTTAACCATGGGTACCTAACCAATACTAAATATTTATCCCTTTGAAAATTTAACCATAATAACTTATCAATATTTTAACTCTGGGTAGTTAAACTAAGTATGAAATGTCAGAATAAAAACAAAAGGAAAAACAAAAATTAATAACAAAAATTTTTTTTTCAATACGGGAAAATTAAAAGCTTTTCCCGCGGTTTTTTGTGTGTTTCTGGTCATAAAAAAAATAATACACTTGACCACGTCGTTTTTTTTTAAGATTCGCGGTCGCTAAATGCTATAAAATGATTGTGTCTTTTTGCATACTACGAGAGGTGATTTAATTAAATCCATTTGGTAAGTCTATAAAATAAACGTGGATTATTTGAACTATTAATAAGTTTTTCGTGCTAATCGAGACAACCGCGGAAAGATTCGCGCATAAAATTAAAAAAAAAATAGTGGAAATTTTGTGGTAGATCATCAAAATAAGGCAATTTATGCGATCAGCACATCAAAGTGAGTAAAAAATAATCGCTGTGCATGATTTTGTATCTTTTTGTAATTGCGAGTCAAAACTGTGGGTTGTCCAGGGGTTCCTCACATACTTTTAAGATATTTAAAACATGATTGGTTCACATTTCATAAATTCGAGAGTGATTTCTATGCGCTTTTTTATATTTAAGAATTCAGTAGTTTTGTACTTCACGTGTACCAAAATTCTCCAAATCCTTGATAACACACCTCAACAAACTTTCAGAGGTTTGAGCTTTGATACATGATTCATTTTGAGATACGCTGATTCCAAATTCTTAAATGTAAGTTACCAAAAATTTATGGAATAATTGTTTTTCTGAGAGTGGTTTTCAAAAAAATTTTTTTCCTATAACGGTACACAAATTTAAAAACTGTTTTCCTATCTATTTTAGAGAACAAAATTCATTTTTTGCTACCATCGTAACAGAAAGTCTTAGAGAATAGAGATTTGGAATCAGCAAGTAAAATACTAAAAGTATCTATCAAGCTTCTACCGACAGCGACTTTTTATTTTGTAGAGGTGTATAATTCTTGTCAAATTGTTCTAATATTGGTCACTATTTTTGGTTTTAATTACTCAAAACAGATTTTGGCTCCTTGAACCATAAAAAAATTTTTTTTTTCCTATTTCCTTATATGAGGCCAATTTCTGTAAGCTATCGCAGAAACCTAAATCCTAAATAGCAAAAACTTGTGCACGTTTTTAAATACTGATGCAATTTTTTTATGTTTTGGTAAAGTCGGGAAATGCATATCGAAAATACTTATATATATCATAAAAGATTCTTATTCAAAGTTTGGTTAAAGCGGCTGCAGGTATAAATTGAGATAAGTTAACGTGCCTTAATAAAGTAAGTTAATGTGATACAGTAAATTAATTTAGTGAAATATTTTCGCATTTTGTTGTTTAGTGGGTAGAAAAGGCTTGCAAAAAGGAGGATGACGAGTTTTTTAATTTTTTTCCATATTTAAGTAAATGATTTTCACTCGATTTGAGATCATATTATCATACCTTTCTCTAAATTTTCAAATGAAATGCAAATTTACAGGTTTGGCAGGCAATATCGCTAAAATACCGTTATCGATTCAAAACCCTTTCAACTGACTACTGTTACCCCTACAATACCGTTACCGAAATAACCGAAATACCGTTATCCTTAAAATACCGTTACCGGAATAACTAAAATACCGTCATCCGTAAAATACCTATACCGAAATAAATAAAGCCGTTATCCGTTAAAACTAGAAAACCGTTATCCTTAAAATACCGATACCGCAATATATTAAATAGCGTTACCCTTAAAATAACGTTACCGAAATAATCTAAAATAGCGTTACACTTACCGATAACCGCATCGTTTCGGTTACCATCCGTGAAAAATTATGATAACTGACATATCTTTATATAAAATAAAAACAAAAATTATTTAAATATTTAACTTTCCTACAACTAATTTATATAAAACGTTCAATTGGTCATCTTATTCCGAATACCATCAATTGGTGGAAAACAAAAACATTTGGTGTTCTAATACATTTTGGCTGCAACACTTTTTGTTATAACTTTCCATTTAAAAAGCAAATCAGCAATACTAACAGATAATTTGAATACGCAAATAATGTACTCATGTGGCTATAAACATCACATGCACAACGACTTCTGTATGCTATTAGTATTTGGTGTCCCTTATATTATGAGTTATCGATTTTAAATGCTTACAGCCCAGTTTTATCATAATATGCCATACCGCATCCATATTTAGTAACATCTTATTTTGTAGTTCCTATACCACTCTCTGGAACAAGATATATTAGGTTAGTTCTCAAGATTCTTCTTCTTTTATAGCCTATCCCATTATGTATGTAAACTATTACATGCAATATAAATATTTATTAAAAAATTGATAATAAATATTCAAACCATATATATAAACAAAATCTAAAATGTTTTAAATTTTCCTTTTTGTTTAACTTTTCGTAAAAATTCCTCTCTCTTTCTCGCAGTGTGGACCAATAGTTTACAAACCAATCCAGTTTCTGATATTCCACGACATTTGCTTCCTTCTAATACCTCTGCTTCCTCCCAGCAAAATAATGGTAATGACACCTCATTAATATCTGCATTAATAAAAAATAATATCCCAATAAACCAAGAAACGATGCTGTATCGATATTATTTACGATACATGTATGTATGTATATTTTGTTTGGAAATAAGCTTCAAAAATATATTACAAAAATAAAATTTGTGAATGTTTTGAAATTTTCCTCTTCCAACTGATTTGCAATTGGGTCTACTAAAAACGCTTAACGGTATGGTATGTATGCATAAAAGAAAGATATAAATTACAATTCAAAATTTATTGTATTTTTCAGAAAAATTGTCAATTACAATGAAAATAGTTTCGATGAGCCGCATATTTTCAGCGCATCGTTTGGAATCTTTAAAAGAAACAAACAATTTGGATGAGCTGAGGCCAAATTCAAATATATTTACAGTTTGGTATGTATTAACATGTAAAGTTTTGAATGAAAACAAACTATTACAAACAATTTCTATAGGAAGGCTGCTGAAAATCACCATCAAAAGCGGACTAAAAATGGGCTTATAGCATTATGGAAATGGTTTTTATTTCATGTGATTCTATAATTAGTTTGTATTTTAATATATGTAATTGTAACTATAAAGATGCAATATATCGTCACCTAAAATGCAAAAGGGCGTAACAACAAAAAAATTTAAGCCGTTTTTCTGATTGATTATGATGCACTAGACTAAATTACATTTCCCTACAAAATTTTAAACTTATATGTTGAAATAAGTCTATAGTCGTGTTTTAAACAAGATAAGAAAATATAGAATATCTTTAATTCTACAACGTTTCTTTTTGGTTCTAGTGTAAAAAAAATAAAAAGTGTTGTTACGCCCTTTTGCATTTTAGGTGACGATATTGTTGTTTTATCGTTAAAGTTATCATATTTTTTATTTATTTCGATATCATTAATGATATCATATCTGTATGGAAAAGTGATCATATAACGACAATATTTTTTTAATACTTATGACGAAAATATTATCGCGCTGCCTGATATTTTCGATATCATAACGATATTGTTAGTTAATTGAAAAACGATATCGTTAACGAATCTACATATTTCTTCACAGTACCTATTACTTATGAATCGTTAATGATATCATTCTCGGATAAACTTATCATCAAAATGATATCGTTTGGTTCGTTGGGATAGCATGACTTTTTGCATTATTTTAATAATATAGAAAAAACTTAAATTTTTATGAATGTATTTCCTTAAGCTAATAGTATTTGTGGTTGGCCAACCCTATTACACATGCTTACAAAAAGTTGAATTAAATTCTTAAAAATAAGGAGTTACACAAATACTATTATCTTAAGGAAATACATTCATAAAAATTTAAGTTTTTTCTATATTATAAAATAATGCAAAAAGTCATGCTATCCCCATGCCCCATGCTATTTTTGTAAGGACAAAAATTTGTCGGTATTGTGCCATCGATTTTTCGATAGCTTTTGGCATGAGGAAAAAAAGTTCCACTACGACATATCAAAAGAATCATTTTCAAGGCGCCCAAATTTCAATTTTTTTACTTTTTCTCAACTTTTATTTTTAAGGTTTTTTTTTAGTAGATAATAAAAAAAATCGGCTGATTTAATTTTTTTAAATATTACCTTTCCAAGGTGAAATTGTACGCTAAAAGTAAATAAGTAAAAATGTTTGAGTTTACTTCTCCAAACGTTTTTCGCTTTGAAAGTTAAAATATTTATATACAAAAACTAAAATATACAGTATAACCTAGAGAGAACCCCATAAAAACAATCTGATGATAGTGATTGGTAACACTTGAAAATGCATTAGTAGTCAACCATTAGTTCTAGGAAACTTTTTTTCATAAGTTTTTTCTGTATTTGTTGTCAAATAGATTGTAAATTCTAAAATAACACTCATTAGAACAATCTTCAGATCAACTAAAATCTTCGATAAAAAAAATGTTCCACTTCATAAAATGGCCCATATCTCGAATACTAAGCAAGTTAGAGCAAAACGGACAAAATATTTACTCGTTTTAAATTCGAAACAATTTTACGACTCGGTATACTAATTACAAATAAAACTCACGGTTCACTAAGTTTTTACTTAAATTTGGATTTGTTAAATTTAACAAAAAATGGTTTAAAATCAACAAAATTTATTTTTAGCCAAAAAACAGGGTTAAATTTTGTTAAAATAAATTTTTCCGTTCAGCCAATAGACTTATTATTTTGAGTGTACGTTAAACAAAGAATAAGCTGACGAGCTGTTATTTAGCAATCAAAATTCGTTTGCACAGTTTAATTTTAAATTAAAAACAAAAGGTAAATCTACTTAAATACTCCCTCCTAAAGCCCAGTATTTGGTTCAAAAGAGCGAGAAAATGTTTAAGCTCAAAAACTATAATAAAAGCATTAAAATGCACAAATCTTTTATGGTCTATAAAAAGTTACAATAATAATTAACCCAAATGTCACTTTTTCACTACATTTTCAAATGGTCCTGTCTATTAAATTGATGCGAAAAAATTCCACCGCAATTTCGCAACAATTCCACGTAAGCGAAAAATTATTTTTTTTTTTATATGGAGTTTGACAGCCTTTTTCGCAAAAGTACGAACAAAATATCGGGATTACTGACGCAGTTACCAAAACGCATCATGTTGTTAACTTTATTTACTGTGAATAAATTTCTTATATTTTGTCTCTAATTTTATACATCGTCGTAAGCGTATCAAAAGAATTTCAGAATGTTACTGACCAAAAAAACGCTGACCTTAAAATACATAAATAAAATACGTTCCCCCAAAGATCCACCACTAAGTTAGATGAAATGCTGTTGCCCTTAAAATGCCATCACCAATAAAAATAAAATTCCACTACCCTAAAAATACCGTCGTAAAAATAATTGAAAATGGTGTTACTATTGTCAACTCGGAAAAATTTCAGTGGCATCTTTTGTAATTTCAAAATAAGTATTAAAATTTTTAATACACGCTAGAAGAAAAAACAAAAAAAAAATCGCCGGGAATCCCGCAGAAAATTTGTGGGATTGGGAGAATATAAAATGAGCAAAATTCCCATGGATTCCGTACCGGGAATTTCCAAGTAAAAGAAAAAACTTCAGCAAATATTTTGGAAAATATTTTGAATGTTGGAAAAATTCAATTAGCAGCAACTTAAAGTCAAGTATGATCATCTTGAAAACCCTTCGACCTATTTAAAACAATTTAATACATTCATAATAAACATACCACAATTATGCATAAACAATATGTTTTGAAAAAATGTTTATTCTTCTTCTTAACCTCAAACCCACTAAATCAAAATTAATAAAAATGCATATGGGTGATATCAAAAAATGTGATAAAAACCGTGTAACCACCGAATTTCTAATGCATGGATTACATTTGAGTTACATGTTTCGATATATATCAGCGCATTGTCACCTGTTTTACAAAATTTATAACAATCTGACCAATTTCTGGTTAATACATAAAATTTGTGACCAATTTTATAGGCCAAATGTAAACTCCGTAACAAGTAACTCATAAGGTTTTTTAACTTTAATAGCTTATATTTTAATAACCAATAAGGCTAAACACTAACTGTAAGAATTTTTATGAAGAGGAAAAGTGCCGTTTTTAATAAAAATTAATACATTTTACAAACTTTTTCGTATATCTTAGCTATCACGACTTCAACTCTGTAACGATTTTTCGTCATAATTTTTGATAAAAATGCATATACCAGAATTTTGGAGTTATCTATTATTTATATTGCGAAAAGTATAATGTTATTTATACTCAAATGATCGTTGGACTGTAAGTAATCATCCAGTATAACAGACTTGAAGCTTTTCTGCAGCATGTAACACTCTCGAGATGAAAAAGGATGCCTTTAATAAGATTTGAAAAAATGTTGTAAACTCCGTTCCTAATTTTTACACCAAACTATTTAACGAGTAAGAAAAACTATGTCATATTTTGGATTCACCTTGTAGGCATCATGCGATTTTATTTCGGAAAAAAATTCTGACAAAGCGTAATGTAAACTCCGTAACTGTAAACTCCGTAACCACAATTGTTTGCATCAGGTTTCATTCAAATAAATGTAAATAAATGTTTAAAATATTTTAAAATAACCATAAACGGAGGTGATTCAACTAATATTTATGCGTCAAAAGACGACTCAACTAATAATTTTGCGTCAAATCAAAAGAAGTTATTAGTTTTTTACCCTAAGCTGCTGGAGCGAAAAACGATTGATTTTGCATTTCATTTGTTTTGAATCGATATTTCGAGTCATTACTGACATTAGTTTGACAAATTAAATTTGTTTCACACAATTTAAGAATTTTTTGATCGTGAAATGTTGTGTTTTTAATATATTATTTTGTAACTGCGCAACCGCTGTTTGGATTTTAAAAAATTGTATATTTTTGAAAAGCATTTAAAAGGACCAAAAATACAAAATTAAAAAAAAATAAAATTTTTTTTCGCGGAATGAATTGTATTTTTATTCGCGAAACCGCCAATTTGATAAACACAAATTATATATCATTGGAAAGCAAGTTGAAAACCCAAATACGAAAAACTAATAAATTGAAGAAAATTCGTACGCAATTTTTTTTGTTATATCTTTTGCTTGCAGAAATGTAAACTCCGTTACAACAAAAAAAATTGAAATTGTGCAAAAAAAATTATTGCGACAACTTGTAGAAGAAATTTTTTGCAATTAGGTTTATAATGACTAAACTTACTGATTCCATTAAGAATAAACCGGAATATTAACACTTTTTGCTTCTCACAAATTTGTCCCAAAAATTTATCACATTTTTTTGATTTCACCCATATGAATTGCAGTTGGTCTATTGAAAAAACAGCACTTTACTAAAAAAAAAAAAATGCCCTGCTGGCAGTCCGTCTCCGATATACACAAATTGCCTGTACATGAACGTAAAAAGCATACGTCAGTGTGGCAACATTGGCGTAAAAGGTGACAAGGAGGAGATAAGAAGATAAACAAAAAATCTAAAGTAGAATGTTTATATGTCTGTTTGACACTTCTGAGAGTAAAACCAATAACAGAAAGCTGAATAGGAAAGAAAAAATATGAATTAGCCACACTTTGAGCAAGGCCTTACGTGGGTGAGCTGGCTAAGCTTTCGAACTCTAGTATAGTTACGTTTGTAATGTAGGAGTGCATGGGTTCAATTCCTACAGCCGACAGGTTGTTGAAAAAATTATCATATAGAGACAATCTGACAGTAAAATATAAATAATAATACAATTTAATGGAAAATCACTGATGAAGCCTGTCTATAAAAAAGGCAGTAACTAGATCTAATCTGATTTGCAAATTAGTGATGTGTTTATAGCTTTTGAAAAAATGTGCCTTCTTATACAAAATCAGTTTGGTAATTTTTTGGCACTATTATTTACTAGAAATGTAAACAAACAGACCTAATATTTTAAATGGTATATAACAGTTATTACAAATTTTAGGAATTTTTAAGACATCGGGAACTTTGTAAGCCATGGCACGTTCTAACTTTTTTTCAAAAAATTTGTTGTTCACATTTATTCAAATTTGATATCAAATGAAGTGAATATGGAGTGTGTTGGCATTGAAAATTGACAATCCATAATTTAAGGGACACATTAATGTACACTTATATAGATATGACAAATTTAACAAAAGAATATTCGAAATTGTGCCAAGCATACACATGTAGTATAAAACAATTGCTGAAAACATACTGTGCTTTAAGATATTTTAACAAAAATTATATTTTTGTAGCAATTACCTACAGCATTTAGGATATTATTTAATATTTTAAATCTGAGAAGTTTTCAGCTGTTTAAATCCCTTTATTATTTCTATTACCCAAATACTTAACAAATACTACGAATGTACATTAAATTTATCCCAAAATAGATAAAATATATACTTTAGTTATAAATCATTTTACCTAATAGGCTTAAAAGATAAAAAATAATACTTTTTTATACAAATCCAATCTAATACTAATATCCCTTTTTTAAATACTTATTTCAATGGACACTATCTAAATAAGAAAAGTCCTACTTACTACTTTTGTAACTTTTAATCTTAAACTCGTTAAGCGACATTAAGTATTTCAAATCGTACACTGTACAAATAGACTTTACACTGCTGCTAAAATACATACATAAGCATAAAAACACACTCAAATGACTTTCGTAAATTTGAAGATAAATAAATTCTCTTGTGGACAACGAATCAACTACAACATACTACTATGTTCAACTAACACAATCACTACATCAACAACATGCAAACTAAGCGTTAGTTGGTCCAAATAAATACACTCAACAAATTAAGAAATATTAGATATACATGTTATCAATTCTAATGGCATAATAATAATAATAATAACACATTTCATAATTTTCAGAAAAATATCACGTTGAATGAATAAAAAAAAAAAAAAATTTCCACTTAATAAAACTAATTTTTTGAGTAACTTGATCCATATAGGGTTAATGTTCTCACTTTTCAGAATAACATTTATCAGACTTTTATTAAATTGGGATATGCGAAAGGTGTTATTCTGTAAATTTCCAAGTGGGGCTTTTTTGGCCAACAGTATTACAATTAACCCCATATGGATCACGTTACATAAAATAATTATTTTTATCCAGTTG
This sequence comes from Leucophora obtusa, assembly GCA_949987735.1. Classification (NCBI taxonomy): domain Eukaryota; kingdom Metazoa; phylum Arthropoda; class Insecta; order Diptera; family Anthomyiidae; genus Leucophora; species Leucophora obtusa. The sequence continues at coordinate 304,538,138 of OX465295.1, read as the reverse complement.
AGATTTTTTTTATCAATTTAATGGCTTTACAATCTCGTAGTCATAATCAATATTAAGTCCAATGGGTCTTTTCTGACCCCAGCCCACTAAGGGTTAAATTTTTTTTAAAGAAATGAAAAGATAATTATAATCTAACCAAATTTGAGTGCTGTTTTTCCGAAAACCGTGTAAAATTTGATGAAAACATTGAAATTTTTGACAAAATGAGCAATTTTTGTAAAATGTCCTGAAAAGCAGTCGCTCCAAACACAAACTCGAATTATCATTTTTCCAATTTATTTTTTTTTTCTTTAATATCAACTATTATGTGGTACAAATAGCAATCGACATCTTCAAATTAGGCATTTGAAAAAATCTTTAAAATTAATTTTAAAAAAAACATGTTTTTGCATTTTTATAAAATTCGTGGGTCATTTTGGATTCCGGGCTAAAGTGGGTTAATGATATCCGATGAAGTCAAAATTCCATGTCTGAATCACTTTATATATTAAATGAATAAATGGAATAAAAACTAATTTTTTTTGAAATTTCGAATTTTGTGAATTTTTAATATTAATTAGGGTATGGGGAAAGCCCGGGAAAAGTTTGCCGGGAATTCCCGGGAAAATAATATATTTTTCCCGGGAAAACGGGAAATTTTAAAAATATTAAATTTTTTAAATTGTTTTTGTTTGGAATACGATTTTAGTCATAAAAAACATTTTAAATACCAAAACAAAAATATCATTGTTAAAATCTTTTAAAAGGGAATCAATTTATTTGACACACAAAAAAATCTGTGCCAAGTAATTAGAAGCATTTCAACTAATAAAAATTTTTCGCATAACTTATTCAAAATTTAAGTAGTAAAACCTAAAAACTTGGTAAAATGTTTAAAAGAAATATGAAAAAAAAGTTTTGTTTCTTACAAATAGAGTTTGCTGTTCGGTTTTAATCGAAACCGAAACCGCGATTTTTCGAGCCTAAAAACCGAAACCGAAAACCGACAAAAATAAGTCGGTTTTCGGTTTCGATTTTATTTTAATTGGTAAATATATTTACCTTTAACTATATATGTATATAATTTAACCAATTAAAAGAATTAATTTAATTACATCCCAGTGTATAATTAGAAACCGAAAGGCTCATAATAGAGCCCAAGATCTTCTGAAATCATAACTATATGAGGGTATATGTCTTCACAGATAAAGCCTCTTTCCGATCGCACTTTTATGACTACCCGAGTAAAAAAGTTTTGATATAATCACATATTGTTTTATCTAATTGCATATAGTAACTTATAGTTACATATGGCCACATATGCTTTTAAATTCAAGCAGATATACTTTTATATAGTCATATGTTAGATATTTTTTCCTCAAAGGTTTTAATATGGAGACATATGTGATTTTATATTATTACATACTGGCCTACATATATATGTATATGCTATATGTAAGTACATAAAGTAACATATAAAAGATATAATTACATATACGTTTATATATAATTTAGTATGATACTATACATAATAATATCAAACTATGTGGATCCATATAAAAAATATTTTATAATTTGTGTTAGTTATGATTATATATTGACGAATATGAACCCATATATAACTTATAATGTTCTTTATAAAATCATCTATAATTATATATCATCCCACATAGGCAATTTTTTCAAAGTGATTTTATATAAAAATATATAAGGTCCATATAAAACCGCATTATATTATATTTGGTTCCATGTTATCAATGATTTTGAACTAGTTTGAGATTTAGTAATTACTAGGGATTGGCGCGTGACACGAAATGTTCGTGAGTCACGTTATTCACACGTGATCGTGAGTAATAATTACTATACTTAAGTTATTCGTGCGTGAGCGTGAGTAAGAATAATCCGTGCATGATTCGTGTGTGAGTTTATTTTTTGCATCATATGTTTTTAGTAATTTTTACTGTTTTGCGTGAGAATTTTCTGATTGTAAGTTTTTAATATACTCATGTGTGCTGAGTAAGAAACGAAATGCTCGTGCGTGAGTAATTTGTTTTTGTTTAGGAGCATGAGCCAAAAATGGCTTACGCACCCATAACATTAACAACACTGAAGCTCTAATACGAAATTCTCTATTCTATAACTTACACTTGACTGATTTTTATACCCTACACCACTATGTGGTCAGGGTATTATAAGTTTGTGCTGATGTTTGTAACACCAAAAAATATTGGTCGTAGACCCACCTTATAGTATACCGATGGACTCAGAATTTTTTTTTATTTCGATTTAACGATGTCCGTCTGTCCGTCCGTCTGTCTGTCTGTCCATGCAATCTTGTGCGCACTCTACAGGTCGCAAATATTAAGATATTTTGATGAAATTTGGTACGCAGACCTATGTCGGCCCAAGGACGACGCCTATTGATTTTGGTGAACATCGGTCCATGTTTAGACCTAGTGCCCATATAAGGGTCCTACCAAAATTATATTGTTTATACGCTGCAGGTCGTAAATATTAAGATATTTTGACGAAATTTGGTACACAGACCTATGTTAGCCCAATAACGTAGCCTATTGATTTTGGTGAATATCGGTCCATGTTTAGACCTAGTGCCTATATAAGGGTCCTACCAAAATTATACTGTTTATACGCTGCAGGTCGTAAATATTAAGATATTTTGATGAAATTTGGTACACAGACCTATATTGGCCCAATAACGCAGCCTATTGATTTTGGTGAACATCGGTCCATGTTTAGACCTAGTGCCCATATAAGGGTCCTACCAAAATTATACTGTTTATACGCTGCAGGTCGCAAATATTAAGATATTTTGATGAAATTTGGTACACAGACCTATGTTGGCCCAATAACGCAGCCTATTGATTTTGGTGAACATCGGTCCATGTTTAGACCTAGTGCCCATATAAGGGTCCCATCAAAATTATATTGTTTATACGCTGCAGGTCGCAAATATTAAGATATTTTGATGAAATTTGGTACATAGACCTATGTTGGCCCAAGGACGAAGCCTATTGATTTTGGTGAACATCGGTCCATGTTTAGAACTAGTGCCCATATAAGGGTCCCCCCAAAATTGGCTTGGTTACAAACTGCAGGTCGCAAATATTAAGATATTTTAATGAAATTTGGTGCGGTGACTCACATTATAGAAAATTTTGACACAAGCCCCATTTTAACCCATTCGAATTTCGGATCCAAATAATTCACCAGACTGGTGTAGGGTATTGTATAGTCGGCATGCCCGACTTTAACCTTTGTACTCGTTTATATTATATCTTGGTTGTATATAGGGTTTTTCTTTTCCCGGGACAGCGGGATTTTTTTCTGAATTTCCCGGGATCCCGGGAATTCCCGCTCAATAGAAAATAAATAAATCCGACATATGTTGTACTTGAAAAACTCGATTTCTATTAAAACACCGTCCGACAAAGTTCATCTTTGGTTGTACAAATGACAAAATCTACTTAATATATTCTGAAAGAAGGGCTAAATATAAAACATCCATGACTTCCATTTTTTCTAGAACAGTTCGTTTAACAGTTTAAATCGCGAACTACTATCTAGAAAATATTTTCGTTGTCGTTCTCTGTGCTTTATAAGTTGTCGATCAGAGTTGAATTCCATAGGAAGCAGCAAAAACTAAAACAAAATAACAGCAAAAACAGTAATAACAGAAGATAAAAATAGCATTGTTAGAATTTTGTTGATGTTAGCCTAATTGAGTTATTTTCTTTCAATTTGCTATTACATTTTGTAATTAATTACACATGCAATTACTCAATTACATGTTATTGTAATTGAAAAAAAACTCAACTACAATTAATTGTAATTGCAATTCAGAAAAGAACAATTACAATTACAAGTAATTGAACTTTTTTTTTTATTTAAAAAAATAATTTTTGTATATTGTTAGATATGGTCCTATATAATATGATAAAAAGTATAAGGTTAATATTTAGATATAATTGTATCAAACTATGTCCACTTTTATAACATTTTATATAATTTTATACAAAAAGATATAATTTGATGTAATTGGATGAGGACAAAATTCGGATACAATTGTATCGAATTGCATAAAATTGTATCAAATTGTACCAAATTGTATACAATTGTATACAATTCGATACAATATGATACAATAAGACGTTCTCATTTTTCGGATATAATTATATCTAATTACATAAAAGATTATATATAATTAAATATAACTTCATATGGCTCCATATCAATTTTTTTTACTTGGGCAGTAAAACTAGAATTATGAGCATTATTGTAAAATTTAGAATTTTCTGAGCCATTAAGAAACCGGTGATTCATTGTTGAGTATTAAAAAGTTTTAGAAAATTTTTTAATACACTCTGAAAATGATCATATTTTATGTTAGAGTCCTTTACGAGTCATAATTTCTTAGCGCTCAGAAAATGTTGGTGATTCCTATTTTACAAAAATTTGTATTTAATTGTAATAAACATTTTCTCCATTAAATATTACTTTAAAAAATTTTTGTTGTCATGTGGTGTAAGAGATATAGAATTTTACATATTCAATTCAAAATAATTTATCTTAAAATTTTTTAGCCGTATTTGTTCTGCATAGAATTCCTAATAAATCTGTGCAAAAAGTTTTAAACAAAATATTTTTTAAATTAGTGTTTTTCACAAAATTTTTTTAACGAATTCGTCTGATTCTTTTTACAAAAACACCCAGTAAAACTCTTTAAAATACAACTTTAGATACCGACAAAAGAATAAAAAATTTAATTTATAACGGTTTTCCGCTTTTTTTTCTTCTCCCGGAAAGGTCTCGAAATGGCATTATTGCCTTTATTCGAGTAAGAAATTCAATCCAATTTGAATAGATATCTTGAACGTGTTAAAATATTTAATTTTTATACGTATTTTATTATTTTAAAGCAATTCCATTAATATCACTAGAAAACCGAAAAATAACCGAAACCGCGGTTTTTATAATTTTGAAAAACCGAAACCGCGGTTTCCAAATTTTTCGGTTTTTAGCAAACTCTACTTACAAATAATCGCCCTTACTATCTAAATTTTTCAAATATATATTTTAGTTAAAGTCGACTTTAGTTAAAATATTGGGTGGCAGTATACTTTGACTTGGTTTATTTTTGGAGCATTCTGATAATTTAATTTATTTTCAACCAATCAAAATGATCGAAAATATAAATATCTTTGAATGTTTTTATACACAAAATGAACAAAACCGTATGATTAAAAATAAAGTCGACTTTAAATTTAAAATACTCCTTAATATTAAGGGCCAATAATTTTATAGGTAACGTTTTCATTAATAAATGTGATATTTTCAAGTAAGTTTACTTTATTTTAATACATCTGCTTTCAAATTCCGACATCTAAATTTGGTTCACAAAAAAAAAATTTATGGTCATGCAACTTCTTTTAAAAAAAACAATAACAAGAATAACGTTCCAGCTAAAATTAGCAAAGTACCCGAAGAAAAAGGTGTAAGCTGAATAGGCATTGAACGTTTTATGGTAGGCAAACATTTCCTGAAATGGTATCCAAATTAACCGCAGTCGACGGAGTGTCAATCCGCACCATAACTAGATCTTCGTTTATTCGAGAAAGTTCTTATAATAAAAACCTGGCATTGCCAAAAAATGAAACCGATGTAAAGAACATTATATTAAATTACTACAATCATGTAAAAGATATCATGGTAAAAGAAATATCGAGCAATATTTCTAACAATAGGAGATTTACTATAATCTTAGATGAATGGACAAGAATATCACAAAAGAGATATTTGAACATATGTATAAACGGAAATAATTCATTTTATAACCTGGGGTTGGTTTATATATCAGGAAGATGTAATGCTGATGAAATAAGAAGAATTGTAGAAATAAGACTAGAAGCGTTTTATTTGTCTTTGGAAAATAACATTGTGGCCACCATATCTAATGGGCCAAATGTGATTTAACGGTTTATTTCCGACAGTCCAGTAGTGGGTGTTTTCTGCTGGAATCATGCAATTCATTTGGCAGTGCTTTTATTTATTTATTTTGGAATTCTATGCACAAGACCAATGTCTCTTATTACAGTATAGAATTATAAATTTGTAATTTACAGTTTTTCGATATAAATATTATAAAAAAAAATAATTAATAAATTAATGCTAGAAAGATCAGACATTTTAATTTGACACAAAATACAAGTTTAAGAATAATAATAATAATATTAATAATAATAAAATTTTACAAATTTGATTTTCAAAAAAAATAGTTATTATTAAAGATTATCCAACCAATCAAAATATTCAAAATAATCAAATTGAGAACAAATCAATAATGCTTTTCTTGAAATTTTGTGCGTTACTTATAATTTGTATGTTGTATGGGATTGAATTCCAAAGACGGATTGCATTTATGAAGAACTGCCAGCTGGAGATTAAGCATCGACGTTTGAGCGGAGTAATTCTTTTACCTCTATCGGAATTGGAAAAAGTTAGACGTTTATATAAATGTTCAGGTTCCTTAGTGTAAATCACCTTATGTAGAAATATTAAGACTCTAGTTTTAAGTAATTTATCAAATTGAAAACCGTATAGTTTAGTTGTAGTAATTGGTGAAATAAAATCATATAATTTCTTCCCGTACACATAACGTGTTATATTTTTAAATATAGAGTTGAGTTTGTCCCTACTTACAGCATCACATTCAGCAAATAATTCACACCCATACATTAGAATTGGCAATAAATAGGTTTTTGCAATAAGTGATCTTATTTTCATAGGGGTGCAATGTTGTGTTGACCATAGTGTTCTTAGCATCGAAAAAGTTCGACCGCATGCATAGTTAATATGGTCTGACCATGTTAGGGTGTTGTTGAAAAAAATTCCAAGATTTTTGGCTGATTTTACAGTTACTATACGTTCATTATTTAACCTTTAGTCAGGTAAGAAATTAGTTTTACTCAATCGTGATTTAATAACAAGGCATTTAGATTTCCTTGGATTTATGCTAAGGCCATTTGCCGTAGCCCAGTTATTAACGCGCTGTAGTTCCTCATTCAAAGTTTGGATACATTGTTAAATCATTAGTGCATCGCAGCTGATGTAAAGCTGTATGTCGTCAGCGTACATTCTTACTTTACAGTACTGGAGTTGTTTTGGAAGATCATTCGCATAAAGAGAGAACAGAAGAGGGCCTACAATTGATCCTTGTGGAACACCTCTTCTAACTGCTAGTAATTTAGATCTGACTGAAATATTTTGGACAAACTGATACCTATTATTAAGATAGGTCGATATCAAATGTGTGGCAGTAGTAGAAAAGTTAAACATATTATTAAGCTTATAGCATAATATATTGTGGTCAACTGTGTCAAAAGCCTTCGAGTGATCTAAGAGTATTAAAAAGTTTGTCTTCCTTGCATCAATCTCTTTCCTTATGTCTTCGGCGACATCTACCAGTGCGGTAATGCAGCTATGTTTTCTTCGAAAACCAGACTGACAATCAGTTAAGAGATTGTGTTTGTCAAGGAAAAGTGACATTTGGTTGTGAATTATTCTTTCAAAAGCTTTTGATAAAAATGGTAAAATTGCAATAGGCCTATACTCAGATTTATTTTTAGGTATTGGTAAAATTTTAGAAATTTTCCATTTGGCAGGATAGCAGCTTGTGGTTATGATCCTATTGAATATATGTGTAATGAAAGGCACAATTTGGGGGAGAAGAATTTTGATAAATTTAGGATGAAGTTCGTCTGCTCCAACAGCATTTGATTTGATGGACATACAACTTCCCAAAACATCAATTTCACTTACACAATCAAAACTAAATTGGTTAATTGATGGATCAACATGATTATTAATATAATTGTTGTAATAATTAATGTCAGCTACCGTCATAGGAAAATCAACGAACTTTTCATTTATTGCATCAGGATCAATGGATACCGGTTCGTTATTCACATCTTTGCCAATGCCAATTTCCCTAATCGTCTGCCATGTTTTTCTTGATCCTAGAGCTGATGAGAATTTATCGGCGTAAAATTTGGATTTGGCCTGCTTAATAAGCTTGCGGGTAACATTTCTTGAAGCACAGTATTCGGAAAGTAAAGCTGTTTTCTTGTACTTTTTCCAACGAGAGTGAGCAAGGTCTCTTCGTGCAATAGATTGTTCTATTCTAGCTGAAAACCATGGGTTGTTCGTTGGCCGTATATTTTTCGTTCTTAGTGGCACAGATTGATTAAACAAATTCAGTACATTACGTTCAAGAAATGAGAGTTGATCATTCACCGAAATCATGAAATATATTTGATGCCAATCAATCTTAAAAAATTCATCTTCTAGACATATGTAGTCTATATTTTTAAAATCACGAAAAGTAATTGACTGATTAGAAATATGCAGCTTAAAGTTATATGTCATAAAAACTAAATCATGTTTGGAAAAACAGGGGGCAGAAATTTGATCATATAGGAGAACATTGCATTTATTACTAACAAAAAACAGGTCCAGCAAAGTACTGGTAGTAGTTGAGAAATGAGTGGGTGTAGTTGTGTTAGGAGATGAAAGTCCAAGCAATGTCATGCTGGTAGTAAGGCTAAAATCCATTAAAACATTGCAGTTAAAATCACCAACGATGACAACGTCATTATACATTAATGTTCGCTTTTCAACTACTGCTAAAAAAGATTTCATGCATATAGTCTTAATAGGCCTATATACGCAACCCACAAGTAATTAGAGAAATTTATGTAAAATTAAATTTTCAACATTCTGATATTTTTACTTTGAATTCTCACTACACAGACTGCATTTGTATTGAAATAGTGTTTTTTTTTAACAAAAATTACTTATATAGGTGGTTTTCATTAACAAATTTGTTCAGAAATATTTCCCGGGATTCCCGGGAATTCCCGGGGTTCAAATTTTTTTATTCCCGTTTCCCGGGAAATAAAAAAGTCCGGGAAATCCCAAACCCTAATATTAATACACTTTTTTCCAAAATGGGCCATTTTCGTCCAACTTTCGGCACGGGTTAACGTTTTCCAAAAAAAAAATCGATTTCTTCCATTTGGGACTATTTCCAATAAAATGGGGGTGTAATAAACGAAAATCGACAAATCGCTATTTTAAGGGATAGTCTAATATACAATATATATATTTTTTTTTGTAATTTCATATGGTTTTGGATAATTTTTGACCTACAGCTGTGTAATTTTTGTTTTACTGGTGGCAACACTTCATTGAATTAATGGAATTTTTCATAAATTGTTGCGAAAATTTTAATTTTACTTATTTATTAAAAGTTTTGTACACTCAATGGAAAAGTTTCATTCAAATTGGATTTATAAAATATATAAAGCTTTCACATCAAATTTAAGAAATTTTAAGAAAATAAAATAGCTTTTCCTACTTATAACGTTATCTGTTGGATCAGATATCGTAGTTTTTGTATTTGCACGTTTTGTAAAAACCAGCTTTAAGTTATATTTTCCGAATTGGTACAATTCATTCAATAATTTTATACCAAATAATGAAAAAAAACACGAAAAAGCTACATTTTTTTTTTGTTTTTCGAACTATTTTGCATTCTAACCGCTGGACAGTGTGTTCAAAAGCACGTTTTTCCCCAAATAACACTTCAGGCCATAATTCTCAGCCGATTTTCAAAATTCTTTTTTTATATTTAAACTTACAACATTTCACACGAATCTGTCGTGGCCGATTTTAGAATTTCAATTTCTAAATATTTTTTTTTTTTTGTGAATGTCGAAAAAAGCTAATTTTTTTAATTTTTTCTCAGGAAAACCAATAAGAATTAGAGGGTTTTAAATGATATGTACCTTTAATTAAAGGTATTTTAATCCTTTATCGGTAAAAAAAAAGTTTTTTTTTATTTATTTATGTCTCCTATGATCAATTTAATTTTGAAAAATTGGCATTTTAATTTACTTTTATCTTCTTCCTTATTTTGTACCACATCCCACTCGATCTTCTTTGGTATGACAACTACTACTTCCTTATTGAACGTCATATTGTCAAATATTTTAAATATTATTTATATATTTTTTTAAACCTCTTTTTAAAGGCAAGTGGACTATTTTTATCATAAAATACTATTATTTATTTTATATATACTGATATGTACCTTGAATTATAGGTATTTTAATCCTCTATCGCCTGACGACAGTTGGTTAAAAAAAATATTGAAAAAAATTTCACTTTCACATAAGTTGTATAGACGCAACTTTTTTTGAGTGTAATAACACTAAATACCAAAAAAATGTTTTGATTTTTCTTTTGTTATTTAGAATTTATAGAGCAAGTAGTCCATGCAATGCAAAAAAAAAAAACAGAAAAAGCAATAAGAAAATGTTTGTCGAAACAAAAACAAATAAAGATTTTGCAATTTACTGCAATATCTTCAAATTGTTTTCAGTCGTTTAGTTTGTTCTTTTATGAAGTAAAAAGACAAAAAGTGTTAACGACTTTAAAATAAACATAGTAAGATAAATATCCCTATAAAATATGGACAACTTTAAAAATACACAAACAAGACTTTGCTGCTACAAGAAATATTGTTACGGACATTAAATTATACACAGATCTTAAACATAAATGTTTGTCATCGCTATAAATTGTATTATCAAGTTAAACTCATAAACATAAATTAAGAAATTTTTAACACAATACTAAATAACTTTGTTTTAGACAAAAATCTGTGGGCTTAGCTATAAATATTTATAGCGGACTTAGATAATTATAAATATATTTTCGATAACCCTCTCCACCTCAATGTAGCCCATGGACATCATTTTATATTTGAGGTGTAGTTGCGTTTAAACGAAATATGATATATGGGCGATAGAGTAGGCCGTGATCTTTCCTATGGATTGAACACATGAAAAATGTAAATTTAGAAAGAAATAAATGTTTAGATTTGTCTGTCTGTTAAGAATTGATTTATTTGATTTTAGTAACTATTTCGCAAGGAATTTAAAAAAATTTTTTTAAATTCCCATATTTGTTAGAAAATTATCTAGTCTTTAAAGAATAACGGATTTATACATTAACGTCTTTAATACACTAATACAAATAAGTCCGTAAAAATAGCAGAAAAAGTTACTAAAAATTAATTCAAAATGATGCTGCAGAAAAAACTGCTAATATTAGCAGAATCAGTTTGCTAAATATTAATAAAATGAAAACAGCAAAAAAACTGTTAAATTTACAGAATTTTAGTAATATTTGAGCTAAATTTTTGTTAATTGCAAATAACAATTTAACTTACTGAAATCAGCAAAAAAAATTGCTAAATAAAAGTGAAATGAAAATAGCAAAAAAAACTGTTAAATCTACAAAATTTTTGCTAAAATTTTCTGAAATCAACAAAACTTTTGCAGATTACTAGTGGACTGGAAAAAGGTAAAAAAGGAGCAAATGAAATGAAAATTAATAAATAAAAATAAATGTGTATTTAAAAACATACTTAGGATCAGTTTATTGAATGTGTCAATTAATTGAAATGTTTTTCAATTGGCATTGTTCAATGCCTAAATGCCCATTTATAATTGATGACAGAAGTATTTGTTTTCATATTTTAATAAAAGCATAAATTAAGAAAAAAAATTCAAAATTCGCGTATTTCTTATATTTTATTTATATTAAAATGAATTTTCTTCAATTATGTGTACATTTCATTACCATTGTTTTCATCAATGCAAATTGAACAAAATTTCATTGGCATTGAATGGTGATGAAATTTTTTGGCATTGACATTGAGATAGAGTAAGGCCAATTATATGCCAAGAATGATTTTTTGTAAAAGTGGTAATATTTATAGACAATAATATGTTAACCCTTGATACAACCATACTACACTGAGAGAATTATCCTTCATGATATTAATGATATAATTTCATAGAATTTTTTTCGTAGAACCAATGAATAATTTCATTATGTATAAATATTTAATTAATATTATGAAATTTTTCATAACTTTTATTTCATAAAATTTCATAATTTCATTAAAACAATTCATTGAATTTCATAAATTAGATCTTCATAAATTTAATGAAAAATGTTCTTTATATATATGAAATTGTTCAATAGTATTTACTTTGTGATGAATGGGGGAATATTTAGTTGATCTCTTATTTACTTTATTTTATAAAATATCGTCATTTCCTGAGAGAATAATCTTTTATAATTTTTTTTTTTTTTTTTTTTGATGAATTTTATATTATTAATTTTGGACTATGAAATTTTTATATAAATCATATTAATTTTTTCTAAATTTTTTTTATGACCCTTTTTACTTAATGAATTCTTTCTTTAGATATATTTTGTACATCCGTAAAATATGCTACGATTTTATTACGCCTTTTTCATTTGCTAAGTACTTTTTATTTATCCACTCCAGCTTACCAACGACAACAACCAACTATAATAAATATTAGTAAATGAAATTACTTCATAGATAATATGAAGCTCTTCATTGGCTGAATGATTTATTCATTGGACGAGTGGCCTATTAATTTTATGAAGAGTTTCATTAATTTTATGAACTTTTCATAAACATTGACGTTAATGAAACCTGTTTCATAGATTCTATGAAAAGTTGCAATGGACGAATTCCAGTGACAATTTTCATTGAAACTATGAAGAAATTCATTACTGAAGTGATGATAATTCTCTTAGTGTAGGTAGATGCATTAGAACTACAAACACAACAAACAACAACAAAAAATGTAATCGGCTACTTTTGATACATAGCGAAAGCATACGAAAAAATCCCTGAACTGTCATAATAAAACCCTGAACTGTCAAACTCTCCCTAATGCATCTACCTAGTATGGTTGTATCATGATGTTAACCATAACAAAATGTATTTCAGAAATCCTTCTATTGATTTTCATTGTTTGCTGATCGGATATGAACTTCCGTACAATATTGGGGGAAAAAAATTGGGGTCATCCCCGTAAACTCCCCAGAGATACTTTTCATCACAATTTTCATATTAAAATAGTTCGTCTAAAATAAACCTTGATCTTTGAAAATTAATGTATTACGATAAATAGAAACTTTTCTCATAAATTTTAATAATTTAGATATTTTATGAGTAGGCCAAATTTTCAACCATTTCAATTTAGCTTTATTTAAAAACTGTTTGCATTATTTTTGTCGAGTTAAAAATATGCAGTAATTTTTATGAGTCATTTAACACTCTGTTAATAAGCGCTCCAAAATTGGTGGTTTAGTTACAAAAAATTTGTAAAATTAGCAAATCTTCTGTTAAAAATTAGTAACTAAAATTCAGCAAAATACTGTAAAGTTAGCAAATTAATTGTTAAAAATTAGTAACTAAATTCAGCAAAAAAAATAGCAAAAAAATATGTAAGTTAGTAATGTGGAGGTAGCAAAAAAATTAACTGAAAATTAAATTTTAACTAAAAATAAGTTAAAAGTTTTTTAAGTTGAAGTACTAACAGTTTTACTAACTTTTCTAAAAACTTTTTTCTATGAGTGTAGTTACTCATTATCAACAGTATACCTCGGCTGATAGTAAAGAACGTGATGAATATCGAAAACGAAAACGATCTGAATTTCAGTGGTTAATATTTTACGATCTGTACATTACCAATTATTTGTTATTTCGTAATTTAGATGTCCTATATGAAATGACTAACCACTGACGAGTCTTTAGGTAAGACAAAATTGCGACAGTCTGGTGATTCCCTTGTGTCTGTTTAATTAAAAAAAATGTTTTCTTCTTCGTCCTATAACCAGCTCTAGAAAAAATGCTTTAGTAATTATTTCTACTTAATATTAATTACGATTGTCCTATGCGACGGTTACAAATGCTTAACTAAAATAAATATTTGCAATTTTGTTTTCTGTAATGAGTTTTTTGTTAGGTTTTTTAAGAAAAAAATATGACAAATTCCAAAAAGAATTCACAATGTTATTTAAAGAACACCTGCATTTGAATATGTGTCTTTCATTGTAATTTGCTCTTTATGCATTCGAATTTTATGGCTTTCAATAATTTTCTATGCTAAATGATATTATGAATGCAGAGTGCTCACTGAACAAGCATTATTTTATTTCTTCATTCTTAATTATAATAATAACTATATTAGTATCAACATTTCGTTTAATATCAACATTTAAAAAGTCGTAAAAAAATAATTAAAATTTTGGTTATACGTAAATAGATACCAGTACATTGCTAGATCTGTCAAAACAGAATAATATTTTGGAAGATGACAAAGCAAACTGTGACAATTTTTTGTTCTTTTTTTTTCTTTGATATCTGAGATGTTTATTAACGCCCCTAGATGAAAACAAGAAATTCTCATTGAGTTTAAGCTAACAAATATTTCTAGTACACTGAGAGGATTATCTGCATAATATCAATAAATTTTTCATAAAACCAATGAAGTTTTACTAAAACTCATCCATTGAAGCTTTTTTCATTGAATTAATGGAATTTTTCATAAAATGTTGTGAAAAATTTCATTTTATTTATTAAAAGTTTCAACACTCAATGGAAAAGTTTCTAACTATAAAATATATTAAGCTTTTTTTATTAAATTTAAGAACCTTTTCATTTACTTTTTGAAGAAATTTACTGAAATTTACTGAAAATTTTCATTAAAACTCGTCCTGGAAAATTTTCTCTGTGTAGAAATTCCAAAATGTTTTCCCCTGATGATTTTCTTACAGAATTTGTAAAATAGGTGAAATAAGTTACCAATTTCGATTAAAAGATTAATCATATTAAGTTATTCGAATTAATCGTTATTCGAAATTTGGACATTTTAAATTATTTTTAAACAATTTTGAGTAAAATTGTTCGATTAATCAAATAATGGTTAATCAATTGAATACCCTACACTCAAAAAAATAAGTTAGTAGAAAAATTAGTAAAACGTCTTGTATATCAAGTGTACTAGTTTTCAGCAATTTTTTTGCTGAAATTCCGTTTTCAGCAAAAATTTTAGTTACATTTTTTTAGCACTAAACTAATTTTGAACTATTGTTTTACTAATTTATTTTGCTACAAATATTGTGCTGATAACTGCATTCATATCGTGGGCGACAACCAGATAGACAAGATGTAGATGTCGCAGCTTGTCTGGAAACGGAAATGACAAAAAAGAAAAACAACTCTACACATATTCTATATTTAAATTTTCAGCAAATAAATTAACTAAAGTAAAATTTCGCTACAAGTTTTTTGAGTTTTTTTCAGTCTACTAATATTCAGCAAATAGTTTAGTGATTTTAGCAAGGATTTTTTTCATTTGCAGTCGACTAAGTGTTAGCAAAACTTTTGCTGAAGATTACTATTTTTTTGGTAAAAATCAGCTCGCTGATTTTCAGCAAACCTTTTGCTGAAATTACCAACTTTTTTGCAAGCACGCTCCTGACTAAAAATTTGCTGACACAGCAACATTTTTTGCTGACTTTACTGACTTTTTTTTTTGAGTGTAGTAAAAATACATTACAAAAAAACTGATTTCTTTCCTTTAAAGGAAACCTTTCTTTTTAATTTTATGTTTTAGTTAAAAATCATTTATGTTTTTTACACAAATCAAAATTCGGCATAAAAATTTTCACCCATAAAACAGATTCGGTGCTGACAACTCCATTTGTTTCCAATCGAATGGTTCAGTTGCATCAAATGAATTTTTCGTTTGCGGCTACCGAATTATTCTTGATACAACAGAAATTCCGTTGTCACAGTCAAATTAGTCTTGCCTCAATTGATTTTCTGTTGCCACAACCGAACCATGCGATTGACTATAGAGTTTGCTGTTCGGTTTTAATCGAAACCGAAACCGCGGTTTTCCAAGCCTCAAAACCGAAACCGAAAACCGACAAAAATAAATCGGTTTTTAACAAATACTTTAACCAATTAAAATAATTAATTAAATTGCATATTATTAAAGTTTAAATTTCGAAAAGTCTCAGCTCCTATTTTACAAAATTTTGTTTTTAATTGTAATGAACATTTTCTTCATTAAAAATTGATTTAAAGAATTTTTTGTTTTTGTTATTACGGATAACATAAACTGAGGCTTATAATTTTAGAAAAAAATTGCATCAAAAAGTCAAGTGGTTTAAGAAATATTGAGTTTCACATATTCAGTTCAGATTTTCACCGCGTATATTTCAAAAGCCTTATTTCGTAAAAAAAAAAAAAAAAACTCTTTAAAATACAACTTTAGTTGCCAAAAAAAAAGAAAAAAATTAATTTATAAGGGGTTTCCGCGTTTATTTCTTCTCCCGGAAAGATTTCGAAATGGCATTATTGCCTTTAAATATTCGAGTGAGAAATTCAATCGAATTTGAAAAGATATCTTCGACGTATTAAACCCCAGCAGAAATTACTGCTTACTTGGAAGCAGTTTTGTCAGGGAAAGTTGGGCAGTGAAGCGATTGCATTATTGATGATATCATGCCTGATTTTTGTTCGAGATAGCTCGCGTGAAAGCACTTGTTTCGAGATCCAAAAAGGCATGAATTCATAGCTTTTATTTAGTGCTCATGTTTTTCTTTTAAAATGTCGATAATTCATGCCTTCTCGGGAGTACATATTATAAAGCTTTTCAAATATTTAACATCGTGCCTTCTCAAAAGCACAATATTCTTGAATATTTTTCAGTGAAGAGAAAATGGTTTTTTTTTAGAAAAACCTCTTATTTTCATTAAAATAACTTTTTTCCGCATTTTAAAAAATTTTGATAAACCGCAAAAATATTTAAACAATCAAAATGTATTGCTCATTTCATGCCTTTTTGAAAATTACAGCAAAAAGCGATGTAAACAATTAATCAACTTAGGCCTTTCATTAGTGCTGTTTACGAAGCTATACATTTCTAGAAGCGGTAAAAGTAGCAGTAAGCAAGCAGTAATCGTTTTTACTGCTTCCACATTTTTGCTGGGACTATTTAATTTATATGCATATTTAATTATCATATATTTAGTTAGAATATTTTTATATTTAATTATTTTAAAACAATTCTAGTATGTAATATCACAAGAAAACCGAAAAATAACCGAAACCGCGGTTTTTATAATTTTGAAAAACCGAAACCGCGGTTTCCAAATTTTTCGGTTTTTAGCAAACTCTAATTGACTACAAATGGGAACTGAATCAGAACTGAATCTGTTTTCTGGGTGTTTAAATATATTTTTTGATTTTTTTAGCCAAAAATGCATACTATTAGAATCATTTAAGTCAGATACATTTTTACGGAATTGTTCCCACGCATTTTGTATGAAATAAAGTTTTAACAGCACTTTTTGAGCATGTCTGTCAAAATGAGCAAATACATAAATAAGGTTTATAATTTTTGCGTTTAAACGTACATGTGTAATTACGCCTGACATTGGTTGCTTTTAACAGCTTTTATCAAATTTTTCCAGTTTTTACTTTGTTTTTTTTTTGTCCCAAGTTTTTTTTTTTTGTTTTGCCAAAAACAGCTGATTACATTTGGTTTGTCAGGTCAAAATAGAACGTGCTCTATTTAAAATATTGTCATATGACTTTTGCATATGGGTTTTACACATGTAATGTTTGAAAGGGTTCACATGGCATGTATAAATTTTACAATGTAAAAAGTGACAAGTCATACGACAATTACATGTCGTGTAAAACCAGCTTTAATCGGCAACTACTGTAGAAATTGCGCTAAAAAAGTCCTTTTTGGTGAAAGTTAAAAACCAGATGTTTTTTTATATGTGTGTATGGGCCACCGTACCTAGTTTATCTTCTACAATAAAGTTTTCCAATAATAAGAGACTCTCGAAAAAATTACTTGTTTTTCTGATCAAAAACAACAAATTTTTTTTTTTTAGAATCATACAGCAATAACTTTATTAAATACATCCACAATTAATAATTTTTTCTTCCACCAACAAACTTTTTTTTGTAATAAATCATAAAGTTGTAAATTTTTCCAACAAATAAATGGAAAAATATGTATAAAGAAAAAACAAAAAAGAACACTCCACAAA
The DNA here is from genome assembly GCA_949987735.1 of Leucophora obtusa. Classification (NCBI taxonomy): domain Eukaryota; kingdom Metazoa; phylum Arthropoda; class Insecta; order Diptera; family Anthomyiidae; genus Leucophora; species Leucophora obtusa. The sequence goes on along the minus strand of OX465295.1, from coordinate 304,520,111 downwards.
AAAATGTAATTAAAAATGTTGTTCTTGATTTGTAAGTTTTGCACCATTTATTATGGAGTTGTTTTTTCATCTTATTCAAGATCAGACTTTTGAATCTATGTTTGTTATTTAAGAGGTTCCACTACAAACTTTAAGTAACATTGTTATAATCTGAAGTGAAATATAACAAAAAAAAAATAACAAACAACAATAAATATAACAATAATGGCTTGCTTGATAAGTTTTAAGTCCAAAAAATTCGAAATGTAGGAAAAACACTCAAACAAATTTTTGAAAAAAAAAAATGGATTATAGAATAAGGGTGGACTTAAAATGATGGTTTGTTTAAAGAACAAAGTTAAAGTTTAGAGTAATACAAAAAATAATTAGACTTAATATAATTAGACTTAATATTACTTATTTTTACAGAAAAAAAGTAGACTAGTATTAGTTTAAGGAACTTCTTTTTATATAAAAGTTCAAAATTTATAGAACATACTTGTTATGTGCAATTACAGAATTAATGCAAATAAGTGTATATAAACCGCATTTTTAAACAGCGTATTAAATTTCTTTAAACAGTTTCCACAGGTCCCTCAAAAACTCAGTCTTATATAAAATTTCAATAGCAATAAAACAAAACAGTAACCAATAAGCACGTAGATTTTAAAAATTCAAGTGCTTTAAATTTTGCTTGAAGTAAAGTATATTTCAAATTCTAGCACTTGTTTTTTTAACAAAAATATTTCAAACTTGAATTTTTGTTTCCCTTTTGCTGGAGTATGCTATTGAAATAAAATGTAATAAAAGTTGAATTCAAGCCTTGAAACTGGAAAACAGGGCTGGAATTGGAATTTATAGGGGTCGTTTTGTCAATCCTTTGAATAAATTTCTTACGCTGATCTTCATACTCACACATAAACAATTGAATAAACAATTAGTTTACCCAAAAATTTGTTGTTGTTTTGTATCCATTTTTTTGACGTTTTTCTTCTGTTTAATAGTTTAGTTAGTGTATCAGCATCAGACCTAGCGTTAGTGTTGAAAAACTAGGTAAGCAGGAACTTAGATAAAAAGTTAAAAGTCAATATTTTAGATTGTTCTCACTTGTTTTAATATGCAATGACATTTATTTTTTAACTTGGTAATTTCTTTGCAATAGTATTAAAAATATGGCTCATAGGCCCTTATCCACAACACGCCTTCAATTTTTGTATGTGTATTGTATGGAGTTTTTTACTTTGTATGCCGTGGCATTAAAATAGGTTGGCAACTTTATGTTGTAAATGTTATTGTTGTTGCTATGCTTGCTTGTGTGCTATGTACAAATTTTTACATTTTTGCTGGTATAGAATTTCTTTTATTTTCATATGATGAGGTTAAATTGTTTGTTAGAAATGCTATTGTTTGTTAGAACAAAAAAAATACTTTCTACTTATTCAATTCAATATCTGCATGTAAGAACATTGATGTTAACATTAACAATAGTTGAACTTTTGTTCGGTTTAATCTTAATTTTTTTTGTGGTCGTGTAACAAAATGTTTAACAATTGAGGTTAGCTTGATTTTATGTTTTTCGTAATCAGCATGAATTAATTTTTTGCAACAAAATAATATTCCAGCCAACATTAGGCAGCAAAAAGGGTAATTTAAAATCCAATACTCCTTCCAAAAATATACACTAAGAAAATTATATCGGTAACGGCTTTAAGGTTTAAAATATTGCTCTTTCTGTTCGGCCAATGGCTTCCCAGTGTAGAAACCGTAACGACATATCATTATCTTATGGACTACCATTAATGACGTCGACTTATTTTAAAATATACAATAATGGGTTACTTATAACTTTTTCATTATTTCAAAACAAAAATTAATGCCTTACCAATAATGACTTATTTTTATCATTATTTCAAACACAAAGTATTGTTTTAGATTCTTTGCACATTTTTTTTTAAATCTATTTTTGAATCAATATTTTTTTAACACTGGAAAAGATATACAGTGGTGGAAAATTTAATAGGAACGATTCAAGTTTTTTCTAATTTTTTTTTCGTTGCCTTTATTTTTAAAAATCAAAATAGTGGCTAAATTCGCTGTGGGAGGCAAATATGTGGTTTGGAATACTGTGCAGAATTTTAACATAATGTCTATTTTTTTATTTTGTCACTTGTTTTAAGTGGGCGTGGCTTTCAATGAATAATTAGCGATATCGACCTGTTATCAAATTACAGAGTAAAATTTAGCGAGTACTGATTGGATCTATACAAACTGTATAGTTTTGAAAATCCTACAAAATTTCCTTAACTTCTGCATTATTTTTATCTAGAAATGACAGTGTCTTAAACTTGAAAAAAATTTCTCTGTTTCTAGCAATTTTAAAATAAAGTTATATATATATATGTTCCCTCGGTTCCTATAAGGAGCATAGGGCCTTAACAAATTTTCGCCATTCTGATTTATCCGGTGCCAGGTTCTTGATTTCACCCCAACTTCTTCTAGACATTGTGACTTCCTTCTTTACCTGTCTACTCCATGTATGCGCTGGACGCTCTCTTCTACGGCTACCTTGGGGGTTCCATTCAATTGCAGTACGGGATATATCATCAGGATCTTTTCTGAGGGTGTGACCAATCCAATTCCACTTTCGCCTTCGTACTTCAAGGTCAATTGGTGTTTGTTGTGCGAGTGACCATAACCTTGAGTTAGATATTGCAATGGGCCAGAAAATCCTCAGAATTCTACGCAGACATCTGTTGACAAAGACCTGCATTGCGTTTATGTCAGGAGGTGCTGCATTCCAGGTCTCACATCCATAAAGCATGATAGACTTAACGTTGGAATTAAATATTCTTATCTTAACATGTCGGGATAATGTTGTTGATCTCCACACGTTACTGAGACGTCCAAAAGCCTGTTTTGCTGTTTTTATTCTGTTTGCGATGTCCGCTTTGGATCCACCAGATGTTGTTAGAATACTACCTAAGTAGCAAAAGGAATCCACGTCTTCAATAATATCATCCTGAATTCTAAATACTCGCGATACATCGGAATTTATGCGCAACGCTTTCGTTTTATTTATATTTATCCTCAGCCCTGCTGATTTTGCTGAGTTGACAATAGTTTCAAGCTTCGTCATCATGTCTGAGAAACTGTGTGACAACAGACAAATGTCATCTGCGTAGTCGAAATCTTCCAGCCGTGCATTCATTTCCCACATTATACCTCGACCTAATCTTGTGGCACGCCTCATAACTATATCCAATACGATGTTAAATAGCAGTGGAGACAACACACAGCCTTGCCTCACACCCGTATTTACCGATATGTTCCTACTTAATTGGTCTTCATGCAGGATACGACAGCTGGCGTCCTCATATAAAGCCTTAATGAGGGATATTAGTTTCTTCGGTACCTGTTCACATTGTAGTACGGACCAAATGACATTATGCGGCAATGTGTCAAAAGCCCTTTCAAAATCAATGAAGATCAGATACAAAGGCGATCGCCATTCAACAGATTGCTCCACAATCATCCTAAGGCTATTAACGTGGTCTACACAAGATTTATTTGGACGAAATCCGGCTTGTTCTGGGCGCAACTCGGGTGTTCATTTATTCGATAGCCTTTTTGTTATTATATGGGCAATAACTTTATACACCATACTAAGAAGTGTTATACCCCGCCAATTAGAACGTTCAGTTAAATCTCCCTTCTCCGGTATCTTAATAATAATTCCTTCTTTAAGTTCATCAGGCAGCATTTCACTCGACCAAAATGTTCCTATTAGAGGCATAATGAGTTGTGCACTTATGTTAGGGTCAGCTTTCAGTAGCTCTGGTGCTATACCGTCAAAGCCAGGCACTTTGTTGTTCTTCAGCGCTTTAATAGAGTCAATTATCTCGCATAGTGATGGAAAATCAGTAGGAATATCCGCTCTCTCAGTATGTGATTGTCATTCACACAAAGTATTTGACATGGGGTTATCTAGCGACAACATGCCCGAATAATAGTCAGCCCATAGCTCTAACTGTTCATCTATTGATGTAATTAGATTACCCCTATCATCTCTTAGAGGCTTGCCTGTTGCGGCCGTGTGACTAACCAGCTTTTTTATGGTTTTATACAGGTCACCATTACGATTAGTTTCGGCTGCTGTTTGTGCCTCTCGGGCAAGTTCGTTTGACCAATTTCGTTTGTCCCTCGCTATGTTTTACCGAACGGTCTAAGTTTTTGTAGCTTATTTGGAGTGTTGCTTTTAAGTTCCTTGTTTTGGCAGCGTTTAAAGATGCTTTGGTTTCCTTTCTTTCCAGTATTAATTGCCATGTACCGTCTGATATCCAGTCTTTTCGGCTAGGCTCGGTAAAACCAACATTATTCTCAGCGGCAGTTATAACCATGTTCTTTATCGTATTCCAGTCGGCAGTTTGCATATTGCCTCCCTCAGAAATAGATTGTTTAAGGGTATCAGTAAAACGTGACGATACTACAGGGCCTTAAGTCGATTTGTGTTGAATCTCCTTTGCCTCTGTACAACATTTTTCTTAATAGCTGCAATTATCAAGCGGATACTTGCCAAGAGCAAGTGATGATCACTGAAGATATCAGCTCTCCTTTTGTTACGCACATCAGGCAGAGAGCCTCGCCATTTTCTACTAATCGTAATATGATCAATTTGATTAATGGTTGTATGATCTGATGACATCCATGTGCCCTTGTGTATATTTTCATGTGGAAAGATAGATCCACCAATAACTAAATTATTTGTTGCACACATCTCTGTAAACATCTCACCGTTTTCTGTTTTTCTTCCGATACCATGCACACCCATGATACCTTCCATGTTACTGTTATCAGAACCTATCTGTGCATTGAAATCACCCATTACAATCAGGATATCACCTCGGTTAGTAGATGCAATCGCTCTATCAAGGAGGCTGTAAAATTCTTCCTTCAAACTATATTCGCTGGGATCTGTTGGAGCATAGCATTGAATACACCTTAAGTTTCTAGCTCGCGTTCGAAATTTTGCCGTGATCAATCTATCGGAGTACGGTTTCCAGTCCATTAGTGCACCGCGAGCTCCACGTGATAGAAGAAACCCCACACCACTAGATCGTGGTTGGTCGCTTGGCTTACCGGAATATAACATCGTGAGACCATCTTCTGTCGTAACTTCGCCAGCATCAGGCCAACAAATCTCGCTCAAACCAAGAAAACAGAGTCCATAATTTATAAATTCACGGCTCAGTTGCTCAAGACGTGGTTAACTTTATTATAAAATCGCTAAAAAAAAAAAGAATTTTTTGTATGTTTAAGGCACTGTCATTTCAAGTCTGGCGACTATTTCTAGATAAAAATAATGCAGAAGTTAAGGAAATTTTGTAGGATTTCCAAAAATATATAGATCCGATCAGTACTCGCTAAATTTTACTCTGTAATTTGATAACATATTGAGATAGCACAGATAGTAGAGCTATCAACTGGTAATCTGAAATCCCAGGTTCGGTTCCCAAAACGAGCAAATTTTATTTAAAAAAATTTTACAATAAAAAAATAATTTTTTATAAAACTTACTTTTTTTGAAAATTTATTTTTAGACTCATTATTTTTGTCAATACTGGGTAACAACATATTTGTTGACTTTTGGTATGTTGGTGTGTAAGCATAACTCATTATTTTGAGCGACTTCGCCGTACAAAAGTATTAATAAATGTAATAGGGATAGTAAGTACTTGTATTCCTCCATTCCGTATGCTGATACTTATGCACATTGGCGGACTTAGGCTAAGCCCACCCTAGACTGATTTTTGCCCACCCCATAATTTTATAAAAATCTACCTACAATTCTTTTATCTATGATTTTGATGGCAAAAAGTATCACAATAAGTATAACTTTTTTTAATATCAATTAATCCTGTGTTTTTGGTTTGGGAAAATGTCTTCTGGTTTCCTAGGCAGATAATTTGTTGAAATCTAAGGGTCAGTTCTATAGTCAGAACTAAGATCGATTTTAGTATTAAATATTTCTTAAATAAGAAATGTTGTTTGAAAAATTTTTACCTAAGAAATATTTAAGAAACAAATCGATCTTAGTTTTGATTATACATAAAATTGACTATAAGAGTTTTTCTTTAAGAAAAATTATTAGAATCGCAAAGTTGTTCGTTCAATAATAGAAAAATAACGCAGAATCTTTTTTGGTGAATTAAATATCTTAGATTTCATAGTTTTCTAAACTAGAAATTTGTTAATATCTAACAAGGAAGTTACTTCAAATTAAACACTACTACGTTATTTTAATGAAATTTTAATATTTTGTAGAAACAAAAATTGTAAGATGAACATCTCACTGTTTTTGACCACCTCGGTAATTTAAGTGGTCAGAATATGGGGTTCGTCCGAGGTGGACGAATTAGACAGGTTGATCTTAGATTTCTTTTCTCTATTAAATATCAAAATTTCATAATAATCTGAGAATATAGCTTGGAATACATTCCTTGCACGAGGTTTTCTTCACAAAAATAGATGCACAATTCAGAGTTTTGTATAAAAACATGGCGATTTTGATAGGATAAGCTACCAGGATTATTAAATTTTGAAAATTATGAAAATTTTATTAGAATTTACCATTAGTTACTAATGACAATGAAAAAAATTTCATTATCATTTGATGATAATGAAAAAAAAAAACATTACTAATGGTAATGAAATCACACTAATGTAAAAAAAAACTAATTACAATTGATTAAAATACCATTTGTTTACAAAAATCTGAATATAGAAAATAAGCTACAATCAGGGATGGAAAAGCCCTCAAGCGAGCCAAAAATATAAACATTTTTCTAAAAAGCTAAAAACCGAAACGCACATGCACATCTCGATGTGCGATGTGCGAATACAAATTCGCACATGTGCAAGTGCAGACTGGTGCAAGTATTACACATCAAATGTGCACACATGTGCGCGCACATGGATGCAAAAAATCGCTGAAATTTAAAAAAGTTTCAAATATCAGAAAAAATCGCCAAAACAAAAAAATGCAAAAATTAGAAAAATCGCCAAAATTTGAAAAAAATGCCAAAATTGAAAAATTTTGAAAAAATCGACATTACTTGAAAAAATCGTCATTACTTGAAAAAATCGCCAAAATTAAAAAAAAATATCGTCAAAAATTAGACAAAATCGCCAAAATTGCAAAATATCGTAAAAATTTTTAAAAAAATGTCAATCAATATTTGAAAAAATTACCAAAATCGTCAAAATTTCAAAAAGTCGTCAAAAATTGGAAAAAAATCGGAAAAATTTAAAAAATTGCCAAAATTGAAAAATTTTGTGAAAATTTTGAAAAAATCGTCATAACTTGAAAAAATTGCCCAAATAGTCACAATTTAAAAAAAATCGTCAAAAATTAGACAAAATCGCCAAAAATTTTGAAAAAATCATCTTGAAAGAATTGTCAATATTTGAAAAAATTACCAAAATCGTCAAAACTTCAAAAAGTCTGAAAAAATTGAGAGAATTGAAAAACTTGTAAAAATTTGTGAAAATCGACAAAAATTAGAAAAAATCGCCAAAATTTAAAAAATAGTCCAGGTATTAAAAAACGAAATTTCCAAAATTTATTTCTCGCATTTATTTTTCCTTTTTCCAAAACTGTTGTCCGTTTTCATCTAACTCATTTAGTTTTCGAGATACGGGGGATATTCCAAATGAAATCCCTTTTATCTCTACGAGGCTTAGTTTTCGAGAAAAACGAGATTTTAAAATCTAGCAATGGAAGGCAAAATCTAGTTTCGCTCCCGGGTATTGGTAGTGACTTTTGACCTTTGGTGCAGTCATTTTTCCTCTAGCTCTTCTAGTTTTCGAGATATGGACGATAAAAATTTTATTTAAGCGATTTTCGCACTTATTTTTTCACAAATTACTCACTATGACTTCCCTGTTCCAAAACCGTTGTCCGTTTTCATTTAACTCATTAAGTTTTCGAGTTTTGGGGGATATTCCAAATAAAAGCCCTTTTCTCTCTACGAGGCTTAGTTTTCCAGAAAAACCCGATTTTAAAATCTAGCAATGCAAGTCAAAATTTAGTTTCGGTATCGGGGTATTGGTGGTGAGTTTTGACCTTTGGTGCAGTCATTTTTCCTCTAACTCTTATAGTTTTCGAGATATGGACGATTAAAATTTTCGCATTTATTTTACCGCAGATGACTCACTATGACTTCCCTGTTTCAAAACCGTTGTCCGTTTTCATTTATATGAGATATGGGGGATATTCCAAATAAAAGCCCTTTTCTCTCTACGAAGCTTAGTTTTCGAGAAAAACGCGATTTTAAAATCTAGCAATGCAATTCAAAATCTAGTTTCGCTATCGGGGTATTGGTAGTAAGTTTTGACTTTTGGTGCAGTCATTTTTCCTATAGCTCTTTTAGTTTTCGAATATGGACGACTAAAATTTTATTTAAGCGATATTCGCATTTTACTAAATTTTCAATTTTGCCGATTTTTTTTTTAATTTTTGACGATTTTTCGAATTTTGGTGATTTTTTCGAATTTTGACGATATTTTACAATTTTTGTGATTTTTTACAATTTGGAAATTTTTTTAAATTTTGACGATTTTTTTGAATTTTTAAGGATTTTTTCAATTTAGGCAATTTTTTTCAATTTTGCAGATTTTTTAAAATTTTTGACGATTTTTTAAATTTTGAAGATTTTTTGTGATTCTTTCCAATATTGGCGATGTTTTTTAAATTTCGTAGATTTTTCGAATTTTGGTGATCATTTAAAATTTTTGGCGATTTTTTAAAAATTTTGTAGCAATTTCCAACCCTGATTTCAGTGAATTTTCTGCATTTTTACGTTTCTCGAAAAGCTTACCTGTCAATGGTAATTATTTTTTTTAATTGATACATTATCAATGGTAATGAAATTAAAAACCATTGTCATTATTCAATGAAATCAAATTCCAAAATCATTAACATCAATTTGAAGCAATGGTAACGAAAATAATTTTATTACCATTTATATCAATCAATGTTAATGAAATCGTCAATTAATTAGTCCACCTAATTCATTAGTCCCAAGTATGGTCTGCGGCAATAGGAATTCGGTTAATTTAAAAGCCTATGCAACAGAATTTCGGTTAAAACAGTTTATTGTATTTGCATCAGCAAAACAATTGATTATGTTAACCACATATATATTAGTTGCTGCAACCAAATCATTTAGTTGGAAAGGAATTCGGTTGTCACAATTTATCTGTTTTTTGTGTGTTCTGTCAGATTCGCTTACGCGACAAAATGAGGTATTGGCCATTGTTGAAAAATGCTTTTGGCGCCGCCATGAACAATGCGTGAAAGTTTCATTCTGTGCTTTTCAAGCACGTAATTTCTTTCAAAATGCATCAGAGCTGGATTCGGCCAAAGAATCGAGTAGCTACAAAGTAAGACAGTTTAAGACGCAAAAGTGTCGCCTTTAATGACGGATGAAACCCTTTTAGTTAGAAATCGGAAACACGAAATTAGAACATCTACAAATTTAAACAAATTTATAAAGAGCCTGGTAAAAAATGTTCAAATTTATTCATATGTATGGATCTGAAAAACGAGGTAACAGCTAAGCATACGGGGTGGGACAGTATACGATTTTTCGATTTCGATACGCTAAAACCCCTAATTTTGTGAGGTTCGAAAACGAAATGCATGAACCAAAAAATGGGGAAGGTGGGGTGGAGGCAAGTGGGTCCTCATCGGAGTGGGTTAAAAGTCCAAAACAGTCCCACAACTGCCCCGGAGTCGCTCTTAGATTGGTGAAATGTAAGACCGACCATCACAAATTTTTCCCTCCGAATACTTTTTCTGAATATACCTACCCCCTATCACCACCCGGTAAGAGGGCTCCCATACAAAAATTTTTGTAAAATTTTCTCCCACCACTCTAACTGTCGCATGAGTGTCCCTAGAGGGGTCAAATGTATGACCGACCCCAATATTTTTTCAACCCCAACATTATCTTTGAATAAATCTACCCTCTATCTTCAACCCTTAAGGTGGTCCCCATACAATTCTTTTTATTTTTTTATAATTTTTTTTTACCACCTTTAACTCTAAATTTAGTTGTGGCAACCGATAAAAAAAAGTTAAAAAATGTCGGGATTTTGAAAACCATGTAACACTGCATGACACTCAAAAAATTAATCGAGATCTGACCATCAGTTCTATATATTTCGGACATGCTGATTACAATGGCGTACTTTATTTTTTGGTACAGACCATTGATATATAGAATTGATGGTCAGAGATCTATTAATTTTTTAAAGTCAAGATTTTGTCATGCAGTGTAATTAATACCAATACCATTGTTTACTCAGCGTATGAGTAATATTTAATATTACTCATACGTATATAGTAGGCTTCTCCAAAAAAAAAAATTTTGGAGTTTTTTATCATGCTACCCCCTGCAAATATTTATTTGGGTGTAGAACTACGTCCCCCAAAAAATTAGGATAATCGGACATCGGGAAGGCGTGCCGCATCGGCCCTGAAATTTGGAATACGGCTTACAAGGGGAAAATATGACTTTTTGTGCATTTTCTCGAAAACATTGATATTTTAAAACAAATTCGAATTAAAAACATTAAAGAATCGTAATTTGTTGTGAATTCTCTTTGTAATAAAGCAAAAAAACTTAAATCGGTTAGAAAACAGCCCAGTTATTACAATTCCCCCAGGCAACTGATGTGCCGCAGACCACTTAATCAATAAATTCGGGTCCGAATTTTAAAATTTATTAAAATAATCTACTACAGAAATATTTTTTTATTCTTCAAGTTCCAAGAAACTCAGATAAGAAGTATCTTTCCTATCGCCTTTTGCTAAATCAATTAAAATTAGTACCGAAAAGATCAGACACTGTTTTCAAATCTACAATTATAAATTTTTTAAATTTTTTTTAAAAAATCTTTTAAAAAATCAACAATTCGACTATAGAGTGAAAACATCTCAATTCAACACAAAAAGGTGGCTTTTCCGGTTGACCACCTCCGATTTCAATGAAATTTACCGCAACTATCGTACATAGTAACAGCTCATTAAAGCATAAATTTCAGAGCCAAGACTCTGGTTTCCGAAATGTGACGTCACGAAAAATGGAAAAAGCGGCAAAATATTTAACAGAGAGTTTTATGGCGAATAACATACTTTTAGTTTTGTTTTTTTTTTCTTCAATTCGGATCAAATTTACCCCTCTGGCTTGTACGCAGTAGAGCAAATTAAAAAAATGGTTGAGACAAATGAAAAAAAATACTAAAGTTTCTGAGTTTAATAGACTATAATTTTGGCATAATTTGGAATTTGATTCAGAAATTTTAGTATTATATTTTAATACTCGATTTATGCAAAACTTTTGTTTTCAATCTCTTAAAGGCTTTAATTCAGGTTACTCCCTTAATATATATTATTACATTCTTATTAACTATAGCAAAGAAAATGTTTACAAATATTAAATAATAAACCTACAATATTGTTAATAAAGTAAATTTCATTATTTAATATACGAATATTCACATTCACATAATAAATAAAATTATTCAAACACAGGCCAACATATGCCAATTATATATATTAATTTGTAAAAACAAGAAATGCAACCAAGACCGACAAAAAGATACCATATAATATATGACTGTTCCTACGAGAAGTCTGTGACTTTAGTTTTGACTGTATTCGCCTTGCGTTTGTTTTTGCAAAGTCACAATAAATCACACTAATTAAAATTTTTGTTTGAAAATTTAAGAAACACTTAAGACCTGGTAATGACACAATCACAATATTAAGTACTAAAATTTTAATTTTTTAAATTTAACAGGGCCTCAACCGAACTAAATATTAATGATAGGATTTGCTTTAAGCTGGAAAACCGCTGCTTGGCTTTTATCTAAAGGCTCCATTAGTCTGGTAGTATCGTAAAGTATCGTGTCAGCTGTTTACTTTCAACTAGTGATAGTATAAACAACTACTTATTTTGGAAGTAGGTTCGACGTAAAAAAATCTATTGAAAATAGATTTCTACTTTACGATACCTCATTTCACCTCACTTTACTATCAAACTAATTTGGACTTAACTCAGTACAATTCTATTTTATATAGCTTCAAATACATTCCAGCACTGAGTCGGACCTTTAATTTTAGTTTTAAAATTAAAAGTTCCCCAAACCACTAAAGATTTTGAATGCAATCTTAAACAAATAATGACAAAAATTATTTTAAAAAACCAAACGGAGAACAAATTTTGTCAGAAAATTAATATTTATGGCCTAAAATTTAATTATCGCACCAGATTCATATGAATAACCAGAGAAATTTTTTGAATCGATCGCTCTAAAAAATGGTCAGTTATTTTTGGTATGTAGTGACAAACATTAGCTCAAACTTATTATACTCCGTACCACAGAATTATGTACATTTTTAAAGCATAAACACGTACCAAACATAAAATATATACACACGAATCAGTAAATTAATATGTATACATCTGTTTATATGAATTTGTTAGAAACCATTTGGGTTTACTACTCATAATTGGTGGTGGTGGGAAAAACATCAACTTATACCCATACAACATACATTTGCTTAAATTCACCAAATGAATTTTCAATTTCCTGCTAAATAATATCATTTTAGATCGCAATGAAAACACTTATATATCGTACAAATATCTTAATACCTCCTCATTAATTATTCAACTAAAATATTCCTACAAATACCTTATAAATGTTTGCCCTTTTTGCTGCCTCTTCAATATTTAGTTAGCCTGGCTTTTGTTTTAGATTCATTATAAAATGTGCCAATTTTTCAAAAATGTTTAAACAATATTTCAATATTTGTTACACTTTATGTTTGTATGGGAGTATGGAAATTGTCTGTTTAAGGATTGTGTGTTTAATAGAACGCATCTAATTTCCTAATGCATCATGATTAATTTGTAGCAGTGCACAGTGGCCAGCATCATCCAATTTTGGCCAAAACTAGAATATTAAGTATATGAGACTAAAAGATATAACAAAGGGGGGTTTGGTTGTTGCTGATCACGGATCTGAAATAAAAAATATAAAACTCAAAATGGCAAATCCAAGATGGCGGCCATTAATTTTTAGTTTTTATTATATTAGACTTTAAATAATCAATTATATAGGTCTAAGATCCTCTGATTAAAAATCTGAAATTAAAATTTTGAAATTCAAAATGGCGGATCCAATATGGCGACAAACAATTTTTTCATTAAATTTACCTGATTTACTTAAAATGTCCACCAGTTTTTGGGTAGCAGATAACGAACCTGAAATCAAATTTTAAAAATTCAACATGGCGGATCCAATATGACGGCCATAAATTTAAAATTTTTGTGTGTTGGAAAATAAATTACACTGTACAAAAAAAAAAGGTTCTGATGACAACTAATTCTGGCAGAGCGACCAAAGAAAAATATAAGTTTATTGGCGTTTTAAAAGTTTTCGTCTGGCCGTATGTTTTTGGGTGGTTAAAATTTACTCTCTTTTGAAAATGTTTATTGTCAGTCGGCATAGGAAACCATGTGAATCTTCCATTTTAGATATAGGATATGTTCAGCAAACTTATGTAAAACACTACGAGGGACATTTTTGTGGAACATTTTAACCCTCGAACTCTGCAATTAAAGGGTCTCTTTTGGGCCTTTTTAAAAAGTGTCAACAAAGACCCATAAGTTGAGGAGTTAGAGGGTTAAAATCTTCCGCAAAAATATTTATCACGAAATTTTACTATAAGTCTCTGAAGACGTCAAAGTTGAAAATTTAACTTCAATGCCAGAAATAAGTCAAAACTTAAAATGTGTTTAAGGGTTAATTTCGTAGTTATTCTGAATTGGCACTCAAATGTCCCACAAACCTGGACTTTAGGGGGCTAGTCTGTGTGAGAAAACCAGAACCTTCATTTAAGGTAATTTTTAGTGCTATTTTTAGTTTTTATTAAAACTCCGGAATGCTGGAAATCAGCAAGATCTGAAGGTACTTTTTCAGTTAAGGGGCAAAATCTCGAAAGTTTATGAACGGTCGCAAACGGTCGCAAAAACCTAGGTAGAAGACATCTTATGGAACATATTGGCATTCAAGAGTTTTAAATACCTCACGGAACATTTTGGAGCTTTTTTTTAAATTTAGGATTTTCAAAAAAAACCCACATTTTTGAGATAAAATTAATGATTTTGTTACTTTTTTCGTAAATACTTAACAGGGTTCTATTTTTTTTTGAGAACTACAACTTTTGCAACTGTATTTCAGAAAATATCAATTGAAATTCAGAATTTCCAATTGAAATTCAGAAAATATCAATTGAAATTCAGAATTTCCATTTAAAATTCAGAAAAGATCAAATGAAATTCAGAATTTCCATTTGAAATTCAGAAAATATCATTTGAAATTCAGAAAATACCAATTGAAATTCAGAAAATATCATTTGAAATTCAGAAAATATCAATTGATATTCAGAAAACATCAATTGAAATTCAGAAAATATCAATTGAAATTCTTTTGATATTTTCTGAATTTCAAATGTCGATTTCTGAATTTCAATTGATATTTTCTGAATTTCAATTGATATTTTCTGAATTTCAATTGACATTTTCTGAATTTCAAATGATATTTTCTGAATTTCAATTGATATTTTCTGAATTTCAAATGACGGTTTCTGAATTTCAATTGATATTTTTTGAATTTGAAATGACGATTTCTGAATTTCAATTGATGTTTTCTGAATAATAATTGATATTTTCTGAATTTCAAATGATATTTTCTGAATTTCAATTGATATTTTCTGAATTTCAAATGATATTTTCTGAAAAAAAAATCTTTGATTTTGAACTCTCGCCAACTAACAACGAGTAACCCAATCCTAGATTTTGAATATATAAACATATTTTCCCTTTACCTGAATTGTACTTTTGGCCAAAAAACGGCGATCCTGGCCCACAGTGCAGTGTGTATAGAAATATACAATAACGAAATATTTTTATACACGTACGATATGTTGTAAAGACGATGGCTTTATTACAAAAGTACTTTTTTCGGTTCAGTTTAGGTTAAAAAAAAGAAGTGGTGCTATTGTGAGTTGTCCTGCTGCTTTTGAGCCATTCTCAAAATATACAGATTCAGCTGTACTTTCACTCTTGCCTATCACCGTTAAATATTAAAAGCAACTCTACGTAAATCCAGTTAGAGTTTAAACTAATTTTAAACAGTTAAGGTTTATAATATTTGCGTAATACGAGTACTTACATAAATGTATGTCGGCAAAACTTTCCAAGAAGTAACGCGATGAAGTTACGATACCCAGTAAAAAGGTGAAATCCACAGAACTGGTTGCAGAACACCTTACTGTAGTTTAAGCGATAGGTTATATTCCTCCTAGCTAGAATAGGCTGCTCTAGAATCGGTTCTAGAACCAGTTCTAGTTCTGGGACAGAGAAGCTTTACATTTTGACTTTTTGGAATCAGTTCTAGAAGCATGGAACCGGTATTAACCAGTTCTAAAAATTTTTTATGGATATATTTGAAAATATAAAACCGTTGAGTTTTAAATGCTGATAATTATCCACGTTTAGGGTTGCCACATGGCCTTGAATGGCCTTGATTGTCAAATTAATTTAGGTCTTGTCAAGTGCCAAGGTCAAATTTATTTTGTCAAGTTAAATTGAATTTTTGTCGTATCAGTAGTTAAAAAAAAACATGTAAAATTACAAAACTGATGAAATTTGTTAGTGTTTTAATTTTTTTGAATAGCATTTATTTCTAAACAATAAGAAAAGAAAGATGAACTCCTAAATTCATAAACGCTTTGTGAAATTATAGGAAGTTTATTGAACAAATTTTGTATGAAAATGACGTTCTGTAAACCTGCTATAACTTTAGAAAGCATTTATGAATTGAGGGTGAAGTCTGCAGGAAGTCGTTGAAATGTTCAAACTTTAGGCCAAAAAAAATATATAAATTTTTCATAATTCTCGCAACGCCATGTTAAAATTTTAGCATATTTTCTTTTCTGAAACGTAAAAAACCAAAACTTTTTTTTCATAAATTTTTAAGATGATATATTATCAAAATAAAATGGCGCTTAATGTATATCTTTGGTTTTGAGAGCGCGAGTAGAGATTTACGAAAGACGGTTTTCCTTAAAAATCGGTAAACAATAATTTTGCTGGGACAATAAAAACCTTAAGTGCTATTTTATTTTGATTATATGTGTATCATCCATTTAATAAATTTATAAAACAAAAGTTTTGGTTTTTCACGTTTCAGAAAAAAAATATGTTAAAATTTCAAATTGACGATTCGAAAACTATGGAAAGTTTATATATTTTTTGGCCTAAAGTTTGAAAATGTCAACGACTTCTTGCAGACTTCATCTTTTTCTTCTTATTATACAGGAATAATTGCTACAAAAGAAAAAATAAAACACTAATCAAGTTCGTCAATTTATGTCCAAACTTCTAGTAGGCTAGTAGCACTATCGAGTTTGTCCCCGAAAATTAAAAAAAAAACCGAAATTTTTTTTATGAATCTTAATAAAATGGCGAGTGTATTCAAAAATTATAAATTTTAATATTAAGAATCAACCTACTGCACACTAGACCGTACCTCAAAAACACATTTCGCCGTACACCCTCCAATATGAAGTATTTTTGCAAGGCAATTTCAAAAAATATATATTTTTTTTTGGCCGAACGTAGGGTTCGCCTTTTTCAATTTTTCGTTATAGCTTCGGCATTTAAAACCGGATTTTAAAGTGTGATATATCGATTTTTTTGCCTCGAGGAGACCAGTGTTTTGCTATAAAGCAAAAATCCAATGAAAAAAACTTAAAAAGGCAATCCCTACGTTCGGCAACCAATATATAAAAAAAAATTCTGCTGGGTTTATCGAAAAACTTCATTGGCAAAAGTTTAATGATTTTTTGCGAGCTTTAATTTTCTGACATTAGGGTGGTAGCAACTGAGATCTGGTGACCAACTACTAGAACGGGATACTTGAGGTCAATGGCCCTCGAGAGAAAAACACCGGTCTCCTCGAGAGAAAAACATCAATGTATCATACTTTAAGATCCGAAAAACCTAAGATATACCGAAAAATATAAAATGGCGACCCCTACGTTCGGCAAAAAAAAATAAAAATTTTTTTTCTTTGAAACCTTGTTGTAAAAATACTTCATATTGGAGGTTGTACGGCGACCTTTTTTTTACCTGTAAGGTGGTACGCTCTACTTTTGCGATGTGGCAACCCTATCCACGTTGTAAGTTAACGTGAATACGAAAAGTAATATGCAAGTTTTCGCCAGCAGCGCTTTTTTGTGTACTTTGATATTTTTATGAGTTAACGGAATTGAGGCCAAAATACAGCTTTTATATTTCAAAAATTTTGTTTGAAAATTATTTAGTACTTGGCCATAATTTAAAAAGCTATGAAAAATAAATTTAGCTGTCTTGAAAAAATTCAAAAACAAATTGGAAAAAAAAGATCAACAGAAATATTCTTCGAAAAAAAGCTTGTCTAAAATCTATTGCGAAAATAATTTTTTTGTTAAAAATTTCTAGAGAATCATTGCAATTTTTTATAAGCCGTTTTATTTCAGCGTGTTTTTATATAAGTAGACCATCATCAATTATTAAACCACAAAGGGTTAATAATTGAAGATGGGTGGGTCCGTAGCGGGACCCGAAAATACGTATACTATCCTGCTGGCCTTATGGAATTTTTAAAATTTTTATTCTCTTTAGTTTACTTGTACACAGAAAGAATTTACAAAATTCTAATTAAATTTTTAAACACCTTTCTCATACCAAATTTGTAAATACAAAAAAAAAACTTTTTAAAAAGGCACTAACAAAGAAATTTGTAAATCCAAAAACAAATCTTTTTTTTTTTTGGAACTGTGAATTTTTATTTTTAAACAATTTTTATATGAAAGATAACAATTTACAAACGAGATACAAATATTTCAAAGAAAAAAATTGTTGGAAATAAAATTTCAATTTAAAAGAAAATGTGATTACTTCCACAAATTCCCATTGTTGGTGAGTACTGTTTTTTCTGTGTATGATCTCAAATCTAACAAGAAATATTCACTTACCAATTAAAAGATCAACTACACATACCCTCTGTTGTGGGATTAATTAATTATCTGACAGCAGCTCTGTAAATAATAGTTATCGATTAAAAATTTAAAAATCTTCCGGAATGAAATGGGAAAAGATACACTCTAAACAATTATTGTAGATTTAATACAATAACATAACACATAGTGAGTAAATATAAACACAAAATGGATAAAATTACGCACATTTTTCTTAGTAACTTTTTCCACCTTTAAGCACCGTAAGTTGTTTTTCACGTGGAAAATTTTCCCTCAAAACTTAAATCGTAATTTAGTTTAAGAAAATGAAATTTTTTTATTTTTTAAGAAAGATACAATCACAGCAAATAAAAAAAATCAATTTTTCACCAGAAATATAATAGTTTTGTATATTAAATTTGAGAGAAAACAAACTCTACACAATTTTCACGTGAAACTTATTATCGTGAAAAATATTTTTTTTTTATGTGGAGTATAACAGTTTTTCATGTGAAGTTCAAACAACTTACAAACTTTAATTAAAATAATTGTTCTTGAACAAAATATCTTTAAGAAATATGCCAGATTTTAAAATACAGCGGTTTGTACTTATCCGCTATACTGAATGTTTAACCATTTTTGGTCAATATTTACCATTTTCAACAGATATATATTTGTGTACGTTCATCATTACAGTGGCAACTTTTTTTATGTTTAGACTAAGAAACTTCCTGACACCAGATTTATAGAAGAAGATGGTGAATCGAATCGAAAGATTGGTGCCAAATCGAAGTAAAAAAAAATTAAAACTTGTACTTAGTTTTTTGGCTATTCCTATGAAAAGTTTGTGACTCTTAGTCGTGACTGTATTCCCCTTATGTCTGTTGTTACAAAGTCACAATTAATTATATTTATTCAAATTTGTGTCTGAAAACTTAAAAAAAAAATTAAGACCTGGTATCGACACAATCATAACATTGACAAATAAAATTTAAATTTTTTGAATTTTATTGTTGTTTTGTATGAAAAATTGTGACCTTTGTTGTGACTATATTCCCCTTATGTTTGTATTTCAAAGTCACAATAAATTAAATTTATTAAAATTTTGTTTGAAAACTTTGAAAGAAAATTAAGACCCGATATTAACACAATCATAACATTGGCAAATAAAATTTAAATTTTTTGAAATTTATTGTTATTTTTATGGAAAGTTGTGAAGTTGTGTCTTAGAAATAGACTTATGGCGGTCACAACGAGTCACAAGCAGGAGTAGCCACCTAAATCTCACATCAAGCGTTTAAAAAGGGGAACTGATGACGACCTGGTTTTGGTAAATTTAGCGTTTTTTATACCCTCAAAATGAATTGTAAATAGGTTAATTGGACGCCAAATGAATGGTATTTAATATACCAAAGTTAAAAAAGAAAGTCTCGGACGTTTTTGTATACCATATATTTGAGAGTGTGTCGCTAATAAAGTGTGCGCGTGTTTACTTTGCTTCCTCTATCACATATCCAAAGCTCATCAAAGTCAGTGGGTTCCTCCAATGTATCTTTCAGGTCTGTTATTAATTTTCTGGTTTTACTCCTTTGTAAAAAATTTCAAAGTTTCAAAGTACTTGCACACTAATAAAGAGGTGTTGTTTAAAATGAATACATTTGCAAAATAAATCTTTTCTTCTCAATCGCTTTCTATTTCTATAAATTGATCTTGAAATTTTTTGTTTGTTTTTTGAAATTGTTTTTTTTTTGTTGTTCTTGGTTTGATTTTTATTTTTGTAGAAGAAATATTCTTATATTCTTAGGATCATATGCATAATCCCTTTTAAAATTTATAAGTGACTTATAAGACAAATTTTTCATACAAAATTCATTTTATAAACTTGTTATAAGGTTTTCAAATTATTATGCATAGCCACTTTAGTGTATTATGATGTTTATAATCAAAGTCCCGATAGTTCTAAAAAATTTTCCCTTTAAAGAAGATCATTCTCTTAAAAAAGCTTTCAAAACAATATAAAATCAGAAAATGCGAAACTGATCACGCAGTATATATTATTTCCAGTTTCACGAGTACCTACATCACTTAGTTAAGCGCAATAACAACTGTGGAATGGTGTGACTAACTTTATTTCTAAATTCTATATAAACTTTTTTGCCACACTAATACACACATTTATAGCAATGCATACATTTACTTAATTCTTCTCGCTTGATATATCGATATGTGCCTACTACCTCAAGGATATTCACAGAAACGTTGTATCTATTATTTTGGTAATGATATGATATATTTGTTGAGCTGTTTTTGATGCAATAAAAGATTATTAAAAATTAAAAGTAAGCATCGTGCACAACTTAATATTATAATGTATTATCTTAATAACAACAATAACTTATTTAATGCTTTTTCATGCACCAAGCTCAATTGGTGAGAGCAGTTGGTTAAAATCAGTGCTTTTTATGAGCTTTTTTTATATCATGCCCAATAAAAACACCCGTTGTAATGAAAAGATATAAATTTATTTTAATTAATTTGGTATGAAACTAATGACAAAACTAGAGCTTGAGCATACCTTCTTTTATATTTGCTTCGCTAAGTTTTGGAAAAATGGGTGTGTTAGCCAGATACAATTTAATAGTCAACAGTTCTACAACGACCTGATCACTAACCGCTCAGTCCGAGTGCTCAGGTAGCGCTGTCATATTTTGGTAGCGTCAAAATGTTTGCTACTTTCGATCAATAAGTGATACATTTGTTGTTGTTAATTTACAATAAAAATTGTTGTGTAAAAATGACAAATAAAAACATATAAATATAATTCGAAAACAAGAATTTTAAAAAATAAAAGGATACAATAGAAAAAGTGTATTTAAAACAAAACAAAGAAAACATCGTTCAGCAGAGTAAGTAAGCACAAAGCGCTGCAAGTCATCGGTATCAGTTTAAGGTTTCTCTGCCGAATGTTACCAATGATTTAAGGATATGGAATGCCGATCCATTTATGTCCAAAAATTTCGCAAAGTATTTTTACCACACCAAATTTTATATGCAGTGATGGTAAAAGAATGCAATGATGGTAAAATAAGATTGAGTAAGACGCGTTTAAAATGATGAATACGTTTTAAAATCATTATATTCTAATAAAAACATTGTATTCTATTGTAATAAATGTTTAATTTCTTCTAATGAGTTAATTTCAACGGTTTCTGCTTTGTCTATTGAAGTTAAAAAGTTAAAATTGGTGGTGATCGATCTCTTAAGGAACGTTAAATATGGATGTGCATATGTTACTTCTCAATCTGCCTTGTTCAGTAGTGATTGTCGTTTAAACAAGTTCTTTTTTATTTTTTCTTCCTAATTCAGTCTAATACTGATTGTGTTAGTTGCTTTAGAGCTGTTGGTAGTATATTTATTAGATGCATAACATGCAGTGGTCTATTCCATAAAGGGTGCTCTGGTGTCAATAGTGATCGTGATTTTAATGTTTTAATTTCATCAAATAGTATTGTTTATAACTGCAATAAATGCGTTAAAGGATCTAATAATTTAATTGCTATAAAAACAATTTTGTCAAATGAAGTAAGAGAATTAAAAAAGTTATTTAATGCCTGTATATACAACAACAATGCAGTTGAGAGTGCCTCCATTAAAAATAAAAACATACATACTGAGTCAGGCTTAAATTCAAAAAATAATGATTTACAACAAAAAGGTTGTTCAACTCTGAGTGATTCCTTTTCTTCAAGTTCTGCTAATTATGCTTTTCGTAAAGATGTTGTTGATACTACTGAACCAAGTAATAATGTTTTAAATTCGAATATACGAATACGTAGAGCTAGTCTTTGTCTTTCTTTACATGATGATGATGATGATATTCATAATGATGTTATTGCTACAATTAAACCAAATGATGTTACTGCTGCTACTGAGCCAAATGACGTTTTAAATTCTAAACGAAGAGCTAGCATTTGTTGTTCTCAAAACTCTGACAATACTGTTAGCTCAGATTCAATTGCATACTCCCAAGCAGAAAGTAATATCCCAGTTAACAATGCTAGATGGACTAATGTTAACTACAAAGAAAAGAAACGTAAGCCTGTGGTGTTTGGAGATAATAATTCCAAAGACTTAGAAGTTATTGCTAATCAAAAATGGATGCATATTTCCTCATTTAAGCCCAGCGTAACAGCAGAACAAATCCTAAGTTATGTTGCAAAAGGTGCTAATATTTCCAAAACCCATCTAAAATGTTTTAAATTGGTTAAAAAGGAAATTGAGCAGAACACATTGAGGAGTGTTTCTTTTAAAATTGGGATCTCCGATGAATTATATGATAATCTATTTGAGCCTTCCTTGTAGCCTACTAATGTAAAAGTGCGTCCGTTCTTGTTCTTTCAAAAGCCTATATCTTAAAACATGTATAATAATAATTACTATTTATAATTATTTTATAGTTTAATCATAGTCTGTAAGGAAATGATGTTCCATAGACTGAATAAAGAATAATAATAAATTACTTGCTAATAACTCCTATTCGGATGATGCTCTTATTAAACAAACTGACTCTAATTTGCAGTATGATGTTGTTGCTAATATAAGTGGTTTTCAAAAGTTTCAATCTCTTTCTGGTGGTGCTACAATTACTCGTGATGATGATCGTGCTTTAAATAAAGTAGTTGGTGATGTTGGTGAGGAGAACATTAATACACAGGAAAATCGAAAGTCTCTTGCTATTGTTACTAATATAATGTCGTTGCCTAATGCTGGTATTGACGATACAGCAGCAGACTTGCCATTTTAGCACTTTAGGTGCTAGATCTAGCACTTTTTTGGGAGTTAGCACCCAAAAATTTAAAAAAAGTGCTTGGTGCTAGTTTAGCACTTTTTTAAAAATATTGAAATTTTTTAGGCTTTTTTAAATAATTCAATATCTATATGAAAAATATCTTGAAACACTTCTCGAGTGCAAGAAATAACAGGATTTACAAATATCATAGTCCACACACATATATACAGCTTCTCTGAATTGGTTTAAAGTTGAATAGTGAATAAATATCTTTACCAGTCATGCCAACTTTTTGTTAAATATTGGCATAACAATATTTACGAATTTCTAAAAAGAAGAAATAAGAAAAGTTAGTGTGGCATTTCTGACTTAAGTTCACACTAGATCACTTCCAAAAGAGTTCCAATTTGAAAACCAACATCTGATTGTTAACGGAAATCGAAATGACCTTAAAGTACAGCCCGAAAACCCTGTCTGAGGTTTTTAGCAGGTTTTTAAACTTTTGGAAAGAATGGTAAAAATATGTTTCGAAAAAAAATATTGCTAAGACTCTGGTAACTCCTGCATGTATATTAAAATTACAAAAGTATAGGACTAACAAAAAATATTGTTCAGTAAAAATTTTCTGAATCTTGAATAGTTTTTCTAGAGCAGGAAGAATTTAAAATTAGATGGTTTCTCTATATAAATATAATTTTCTTGACCGCAAAAGGCATTAGAATCTGAAGATTTATCAATATAAAAAATATTTCTAGATAGATCTGAAGGCATTTCTGTGAAAAAATTTCAAATAATTGATGATTTTTCTAACGAAATAGTTAACAAATCCTACAATATTTCGTATAATAGCTAAACTTTCTGTAGAATCTGATATGTTTTAGCCTCAAAATCTGAAATTATTTCTATGGAGGACGTTTCTAATTTATCTCCAAATTATGATTTTTTAATTTCTTTACTGATTTAAAGACTGTATGAAAAGCATAGTTTTTTTTATTAATAATTCAATATATCAATAAAAACCATGGTTTGTCAACACTAACCCCAAAACATCAATAACGATTAAAAATGAATTCAAATAACTACAATTAACCTAAAAATACCATTAACGAAATAACTTAAAATATCACTAACCGCAAAATGCTTTAACGAAATTATTTAAAGTACCGGTTAAACTAACAGACCCTAACTCAAAAATTTTAAATATCCTAGGGACCATCATTTACCTTAAAATACCACTAATGGCTGGTTTACATTATATGATTTTAGGTGTGATTTTGAAATCCAGCCTATATATTTTGCATGTGTACTTAAGCAAAATCATACCAAAAATCGTATAAACTAGCCATAACGAAATAACTTAAAAAGCCTTAAAATAATCAAACGAAATAACTTTAAATACCGGTAACTCTAAAACAACTTAACGAAATAACTTATTATACCGATAACCTTAAAATACCCTTACGAAATATTTATGAAATAACGTTATCCATTAACACTAAAGACTGGTTTACACTATAAGACATTCGGAAAGATTTTGCAACCTTGTCTGTATGTTTTGCAAAAATACTACCGAAAATCTTATAATGTAAACTGGCCTTAACCTTATGAATCGGTTGCCAACTCTGATAAAAAAACCCATAATGCATGTTAAAAACAAAAAAAAATCTAGCACCTTTTTTAGCACTTTTTATTTTGAATCTAGCACTTTCCAGCACTTTTTTTCGACGATCTAGCACCTTTCCGCATTTGTCTTATGGCAACACTGTACAGTAGGTTTAAATATTTGTCCATCTACTTCTTCTACTGCTTCTCTTAAAAATAAATGTGTTGATTGTAGTGAGAGCAATAACATACAAATGAACAGAAAATCTCTTGCTTCGCCTATTGCTAGTGTTAATTGTAAAGCTGATATTAATGTTTTTCCATCCACTTCTTCTGCAGCTTCTATTAATAATAATGATTTGCACAGTGGAGCTAGACGTACTAATAGTGAAAACTTTAAAAAAAATAAAAAAAAAGGAATATGATTAACAGTGAATTGAATGTTATTGTACAAAGAAAATGGGTGCATTTATCATCTTTTAATCCTTCTGTAACAGAAGACCAAATTAAAACTTATGTTGCTAAGCGAATTAAAGTTAATTTTGAGAATATAGCTTGTTTCAAGCTAATTAAAAAATATGTTAATTTGGATGATGTTATAAAAGTTAATTTTAAATTAGGTATTTATATGTTTATATATATAATGAACTTTTTAATCCTGCTATTTGGCATTCTAACATTAGAGTGCGTCATTTCAAAAATTTTCAGAAACCACGCCCAGTTCAATCGGTGAGTTAGTTGATATCGCAAAGAAACCTAATTGTTTACGTATATACTATCAGAATGTTTCGGGAATGAGAACTAAATCTTCCCAAATGATTGCTTTTACTTCTCAAATGGATTATGATATATATGTTATAGTCGAAACATGGTTAAATTCTAAATTTTATGATGGTGAATTTTTTAATTTAAATCATTTTCAAGTTTATAGAAAAGATAGGAATCCTGAAGCAACGGGCCGTTCTAGAGGAGGAGGAGTTCTGATTGCTGTAAAACGTTCTTTAAAATCTAATTTGTTAATGCTTAATAATAATAATCCTCTTGTAGATCAGTTAGGTGTGAAAATATCCGGTGTTCACAATAGTATTAATATAATTGCGTCATATATATCTCCTTACAGCAATAATGAACTTTACAATTTGCACTTTGAAAATATTATGCATTTGTATGAATCAGTTTCCAATGAAACTGAGTTATTTGTTATTATCTAATTTAACATGGTCATATATTCCAGGCAATGAAATTGAACTTTTACCTGGCAATGTTAATCATTTGAATGAAATTAATTTAATTGATTCATTCTTAAGCCTAAATTTGAGACAGATCAATAACATACCGATGTAATTTCTGGCATTTCTAATCTGAAGAATACTTTTGGTTGTGATTCAGATGGGTTATGTTCTTATTTTATAAAGAATTGCAGTTCATCAATTTTCTTTCCTCTTAAACTTATTTTTAATAAGTCATTTAGTTTGGGAATTTTTTTGGACAGATGGAAGTTTTCAATAATAGCTCCAGTATTTAAATCTGGTAATACATGTAATATTAGAAATTATAGACCGATATCTAAATTATCGGCGGTTTGAAAGTTGTTTGAACATTCAGTAATTTCTAAAATATCTTTTTTCGTTGAGCCTATAATTATTCAGAAACAACATGGTTTTGTACAGATCAATTTTGTGGCAGATCAGCCACTACTAATTTAGCAATTTTTTCTCAATATTGCATTTCAAATTTTGAGTTAGGACATCAGATTGATTCCATATATACTGATTGTTCCAAGGCATTTGATAAAATTCCTCACAACATCCTACTTGCCAAGTTGGATAAAATTGGTTTCCATTCAAGTGTCTTGTATTGGTTTGGCTCATATTTGAGTAATCGTATTTGTTCTGTCAACATTGATGATTTCTTATCTCTTCCTTATGTTGCTACCTCTGGTGTACCCCAGGGAAGTGTTTTAGGACCTCTATTTTTTATATTATATATGAATGATATCGCTTTTTGTTTTGATAACTCTAAATTTTTACTTTACGCAGACGATTTAAACATTTTTAATCGTGTTTGCAATTCTGTGGATGCATTGGAACTCCAAACCAGCCTTGATAAATTAGTTTCGTGGTCCGATCGTAACCAACTTCAATTTAATGTTGGCAAATGTTTTTATTTATGTTTTCACAGGAAAGTTTTAATAGTCTCTTTTAATTACTCAATTTATACCAAAATTATAAGTAAGGTATGTGAGGTTTTAGACTTAGGTGTAGTTTTTGATCAAAAGTTAATTTTTGTTTATCATATTAGATTATATTATCCATAAATCGTATGCTCTATTGTCTTTTGTGAGCAGAAATTGTCAGGATTTTAAAGATCCTTAGTTGGAATATGCGTCTGTTATTTGGATCCCTTTTAATGCTTGTCATATTAACCGTTTGGAGAGAGTTCAGAGAAGATTTACCAAAATTGCTCTTCTATTAATCTTACTGAACACGTACCCTATAATATTCGTTGCAATTTAATTAATTTGCAAACACTAGAGAATAGGAGGTCAATCCAATATTTTTTATTTTTATTTGATATAGTGAATTCAAATATAAAATGCCCTGATTTATTATCACTAATAAATTTTAATGTAATAATAATTTTATGTTTAAACTTTATTTGATTAATTTGTTTTAGTTTTTTAATTGTATTTTTAGCGAGTAGTCTGTAAGGATCATTGTTATCCATAGACTTTATAAAATAAAGAAATGAAATAAAATGGAACTATGCTGTACATTATTTGAAAACGACTGCGGTAAATTATCAACGTTGGCTTATGCCATTCCCATACAAATTTGGCATTAGAAACGTTGAAATCTTAACACCAAACGTTGGCTAATGTCAGTTTTATATAAAAAAGACATAAGCCAACTTTGACATGTTGCCGCTCAAACTCAGAGACTATTAATTATAATGATAGGGAATTAAAACTTACACTACTCACCGATAGAGGGCGCTGTAATTTAGTATTACCTGAGCAGCTATTTAGTATCAGTTTAGTATCAGCTGAGCCTATATTTAAAACTGAAAAACTGTTGAAAACTGCTCAAAATAAGAAAAAACCAATCGCGGAATATATTCAAATAATAAAAATTGAGATACATATCCGTTTGTTTTTTGCTTTATTGTTTGTTATTATTTAAATTTAAATAAAAAAAGAAAATTGTCAATTTTTTTTAACAAAGTGCCATGTAGTGATAACGATGTTTTTATAACTTTTTTTTTTTGGTGATGCCATACCCCTGCTCAAACACAGCTAATATATCCAGTTATAGTTTACTTTTGTAAAGTAACTTATAGTGAAATTTTATGTAAAATATTTTTCTCATACAAACTAATCCCCTAAAATCCAGGGGAGCAACATTTGAGCTCCAATTCTGAATAAGTACGAAATTAAACCTTAAACACATTTTAAGTTTTGACTTATTTCTGGCATTGAAGTTAAATTTCCAACTTTGATATATTCAGAGACTTATAGTAGAATATCATGATAAATATTTTTGCGGAATATTTTAAACCTCTAACTCTTCACCTTACGGGTCTTATTTGTTTCTTTTTAAAGAGGGGCAAAAAAGTATCTTTAATTTTTGAGTTAGAGGGTTAAAATATTTCACAAAAATGTTCCTCGTTTATGTTTTACATGAGTTCGGTGAACACAGCCTATATATATAAAATGGAAGTTTCACATGACCTCCTGTGCCGATTCACAATAAATATTTACATTTAAAGGAGAAAAATATCTGGCCCTCAAAAAACATAGGGCCAGACGTAAACTTTTAAAATCCGATCCACATACATATATGTGGCCCTTCTACCAGAATCAGTTGTCAGAACCTTGTTATTTTAAAAAAAAAATTGATTTTGTTGTACAGTGTAATTTTGTTTTTTCTTTTAAAATAGGATTTTTTTAAATAAAATTTAATTTGGGATTTTAAATTTTTTGCGGAGATTTTTTGCGATATTTGCGAAGTAGTGATATGAGCTAAAACTTTTCTGGCAACACTGATGAACATATACAAAATAAAGAAAATAATAAAAATAAGTATGAGACAGATACAACTCTGTATATTATTTATCTCAGTATTTATATTACATAACCCGGTGTCTTCAAATGCAATAAATTATATGATATGAAATGTCAAAACCATTGCAGCGAAACGTCAAAATGATATCAATTGCAGAGTGGTGGAGAACACTTGACCATTTCATGGATAAGAAATATCATAGATTTTTCTTCGAAAAACATCAAATTTTAAGAAACATTAATGTTTACCGACAAATAATAAAAAACTAAACTCTTTTCCATTCCTTTTTACCAAATTTTTTGTTGTTTTTCTATTACAAAATTAAAATGAAAACTAAAAGTGACATTTGATCTCTGGCATCATTGCAAGATCCGATGGCATGTCAGCGATATCATGATATTGCAATAAAATTGAAATTGAGTGTCTTCACTTGAGGTGAGAGCATTTTGACAATTGCTTGCTATCATTTTATTGCATGTCAAGACACTAGGTAAATATCATTTTTCAGAAATAAGTATTTTTTTCTTCGGTTAGCTGCGTCAACAACCAAAAACATTTGCAATCAGCAAAAAATTGAACTAAAATTTTGTAGATTTAACAGCATTTTTTTGCCGTTTTCATTTAGCTGATATTTAGCAAACACACATTGCTGATTTTAGCAGTTTTTCTGCAAGATAATTTTTAACCAATATCATAAAAATAGTTTATGAGGAGGAGGAAAGATTGTGTTTGTGGACATTGAACTTGAATTGATTAATAATGTAATTCTCAAAGAAGACCTTTGCGGGAAGTTTTTTCTTACATACACACAGAGAAATTCGGTTACATCTACCAAAATAGGTTGGTGCAACTGAATATTGGTTATCACAACATAATTCGGTATATAAAAACTGAATTTTAGTTGTAATAACCAAAATATTTAGGAATCACATTCCAATATGGTTTCACCAACCGAATTTATTGGTTGCAGCAACCAAAATAGGCTTAGCAATTCGGTGGGCAATTTTTTCCTGTGTGTACGGCAAGTTCGACAGATAAACGAATTTTCCGTGTAATATGCTGTGCGATTCACCGGAAAGCCTCAAAAACGGATGTGATCTGCTAGATGTATAATTTCAATTAGCACAGTAGAACTGCCCTTATAGTAGTTTCTATAGAATAGTATAACACACTCCATATTTCTATGATGATCCAATGAATCAAAGGAATATGATGACGTAATATGATCGACAAGCACCGATGCACTTATTTTAATGTGGTCCATAAGCTTCAAATTATACTTTGAAGTTCTTGCCCAAAAATTATAGCTGTGTTCCATATTTGGTCGAATATGGATGATAAAGATAGCAAAGCAGACGCGGTGAAGAACTTAATAGAGCGGTTTCAGAAATCAAGGCACTTGAATAATTCTTTTGACACTTGTAAAGCATGCTAGTTCCAAAAGTTATCGCACTGGATTTCCATAGACAGAAGAACATTAAGGGTATACGATTCTTCAATAGCAATACCAAGAACCATATATAACTAGGAGATGCAATCACTATCGGATCATATATTGGATCGGGCAGAAAATTATGACCTTGTCAGACAACGCCAAATTTTCTCTGATAACTCTGACAACGTCATAATTTTCTGTCCGATCCGATAGCGATTGCATCTCCTAGTTATACATATATCCTTCTTGGCAATACCACCCATATGTACTGTCTATATGACTCCTTGTGAATTCATCTATAGTTTAGTATTTTATCTTTTGGTATAGTATTTATTCAAAACATGATGTTATGTTAAATGCGTACATCATTTAGCATCATTTTCGAATAATAAATGAATATGGATAGGTTGAACAATGTGTTTGTGTGGATATAAAAGCCTAAATGTTTATAAACAACATATTTATAGAAAATTACTTACATTAGTTAAACAAAATTCAGATGCATTTTAAAATTAATCCATATACAAAAGGGGATTTATATAGCCATATTAGATTAAAATAACATTCATTTACTTATATCGTATTTGTTTTAATATGAAATAACTAATTTTATTGAAAGTTTAGTTTTCTCTAATGCATTTAAATATGTATGTTCATTTCCAAATATTTAGGTTACAAAGCGTATTTACTTATAAACCTATATTACACAATTTTAATTAAATAACTGCCGTTTAGAAATATTTTCTTACAACACTCACAACTTCATGTAAAATTATTCAAAAGTATTTACGAAATTAGTACAACACTTGAATAAGAAAATCAAATTTTTGATTTCTTTATTTAACATTTTGGCATAAGTACAAATTAAAACGTTCAGTTGTCAACGAGAACATTCACGCTTTTGTTGACATTTTGTTATACAAAAATATTTATTTATTATTTACATTATACTTGGCTAAAGTCAAATTCTATGCAATTGTTGACAAAATACTTGAAAAACAGCCAAAAGAAATACGTATTATGAAAATAATATAAATTTTGTTTAAGACATTTACATTTTTGAAAGTGGTTATGACAAATTGTGTTTCAAAGTAACTAGTTTAAAAACCCGATACTTCGTAACTGGAGGTTTTAAAAATCTAAATATTTATATTTAGAAGAAAATTTAATTCTGTTCTCTAACATATTACATATTTTACATTTAAGGTTTCCTGCCGTTTCAGTAGGTTTTTGAGTTATTTTTTCACTTTGCAGTCCCATTTTTGCCACGTTCCTGCAGAAAATTGCAAAAAGTAACTCATCAGTGAAGAAGCTAATATTTAAGGAAGAAGAACCTATATTTAAGGAAGAAGAACCTATATACAATATCTCAATTTCCTATCTCCGGTACACGGTGGTACATTTTTAGAGAAGGCGGCCAAAAATCAATTTTTTTGTAACCGATTTTAAAATCAATTAGCTCATTTTAAAATAGACACCTTAGAACCTATGGAGCCAAAAAATCAAGACTAAATTTTTACTATTTCATAGTGAAAGGGTAACCCAAAATACCTTTTTCCTGTTTTTTTGTAAAGTTATAAATTTTTTCAAAGATATTAACTTCGGAATAATTTTGTTTAATTATCCGTTAAATATATTCTTAGCATGTATAAAATTTTTTATTCTACATTACTCAATTTAACGAAAATTTTCGCCTTTATTGGAGCATGACTAAAGTAGATCAAAACGGTTTTTATATTTCCCGATAGGCCATATTCCCCTCTAAAAATACATATCAAATATTTCTGGGCGAAAGTGGGCGCGGAGGAGCTAAAGCCATTTTTTTTTTGATAAAAGTTAAAATTTTTTTAAGTTGTTTTCGAATTTCATAGAAACTTGCTATCCCAGTGTAGAAAGGGTAATAACATATCATTATTTTTTGGAATACCAGTAATGACACCCACTTACCTTCTACATTATTTTAAAACATATAATAATGAGTTACTGATAATGACTTATTTTTATCATTATTCCAAATAAAAAATAATTTTCTAGATTTTTTTCAAAATTTTTTGAAATCTATCCCAGTGTAGAAAATCATTACCAGATATGTGGTTATGTAACTACATACTTGGTAATGGTAGCTAGTTACTTTTGTTATTACATTTCTTATTACCTTTATATGGCGATGTCAATTTTATAAAAAAAAATATTTTTTATTGTTTTTTAATTTAAAATAAAATTTGCTGGTACGGGAATCAAACCTGGGTCTACAGATTGCCAGTCAATAGCTCTACCATCTGAGCTATATCGACATGTAATATTTAATAGATAAAAATATAATTGACCTGCTGCACACAAGTAAGCTTACTCGCCAACATATAAAAAATCAAAAAATATGTGGTTACACATATTCTAACCAGTGTTTAAAAAATATTGACTCTAAAACTAGATTTCAAAAAATTTTCAAAAAAATCTAGAAAATTATTTTCTATTTGAAATAATGATAAAAATAAGTCATTATCAGTAATTCATTAATATATGTTTTAAAATAATGCAGAAGGTAGTCCAAAAAATATTGATATGTCATTACCGTTTCTACACTGGGTACTTGATATTAAATACATAATGCACACATTTTTAGGTCGAGGGCGTATGATGAATATAAGTGATTAGAAAATATTACGTATACGTATTGTATAGGGTTGGAAATAGGGATGCCAATCGGGATTGATATTTAAAAATCCCGGGATTTTCGGGACTACGGAATTTTTCGGGATCCCGGGATTTTACGGGATTTCGGGATTTAAATTTTCCTTTATTTGTAAAAATTTTTATGTTATGTAACTAATTTTTTTATAGAATAAAGCGTTTTATAAATTTTTAATAGTTGTTAATTAATAATGTGGTACATTTTATGAATATTGAAACATCTTAGTCAGAAATTGACAGTGGTACAAAAAATCAAGTACTTGCATACCACTGGGTAATCGCGATGTTAAAAATGACTGGCAGAACACTCATTTGGGTCGCTTTGCCAGCGTTTGCAAAAATCGTTTTGCCAGTATTTGTTTTACAAAACATCACGGCAGGGCAAAAAAAAAGATACATATGAACTTTTTTTAAATTTTATTTTGGAAAATATAATTCCAAACCACCTTTTTATTGGTTTTGGCAGCGTTTTGCCAAAGTTAAAAATTTTGTTTCTCCAGTACTTTTCCGGCGCTTTTTGAACTGCCGGTCCTTTTGTCTATTGACGTTATCATATTGGAAATGGGAAAGCAATTTTTGTCAGTACTTGTACCTGCCTGTTAAAATACCTTTACATCGCTTTCCCGTTTGTATTTTTCTGGCTGGGATAATATATGAAGGCCTGTCATTAAGTACACTTGCGCCCAGTATTTTGTAAGCAGATTTTAAAACAGATTCGTTGCGATAACCTTGCCCACTAAATCGTGTAGTTACAGCAACAAAGTTATTTGGTTATCGTTATCAAATGTTTTCATGGAAGAATTCAAACTTACAGTCCCAGCCAAAACTTACAGTCCCAGTTTCAGAAATCGATTTTCGCTTGGAAGAACAAATCGGTAAAATAACAAACAAACTTGGTTTTTCGCATGTATTACTCAAAAACTTAATATTGTTTACCAAAATTTCAAATTTTTCTGCAAAGTCTTTGCATAGTTTACTCGAATAATCTACTTAATTTATAATTTTACCAATATCTTGGCATCAATTTCTTATCAATATGAGAAAATTCAAGAAAAAACGTAGGTAATCTAAAATTGCTCACTTTGTTTATTTGCGTTTATATTAATATTAAAAAATAAGAAAATCCCGGAATTTTTGAAAAATAATCCCGGGATTCGGGATTTTGCCAATCCCGAAAATCCCGGGATTCGGGATTTCCCGTTTGGCATCCCTAGTTGGAAACCAATTCATAGCGTTAGTGATAATTAGGGTTTGGTATTTCGCAGACTATTTAATTTCCCGGGAAAGGGAAATGAAAAGGTTAAATTTTCCATGTACATATAGAAAAATTGAGGAATCTCACTTATTGTTGCAATATTTTTATAAAAGATCATTTTGATGAAGTTTAATGATTTATAATGAATGATAATTTTATTTTATTTATTTTTTTTATTTATTTATTTTGTAGAATTGCTCCATACACAAGACAGTATGGAACTGAGGATAGGTAAATTTATGAAAATCATTAATCAATTAATAAGTTAATAACTAATTCAAAATTTTTATATAAAATACAAAAAACAATTAAACAATTACAATTAAACAATAAATGTAAATATAAAAAAAAATCAAATTAAATAATTAAGTCATATCATATCAAATAATTATTTTTTCAAATTGTTATGCCGAAAACAGTTTAAAAATATTTTCTTTGAATTTTCGTGCGTTACTTAAAAATTGCGTGCTATGGGAGAATTACTGCGAATATGTAGAAATGCCACTCCGAAATTAAAATTTTGTATCCAAATGATCTAATTCGTTTTCCCCTGCTTATATCTGAAATACAAAGTCTGCTGTACAGATGATCAGGGGTATGGGTATATATTATTTTATGTAAGAAAACTAAAACTCTTATGTTTAGTAGATTATCCAAAGAAAGCCCATATAGCTGAGATGAAAACAATGATACACTAGAACGCCTATTAAGTCCATACACGTATCGGATTATGTTGTTAAATGTAACGTTCAGTTTCCTTTTACTAGTTGTATCACATTTAGCAAATAGCTCACAACCATACAGTAAAACCGGCATCAGATAAGTTTTAGCAAGTAGTATTCTTATACTCATAGGTTTACAATGCTGGGTCCGCCAAAGAGTTCTAATCATAGAGAATGTGCGACCACAAGCATAGTTAATGTGGTTCGACCACGAAAGAGTGTCATTAAAAAAAATTCAGAGATTCTTAGCAGATTTTACTATTTCAATTTGTTGATTATTTACAAATATTTTGGATATAATATTTAGTTTGGCAAGTCGCTTTTGAATTACAATGCATTTAGATTTTTTCGGATTTATTCCTAAACCGTTTGCCGTTGCCCATGTATAAATACGATCGAGTTGCTGAATAATAGAAATAATACACTGGTCAATTAACCCTCTAACCGGCAAGCCCGCCTCCAGGCGGGGTATATTAAATTGACCAGAAATGCGCCAAAGGGGTTTTTTATAATAAGAAATTATACTTTTTCAACAGAAAACAAAATTTATAAAAATTTTTGGGAAGAATTTTTTTGTATACAATGCACGGTTTGGAAGCGAGAAAGTGTCAAAGATAAAATTTCGTAAAATTTCAAAAATTAAATATTTTAAAATAACCAAAACTTTCAAAAATCTTAAAAACATATTTAAATTGACTAAAACAATTGATAGTGACCACGAAGTGAGATTGGAGCTTAAGCTACTCAAAAAGTTCCTTACTTTGGTCCAAGGACGCACAGGATTCCATAAGGACACCTTTAAAGGACATCGCCTTAACTTCAAAACGAATAGACTGATTTTTCTGAAATTTGGTAAAACGATCATATTTGGTATAGGTAGCAAAGTTTATAAGTTTGAATAATTTAAATTGAAGTTTTGGTGCGTTTTCGCTCAATTTCGCGTTTTTCGAAAAACGAAAATCGCTACATCCTCTTAAGTAACAGCACAAAAAATGTAATTTTTTTATTGCAATTACATCTTGGCAAGAGAAGTAATTTGTGCCTAAATCTAGTAATTTTTATGCGCTAGTTTTCGATATTCACCCTTAAACTATCTTGGCCCATATCGCCTAAAGTAGGCAACGAAAAAAAATTTTGTAGAAGAACTTATTGTTTATTTTTCGTGAGCAACACATGGTATAAATTTCATTGCAAAAAAGCTTAGGCCGGTTAAAGGGTTAAGGCATTAATACAACTGGTATAAAGTTGAACGTCATCCGCGTACATTCTTACATTACAATTTGTTAAAATGCCTGGGAGGTCATTAGAGTACAGTGAGAATAATAGTGGCCCAACAATGGACCCCTGAGGTACTCCTCTTGCCACAGACAGTGCCTTGGATTTCCGGATTCCAGTTTCAACATACTGATATCTGTTACGTAAGTATGTTGACAATAACTGAGCAGCGGTCGAAGAGAAGTTAAAAAAAAATGATTAAGTTTGTAACAAACAATGTTATGATCCACGGTATCAAATGCTTTTGAATGATCTAAAAGTATCAAAAATGATGATAAGGTTGCATTTTATAATAAATAACAAATTTAAAAGATAAATGTAAAAATATAAAATATATCATATAAACTCGTAAATCCCTTGTAAACCTTGTATAAATATAAACCAGGGTTGGTTACCGAAACGAATAGCGGTAAGGGTAACGGTAACGGTATTTAATTTCATTTGTTTCGGTAACGGTAAAGGTAACGGTATTTAAGACTGTTTCGGTAACGGTATACCGTTTTCGAAACAGCAATACCGGTACGTACCGGTATTATAAATTATGTTAAAAACATATAAAAACAAGTAAAAACTTAACATATATTTAATTTTACGTGTTAAAAATACATATTATAAGCTTTAAATTCAATGCTGGTAGTTTTAATAACTAAAATTATTATCGATAAATTTTTTTGTAGAAAAAAAAACTGAAAATTATTACAAAATGTCAAAAAACTTTCATTTTTATATAATTTAATAAATACCGGTAAAATACCGGTAACTTCCCATAAAAATAACGGCAACGGTAACGATAATGGTATTTAGAAATTTTTTTAGAGGTATTGGTAACGGTATTCAATTTGAAACAGTATTTTAGCGATAACGGTATTATAACGATAACGGTAACCAACCTTGATATAAACCATATTTTTTATGTATGGGGTTTGACATTAAACTCATAAACATACCAGGTTTACACCGTTTACGGGTAGAATACGAGTTTGTATGAAACCCCAAATATATTTTATATATTATATATATACTATGTATTGTATAATATAAACATCATAAATATGTATTTAATATATAAACGAAAACTTACAGAAAATATATTAAATTTTTTTATAAAATATCTAAACCTTTTGCCAAAAATTTGTTCATGGTCCTTAGTGTCAAACTTTTAAATTCGTGTTCAGTTTTTGTGATAGTTTATTTTTTCAGTTGTTTGAAAAAGCTTATGCTTTGATTGCAAAAAACTTTAATTACAAACCACAAAAATTTATTTACTTTTTCATATAAAATTAATTGAATAAACATTGTTGCAGTGGCGTGTCTGCTGATATGAAAACAGGAAATAGGAGTGATATATTTTCAATAAAAATGTTCCAAACGTTTGACAACATTTTTCACCTTTCATTAAGTTTAGATAAATAACTTAACATAAAACCACGGAGTTTCGTTAACAAAATGTATATAATTATTTTTTTTTTTTTTCATAAAACCCATAGCTTTTGTTAGTTGTAAATTTATTCCCCTCATGTTAATTATTTTGTTGTTGACCTTTTTGTCTATCAGTATGAAAACACTCAATCACATTTTCATTTTAACTAAAAAAGTTTAAAACAATAATATCAACAAAAAAAAGCGAATACAATGATGCTTATCACATTTATGCGCCAATAAATACAAATCAATTTAACAAACTGGAAAGAAAAACAAAAAATAATACGAAAAAAATAACAACAAACAAAATTCAATTGTTAAATAAAATTTTAACATATAAAGGAAAATATATTCAACAATTGAATTTGTAAATAAAATTACAAATGATAAAAACTTGTACCAAATCAAATTATTTAAAAAGAATTTAATATTTAAGTTAACCCAATAATAAAAACACTTTTCCACTATCATAATTTCAACTAAACTGAAAATGCTGTTGTCAGAATCCTTACTAAGTTATCCCTACCCGATTTTGGTTGTCACACACCAATTTTAGTTGGAATAGCACAAATGATTTGATTACATCCAAATTCGATTGGAACAACAAATATTTTTGATGTGTTTAATTAATATTGTGATTCTTCCGTGGTTTCGTTGTCTTTTTAAATTTTTTATAGAAAAAATGGAAGATTTTAACTACTATCTACATTTTAATTATTTTTTGTTTAAATTTACCCAAATTATAGTAGGGAACTGAACGCGGTAATGCCGAAAGTCACTTAGACTCGCTTTGGATTCCACCATTGAATTTATTATATCCTACACCACTACGAAAACATGGTCTAATCCCAGCAAGCATGGCAATACGAAGAATTTTCTCCGAGCATATCGCCAGGAAGAAAACATTTATTGCCGGCAATATCAATTTCGTATTGCGGAAGTTTCCTCCATCGGGAACAACTGTTACCCAAAAGCAATACTTCCAGGCAATACAAAAGCAATAACCCACGAACATAAATTGGCGATATCGTTTATCACATGAAAGATAAAAAGGTGATATCGCTAAACAAGAACCTGCAAGTCGTAATGGGATCCAGGAATGGGCCAAACGAGGAATTATAATGGAGAAAGGCTCATTTACTTGTGCGTTCGACACCTAATATTTATTGACGGTACTCAATTTATTCATAAGAATATCCGCAAGTATACCAGCGAGTCCAATGACGGAATCACGGATAACCAGATTGATCACATTATGATGCCTGACCTTCCTTTTAGACGTAAGAACAAGACGTAACGCAGATGCTGACACCGATCATCAACCCTTGATGGGCACTTTTAAAATTCGCCCAGCCGCTATTCACTCACAACGAAATGCTGTAAAATTTAACATGAACCGTCTTCTTCGAAACCCGGAAGTGGCTAACCGCTATAACTTTACTCTCAGGGAAGCACTTCTCTAAAATATCAATTAAGCACCAAGCTGGTCAGATACTGCTCAAAAGTGTTGTCAAACCTGTAAGTCAATTCTAGGCATTGAAAGGAAGAATCATAAACCATGGATAAGTGAGGATTCGTAGGATGAAATAGCTAATCGGAGACGGCTGAAAAAAACGGTCCCACAGTCCAAAACATAGAAGAAACACTTGTTGCGAAGAAAAATTACAGATTATCTAAAAAATCTGTAAAGAAATTAGTTGCTGCTGACCGCAAACTCCACTTTAGTACGAGTAGCATTGTATACAATGTATACATCCTCTATAGAGGATGCCAAAAACGCAGCATACATCGGCAGCATGCATGGCTTCTACAACGCTATAAAATGTCTTGGAGGCAAGAACATCAAATATCTATGCTACAAAGTCGAGATGTCACCACAACAGAAGAAAAATTACAACGATGACAAGTATTTTTCTGTTCTTCACCAGTAGCTAACAATTCTGATTTTAATATAAACATCTGCTCCCGCCAACATACAATGAAACTTTTGTAACGTTATTTAAGCTCTACTCAAAAAAATAAGTTAGTAGAAAAATTAGTAAAATGTCTTGTATATCAAGTGTACTAGTTTTCAGCAATTTTTTTTCCCTGAAATTCCGTTTACAGCAAAAATTTTTAGTTATATTTGTTTAGCACTAAACCAATTTTGAACTAATGTTTTACTAATTTTTACTAATAATTAAGAATTGTTCTGATAACCGCATTTATAGCGTGGACGACAATCAGATAGACAAAATGTAGATGTCGTAGCTTATGTGGATGTAGTGCAGACAACGGAAATGATAACTAAAAAAACAACTACACAATTTCTGATTTTCAGCAAACACCTTTTGCTGAAATTGCCAACTTTTTTTCAAGCACGCCCCTGACTAAAAATTTGTTGACACAGCAACATTTTTTGCTGACTTTACTGACTTTTTCTTTTGAGTCTAAAAGACTCCAAATCTTACGGACCCGATATAGTTCAGGCTAATGGCGCTGCTCCCATTTCCGAGTTGCTTATCCCAATAAT
Organism: Leucophora obtusa; assembly: GCA_949987735.1. NCBI lineage: Eukaryota > Metazoa > Arthropoda > Insecta > Diptera > Anthomyiidae > Leucophora > Leucophora obtusa. The sequence goes on along the minus strand of OX465295.1, from coordinate 304,480,229 downwards.
TCAATCTACATGGTCGAGCAATAAAATCCCGGATTCATGGAAAGCTCGTGTTATTGTCACACTCCCCAAAAAAGGTAAATTTAGCTACTGCAATAACTGACGCGGAAAAACCCTACTGAATGCTATAAATAAGGTAATGGCTCTTATACTGTTGGTAAGAATCACACCTACAGCTGAACCACTCCCTCGTCAAGAGCAACCAGGGTTTAGGACTGGTCGATTATGTTCGGACAACATTAACAACATCCATATCATAAGAGAACAGACTGAAGAATACAACAGCACTTTCCATAGGCTATTCGTAGATTTTGAACGTGCCTTTAATACTGTGTAGATCCGCAATCTGGGCGGCCCTTAGAGGCAAAGGTGTACCAGAAAAATTTATCGACCTCATTCGTGAACTATACGATGGTGTCTCCTACACTATTCCTTATTCTACTAGATGGAGTAATGGTGAAAACCAACATCTATGCAATAAATGGTATACGCTGGAACCTATATGAATATCTAAATGACATTGACTATGCGGATGATTTGTGTTTGTTTGCTCACCGCTTTGAAGATATCAAACAGAACCTTATTTTCCAGAAATTCAAGAAAATTCAGTCTCATGATCAATAAAAAAAACAAAACTGATGGGTATTGGTACAAGCGCTTGTTAATGAATGGAAACCTTATTGAAAATGTTGATTTTTTTGCTACCTTGGCAGTCGAATAAGAAAAAACGGTGGTTCTGAAATGCGTATTGCTGATGGTATTAATAAAGCTAGAATTGTATTTCATGCGTTACATAAAGTCTGGCGTGCCAACAATACAGTACACTAACGGTGGGTCTCATACTTCAGGTTTAAACTTTAGTTAATAGTTAACCCAAAAATTTGTTGATGTTTTGTGTACATTTTTTTCACAGTTTCTTTTGTTAAAAGTTAAAGTTAAACCTGCAGTATGAGACCCACCGTAAAATAATAAAGTACAGTAGACTAACATAATAAAGTACAGTACACTAAAATAGTAAAACACAGTACACTAAAATAATAAATTACAGTACACTAAAATAGTAAGGTACAGTACACTAAAATAATAAAATACACTAAAATAATAAAGTACAGTACACTAAAATAGTAAGGTACAGTACACTAAAATAATAAAATACAGTATACTAAAATAATAAAATACAGTACAATAAAATAATAAAGTACAGTACACTAAAATAATAAAGTAGGGTACATTAAAAAAGTAAAGTACAGTACACTAAAATAATAAACTACAGTACACTAAAATAGTAAAATATACTACACTAAAATAGTAAAGTACAGTACACTAAAATAAAGAAGTACAGTACACTAAAATAGTAAAGTACAGTACACTACAATAATAAAGTACAGTATACTAAAATAATAAAATACAGTACAATAAAATAATAAAGTACAGTACACTAAAATAAAGAAGTACAGTACACTTAAATAGTAAAGTACAGTACACTACAATAATAAAGTACAGTATACTAAAATAATAAAATACAGTACAATAAAATAATAAAGTACAGTACACTAAAATAATAAAGTACGGTACATTAAAATAGTAAAGTACAGTACACTAAAATAATAAAGTACAGTACACTAAAATAGTAAAATATAGTATACTAAAATAGTAAAGTACAGTACACTAAAATAATAAAGAACAGTACACTAAAATAATGAAGTATAGTGCACTAAAATAGTAAAGTACAGTACACTAAAATAACAGAGTACAGTACACTCAATTAGTGAAGTAAAGTACACTAAAATAATAAAGTATTGTACACTAAAATAATAAAGTACAGTACACTAAAATAATAAAGTACATCACACTAAAATAGTAAAGTACAGTACACTAAAACAATAAAGTACAGTACACTAAAATAGTAAAGTACAGTACACTAAAATAATAAACTATAGTACACTAAAATAACAAAGCTCAGGATATTCAACTATAGTATCAAATCATTATTGCTCTATAGCTGCAATACCTGGAGCACTACCCAATCAACCCAAAATCAGCTTCAAACGTTTGTTAACCGCTGCCTTAGACAGATCGGGTACATCTTCTAGCCACGTTGGGTGACTAGTGAGCAACTTTGGTTTTTGGATAAGTGCGAACCAATTGATATCGAATTAAAGCGACGGAAGTGGTCTTGGATAGGCCATATTTTACGCAGACCAGCTGGCGAAATTACCAGATCATCTCTAGACAGGAATCCCTACGGCCATCGGCGACATCGCCATCAACGCAACACCTGGGTAAGGATGACGAAAAGGGAAATTAACAGCTACAACAAGACATGGGGACAAATCAAGTCTCTAGCGAATGATCGTGCCAAATGGAGAGAATTTACAGCGCCCGATGTTTATTAAGAATTTTTACATAAATTAATAAATTTGTTAAAAGTTATTATTTATATAAATATAGGAAAAAAATAGAAAATATATAAAAATGGGCATATTCACACGGTACAACATGTCGCAACTATGAAAATATATTGACGAAATTTAGCAATTTTAGTTAAAATTGGGTCATGTTTAGACCTCATACCCATATAAAGGTCCCCCCCAAAATTGGCTTGTTCGCATGCCACAGATCGCAAATATTAAGATATTTTAATGAAATTTGGTACCTCAAAAGGATGAAGACTATATATTTTGGTTTAAATCGGTCCATGTTTAGACCTTGTGCCCATTAGGGTGACCGCAAAAAATCGTTGTCGGAATTTTGTTCGTCTGGATATTGAGAAATTTGAGCTCGATTGGAGTATGTTAACCCGTGCCGCTGAGGGCTCAAAGTTTGAAATACGATTTACAAGGCGAAAACATCACTTTTTTGGTGAGGTCGCAAATACGAAGTAGTTCAATGAAATTTGGTACGCCAACCAAAATCTGTTCAAGGACAAAGCCTGTTGATTCTAGATATAATAGGCCAATATTTTAGTTTATCGCCCTGACTATATTTCCGATTTTCTCTTAAATATACCTAACATTAGGTTAAACCAAAATTTCTTATCATTAGTTTATGTTTTTATAATTTTACAGGCAAACGTGTGACACTAGTACATTACAAACATTGGTTGGCTTTTAACCAGACTCCCCTGCAAACATTTGGAAGATATCTTCCAAGAAGATACTAAAGCGATATCTTCTATTTTTCATTTGAATGAAAATAATCAAATAGTATTTTGAAATTGTTTTCCTTTTATCATTTGGAAGATATTTTGGAGATATTTGTTAAAAACAATTTAAAAACAAAAGTTTTAACAACATCGATATCACTAGATGGCACTTTGTTCAAAAAATTGACAATTTTCTTTTTTTATTTAAATTGAAATAATAACAAACAAAAAAGTAACACAAAAAAGGAATTCTCAAATTTTATTAGTTGAGCATATTTTGCGCTTGATTTTTTCTTATTTTGCGCAATTTTCAGCAATTTTTGAGTTTTTAAATATAGGCTCAGCTGATACTAAATTGGTACTAAATAGTTGCTCAGGTGATACTAAATTTTTGCGCCCCCTACCGGTGAGTAGTGTAAGTTTTGATTTCCTATCACTATAACTAATAGTATCTGATTGTGGCAATATTACATTTTTATCATCTGAAAGATAAAGACAATTCGTTTAAAATTTTGAAAATGTCGGAAAAAATAATACAAAATTTGTACAAAAAAAATTATAAGAAATATGGAAAGCAAATTCGTCGAAAAATTGAAGATTTTGTGCGCAGAAAAAACCGGGTATGATGGCAACAAGGTAACTAATATTTTTGTCAATGGATTGTGTATGCAGATATTCTTTTTCAGAGTTAAATTTCATAATGAAAAATATAAATCGTTTAGTTTGCTTCGAGGAGTTAATTTCGCGATATCACCTTTTTATCTTCCAGGTGATAAATTAGCAACATACGATTATCTAGCGATATCGCCGATTTATCAGTCAGAAGTTTCGCTTTCGTATTGCTTGGAAGTATCGCTATAGAGAGGACATTTACTCCCGAAAGGGGGATCTTCCGCAATAAGAATATGAGTAATGCCATAATAAAGTTTTTCTTCCAGGCGATACGATTGCGAAACATTTTCGTATTGTAATGTTTGCAGGGTGGTGTAGGGTATTATATCCCAGCAAAAAATGAGATGGCGATATAATAGAAAAAGCACAACAATTCATGATCTAGATGTACTTCTTTTTTAAGATAAACACTAATGATTTTAACGTTGAGTTGTGATGGGAGAGGAAAACTCCCAATTCAACATTTATTCCGTACTTTTAGAACGAGTGCAAAGGAATCTCTTTTTTACCAATTAAAAGTTCAAAAAAATTCGTCCCAAAAAAATTGTTTTTCTTTTCTTTAACAAAAGTTTTTTTATTACCGCCACAGGGTATTTAACTTGCGACCTCATTTCTAGTCTAAGTCTACCGCTGAGCTATTCTTTGATTTGAAAGAATCATAAAAACACCACTTTGTCATTACGAGATATTGTGATTTATTCTCTTCAATAGAAGTACTTTCTAAACAAGTGCAAAAGGTGCACTGCAATTCATTATTGTTTTCATACTATTTCCATTTTTTATTTTATATACATACTTAAGTGCTTTTGTGGATGTTGTTCAGAAGTAATTCTAAAAAAGCTGTTAAAATATACTAACGCATACTTTGGAACCAATGAAAGGAGGGATTTTTTGAGGTGGTTCAGAATTACTTCTAAAAAAGCAGTAAACATATGTGGTGTAACGATTTCATTTGATTTGTATTTACCAACACTATCATTTTTGTGTACTTAATATTTTTACGTTACACAACACAGTCAATTGTTGTGCTAGATTGTTCTCGAACAGACGCTTCGTGTTCGTGTTAAGTAAAATTAAAAAGTTAAAGTTTTTGTAATTAGAATAAGTCTTTTGTAAGTCTTAATAAAATTAATAAAATAAATTTAAATTAAACAACTCGCTACACATACACTAATGGATACTTGTGAAGCAGTGAAAGAAGTAGTTTTGAAAGCATTACTTCCAATTTATTTTGCTGGGTATTTACATGATACGTATAAGTAATATTTAATTAATATTAAGTATACGTTATAGACAAAAAAATATTAACTTAATGAGGGCATTTCAAAACGTATATGATAAATAAAAAATTTATAAAAAAAAGTATGAAAAAATTTCATCTCTTAGTCTTTATAAACTCCACCATGAAGCGTAGATATTAGTTTTTAAAATGCTGAAATACAAAGTAACATTTTCAACAATACTTATATATTTGAACAACTTTGAGTTGCTTTGACTTTAGATTTTTTTAAATGTTCATAATTTTTTATCATAAATTACCAGCGGAAGTTGTTCATTTGCAAAATTTAAATAGCGAAAAGCTAAAGGAAATTATTAACGTCTATTTCCGTTATGGCGGCAAAAGTATACGCAAGAAAATTTTAAAAGGCAATAAACTTTCAAAGGATGCAAGAAAATATAAGCACCATAAAAATCTTTAAACAGAAACATTTCTTAAATTCAATATTATACCATATATTCGAAAAATGTTTAAATCAAAGGTTTGTCTAATTTAGTATTTTATAACATCTTCTAAATGTCTCTTATATTAACTCTTTTAAAAATAACTATTAACATTATTAGTTTCAATTTTTTTAGAACTTAATCAGGAATTGTGTTTTTGCTTCTTTTCTTATTTTTTTTTTTTAATAATAGCTTATACGAAACTAACAAAGTTCTTTGACTTTCTAAACGAATAGTTATTTTAAATTTTTTGAAGTCTATAAATCTTTGCCTACGTTTCATTAACTAAAGTACATACTAACAAAACATTTATTATGCATGGTTCAAAGAACAGAATAAAGAATTTCTTAAAAAGAGCAACTATCAATAGGAGTTAGAAAAAAAAATAAGAATATTAACCTGGTTGACATTTTTTGTATATTACTTATTGTTAAAGATAAGGTGTATTCACCATACTGAAGTACTCTGTGCTATAGATTGGATTTAGAAAAAAATAGTTAGAATGAGAAATGAGGAGAAAGCAAAAAACACCAGTATGTAGCAAATACTACGAGTACTCCAATATTGTCAATTAACATTAAGTGTTTAATCACAACTGGGTCGAAAACGACAACGAGAATTGGTTTTTATATATTTTGTATGGGAAGCAAAACTTTGGAATATATTCTATTTCCTTGACGACACACTAACACACACTCAAAATAGTTGTCAAATTGTTGCCATATTTTTAACTAATTAAGGATTGCCATTAGAGCAGAGTTGTAAAAGTTCCTATTAGAGCTGCAAAAATTCATACTTTGTTTACAAAATATTTATTGTTTTACAGAAATAATTGAAAATAAAAATACATAATTCACCGCATTAAAGCAAAATTAAATACAATAAAATGTTAAACAACAAGAATTAATGCAAAACCAATTGAATTGGTGAAAAATTATGGTGAAACAAATGCAACCATATTCTTGTTTTGCTTTTGTTTTTTTCTCAACGTCAAAAAATGTCGACGGTCGTTTGTCGCTGAATTTAAGTTATCGCGACGACTTTTGCTGTCGTCGGTCGACAATCGACCCAGTTGTGATTAATCTCTAAGGCTGGTAATCCAAAAAACAACTTTATAAATTCTTATATACAAAACAACAACAAAATATATTATCTTTAATTGATAATTATGAGATTTCTTTGCTAACCAAAATATACAAATCAAAGTTGTTTGCAGCCAAACAAATCATGTGTTCTGAAATTTTAACTACATTTGTAAGTTATTGTTAAAAATAAAAACCATAAACTACTGAAAATTCGTAACATTAATTTTATGCAGTTGTATAACCAAAATATACAAATCAAAGTTGTTTGCAGCCAAACAAATCATGTGTTCTGAAATTTTAACTACATTTGTAAGTTATTGTTAAAAATAAAAACCATAAACTACTGAAAATTCGTAACATTAATTTTATGCAGTCATTTGTTTTTTTTTTTTAATAAACAAAAAGGAATATGTCGTCGCTGCGCCTAAGAAAATAGCTGTTTATAAAAGTAGCTATTTATACCCTACACCACTACGTGGAGAGGGTATTATAAGTTTGTTCTGATGTTTGTAACAGCAAAAAATATTGGTCCTAGACCCACCTTATAGTATACCGATCGGCTCAGAATCACTTTTTATTTCGATTTAACGATGTCCGTCCGTCAGTCTGTCTGTATGTCTGTCTATCCATAAATTCTTGTGAACACTCTACAGGTCGCAAAAGTTAAGATATTTTGATGAAATTTTGTACACCGACTTACACCGGCCCAAGGACGACGTCTATTGATTTTGGTTGAAATCGGTCCATGTTTAAACCTAGTGCCCATATAAGAGTACCCTCCAAAAATTTCTTTTTTACACGCTGCAGGTCGCAAATACGAAGATTTTTCAATGAAATTTGGTACGGAGACCTATGTCGGCCCAAGGACGATGCCTATTAATTTTTGTTGAAATCGGTCCATGTTTAAACCTAGTGCCCATATAAGGGTACCCCCCAAAATTTCCTTTTTAACACGCTGCAGGACGCAAATACGAAAATATTTCAATGATATAGGTACACAGACCTATGTCGGCCAAAGGACGAAGCCTATTGATTTTGATTAAAATCGGTGCATGTTTAGACCAAGTGCCCATATAAGGGTCCCCTCAAAATTGGCTTGGTTACACGCTGTATTTCGCAAATACGAAGATATTGCAATTAAATTTGGTTCGTTGACTCACATGGTCCCAAGAAAAAAGCCAATTGATTCTAAATAGGATCGGTCCATATTTGGACCTATCTCCCATATGGGCTATATTTTCGATTTTCTCTTCTTTTATGATTTTATAGAAAATTTTGACACAAGTCTGTTAACGCATTCAAATTTCTGATCCAAAATTAGTTGGCTTTAAATCAGACTGGTGTAGGGTATTATATAGTCGGCATGCCCGACTTTAACTTTTTTACTCGTTTTGTTTATAAGGATCTTTAAAAATGGTGTGGTTCTTACAAAGTAATTGTATTAAAATTTGATGATGGAGTTCTGTAAATATTACTTGTGGTGTCATATGCAACACTACGCTCATAGAAATAATCCTGTAAAATGGCAGAAAAATCTACCATAACTTAGTTCAAAATTACTTTGCAGAATACACTGCTGAAATTAGAAGATATTTTTTTGCTAAATAATAGTAAAATAAGAACAGCTAACATAAATTTACATATTTTTATTTATATTTAAGTTTACTTTTAGTTAATTTGAAATAACAAATTATTCTTTAATATCTGCAGAAAATTATGCTAAATATTTTATCTACAAAAGTTTTGTTATTTTTAAGTTAAATTTAGTTGAATGCAAATATTCTGGTATAATCAGCAGAAATATTTGCTGATTTCAGAGGGCTCAATTTTTATTTGCATTAAAAAAAATCGAAAAATCTTTAAAATTTTTAATTTTTTTATGCTTTTTTGACCTAATAATTATTTAGTAAAATTTTTTGCTGATTTTAGCAGACTAAGTTATTTTCTATTAACAAAAATTTAACTCAAATATAACTAAAATTCGGTATATTTTACAGTTTAATTTTTGCTGTTACTATCTAACTAATATATAGCAAAAATAATCTTCTAACTTCAGCAATTTTTTCTGTAACGTAATTTTAAATTAATTTTTAGTAATTTTAGATAAACTTTTACTGACTTTTTTCCATTAATGTACAATACCTTTTTTTAGCGATTTAGAATATTTTGCCCAAAAAGTTATACATATTATCCTTTGGCCTAAAAATTTGACAGATTGAGATCGTGGTGATGTATTAACCCTCTAACAATCTTTTTTCTCATTGCGATAATATTTAAACTATATATTTGACATTGAAAACCTAATATAGAACAATTACACTATGCGATAGTCAAAATCGGGATGGGATGAAACCAACGGGAAATGTTATATCGGTCAAAAACAAGTTATACGTGTCCCGGCGTTTCCTAGGAATCGAGATATATCTTTTTTTTGACATAACTCGAGAACCACTAGTCCGATTTTGCTCAAACAATTTTAAAAATTACAATTCCTTTAATCTGTTCATATAACGTTTTTCTATATACTCAACAGTTTTGCCGGTAAAAATAAATGTTTGTTACCGCTACCATAAAAATCAATAACCATTTTTTTATTAATTTTTTGTAATATTTTAGGCAAAAAATATTTTTTTCTTCATACATTTATTTTTACCGGCAAAACTGTTGAGTATATAGAAAAACGTTATATGAACAGATTAAAGGAATTGTAATTTTTAATTTCGGACTAGTGGTTCTCGAGTTATGTCAAAAAAAAGACCACCAAAGGTCAAATCGATATATCTCGATTCCTAGTGGTGACCCAGCGAAACGCCGGGACACGTATAACTTCTTTTTTACCGATATAATTTTCCCCGGGAGTTTGAACTCTTCCCGATCATTGACCCCTACCATTTGTCTCACAGTGTTATTATAAATATATCCATGAATGAATCGATTTTTACAAATTTATCAATTTTTATAAAATTTATTGGTATTTTTGAATGTTTATCGGTTTTTTGTAAAATTTTTCAATATATCGATTTTTCAAAAATTTATCGATTTTTTAAAATTTTATCGATTTTTCAAAAATTTATCAATTTTTCAAAAATTTTTCAATTTTTCAGATATTTATCAATTTTTCAAAAATTTATCAATTTTTCAAAAATTTGTAAATTTTTTAAAAATTCGTCAATTTTTTAAAAATTTATCAATTTTTTTAAAAATTTATTGATTTTTATAAATTTTTATAAAACATCGATTTTTCATAAAATTTTTTTAAAAAAATTTTAAATTTTTAAAAATTTTCGATTTTTTTATATAAAATTTACATAATTTTAGCAATTTTTATATTTTGTAGTATAGTATGCTAAAAAGTACCAAAAACCTGCCTTTTGTAAATAGTATTAAAACCCGGTCTGACCGGGTAGACCGGTCTACCGGTCTAAACCGTAAAGACCGGGTAGACCGTAAAGACCGGTCGACCGGTTTTAAAACCGGTCTGACCAGGTAGACCGGTCGACCGTAAAACCGGGTAATGGGGGGCTCTAGTTTGAACCCGTCCCGATCACTGACCCCTACCATTTGTCTCACAGTATTATGTTTTATATCGATACAATATTACTGGTTTAATAAAAAAAATTGTTATTTAGCCAAAAAAAAATATTTAAAATCTGAAGACCGCTTTTTGTGTTTTTTTCCAGTCAAATAAAATAGTTAATGTTTTTTCATTTTTATTTCCAATTAAGACAGCTTAATAAACCAGAAACACTAGAAAGAATTATTATATCCCGCCTTTTTTTGCGTAGTATATGAAAACTGCAAACTTTGTCAATGAAAACGTGACAATAGAAAAAATCAAAAGTATTTCTCTGTTAGCAAAGTAATGATTTTTCTTATTTTATCACAACAAAAATAATGCAATGAAGTTTTCATGCAAGTGGAAATAGAACTCTTGGATAACAAAAGTAGTGATGAGGATGAAACCACAACGATTATTCGTGACGCAAATAATGTAAAAATTAAGTTGTCCCAACCAAATCCTTACGTGAGTGTTATGAACAGCACTTGTTTAAAACATCACATTAATACCAGGCACCGAAAATAACAGTTATTTTTGACTCTCTAAACAAAAAGAAGCATATCGAACCAAATATCGGAGAACTGACAAAAAAAGTCCCAAAAAGCAATTTTTGTATTTTTTAATGCAAAAATTAAAAGAATTCTTAAGTAGGTTTAAGGTTAAAAAGAAGAATAAGCATTTTTTCAAAGTTATAGACACATTACTAATTTGCAAATCAGACTAGATCTAGTTTCTGTATTTTTTTTATGGACAGGCCTCATCAGTGATTTTCCATTAAATTATAATATTGTTTATATTTTATTGTCAGATTGTCTCTATATGATAATTTACTCACAGAAGTGATCAAACAGACATACAAACATTCTACTTTAAATCCTTTGTTTATCTTCCTATCTCCTCCCTGTCACCCCTTTCACAAATGTTGCCACACTGACGTATGGCTCTTACGTACAAGTGCAGGCAACTTGTGAATATCGGAGACGGACTGCCAGCAGGGAATTTTTATTTTTCCAGTAAAGTGTTGTTTTTTCAAATTGTTATTATACCCTACACCACTAAGTGGTCAGGGTATTATAAGTTTGTGCTGATGTTTGTAACACCAAAAAATATTAGTCCTAGACCCACCTTATAGTATACCGATCGGCTCAGAATTTTTTTTATTTCGATTTAACGATGTCCGTCTGTCCGCCCGTCCGTCCGTCTGTCTGTCCATGCATTCTTGTGCGCACTCTACAGGTCGCAAATATTAAGATATTTTGATGAAACTTGGTACACCGACCTATGTTGGCCCAAGGACGAAGTCTATTGATTTTGGTTAAAATCGGTCCATGTTTAGACCTAGTGCCCATATAAGGGTCCTACCAAAATTATACTGTTTATACGATGCAGGTCGCAAATATTAAGATATTTTGATGAAATTTGGTACACCGACTTATGTCAGCCCAAGGATGAAGGCTATTGATTTTGGTTAACACCGGTCCATGTTTAGACCTAGTGCCCATATAAGGGTCCCCCCAAAATTATATTTTTTATACGCTGCAGGTCGCAAATATTAAGATATTTTGATGAAATTTGGTACACAGACCTATGTTGGCCCAAGGACGAAGCCTATTGATTTTGGAGAACATCGGTCCATGTTTAGACCTAGTGCCCATATAGGGGTCCCCACAAAATTGGCTTGGTTACAAACTGCAGGTCGCAAATATTAAGATATTTTAATGAAATTTGGTGCGCTGACTCACATTATAGAAAATTTTTACACAAGCCCCATTTTAACCCATTCGAATTTCGGATCCAAACATTAGTTGTCTTTTACCCAGACTGGTGTAGGGTATTGTATAGTCGGCATGCCCGACTTTAACCGTTTTACTCGTTTTTTGATTTTTTTTTTTTGAGCAAGATTAAAATTTATTTTTTGAAATCAATGCCAATTAAAAATTGCGATGGAGTTCGCTTTTATAGGGATTTTTCATATTTTTATGTTTTTGATATGAATTTGTCAATATTTTAATGTGTTTTGGTCAAAAAAATAACTTTTATTTTTGCTCAGAAAAATAAAAGTCAAAAAAGAACTTCAATTTTTGCTCGAAAAAATAAAAGTTCAAAAAAACTTTTATTTTTGCTGAAAAAAAAATAAAAGTCAAAAAATAACTTTTTTTATTTGACTTTTGTCATAAAAGTCATCATTTGTTGCCAATCGAATGGTTCAGTTCCAGCAAATGAATTTTTCGGGTGCAACTACCGAATTATTATTGATACAACTGAAATTCCGTTGCCACAGTCAAATTAGTCCTGTCTCAATTGGTTTTCTGTTGCCACAACTGAAAAATTCGGCTACCACAACCGAACCATGCGATTGGCTACAAATGCGGTTATCAGAACTGAATCTGTTTTCTGGGTGTATAAATCTGTTTTGCAGCCTTGCCTGAAGAACTAATAACACATACATAACTTGTTTGGCTGGCGTAGCGTCGAAATGTATTTGTTAACAAAATCCATACACTTGTAAATATAAGTATTTAAATATTTTTTTTTTTTCTATTTAAATTGGCCATTGAAAGCTTTTAGCTATAAGAACAAAAGATGTTTAAATTATAAAAATAACTGTAATAAAGTTCAATAACAAAAGTCACAAAAACTAAATGTGCTCCAAGACTATAATAAACATACTCAAAAAGTTTTGTGTATCTTTTTTATTTTCATCACATTTTACGGGGTACAAATGGAGAAAAAATGTAACCATGTTAAACACAATCCCCATAGACAAGCAATAAAATTTGTATTTTATCCCAAAACCTCCTGAAGGCATAAGAGTATTTAAATGCTTAGGACTATTTATATGAGGATTTTCTTGTATCCATTTTAATAAGAAATTCAATTGTATTTCTAAGGAATTTCAATCATATAAATTCTTTTAAGTAGTTATATGTACTTAACTTTAATGAGTTTAAACAAATTGTTTAATAAATTACTAAAATTATTTGTATGAGTTTGTTTAACTCCTTTGTAATGTTTAACTATTTGCAGTTAACACATAAAATACAATAAAAAAAATGTTGTTAAATGTTACAAAAAAAAGCTAACTTTGTCATTAGAACTCACTTTAAAACAGAGCTTCAAAAAACTTAATTCAATTTAAGCTCAAATCACGAAAAATTAAATTCAGATTTTAAAAATATTCATGTACCATTCCCTTAAACCATTCGTAAAGAATTCATTCATAAGCTTCATTCCCAAAGCTTTAATATGAATTAAATGAATTCCTAACTTGAATCATTCAAATCGCATGTTCATTCACCATTTTACTAATTGAATGAAGAAATTTTATTACCATTCACTTAGTGCAGTGTAGTTTGAAACTAACATATAATCAAAACCAAAGCATACAAGCTGTAACGAAGCATACGATACTATTTATTTCTGTTAGATGAATTTTAAACGTTTTTCATTTCTATTATGCTAATATTTCAGCAATTACATGCAAATTTAAAATGAAAACAAATAATTTTTCATTCACCTTTTTATTACATGAATTCAGGTGAATTGGGTTTCATTCAGTTAGAATTCAATCGAAATAGAATGAATTCATATAATTTAAAGCTATTGGGAATTAAGCTATCGAATTAATTCCATAAGAATGCTATTACGGAATTAAATTTAACCCAAATTTCATTAATTTTTAAAAAGTGAATGAAAGAATTAAGCCTTTTAAACCTTTGCTTTAAAAGTCAATTTGAGTTAAAAGCACAATTAAACATACAAACAAACATTTATAAACATTTGGGTGGTATTTATATGGGTGATATCAAAAAATGTGATAAAAACCGTGTAACCACCGAATTTCTAATGCATGGATTACATTTGAGTTACATATTTCAATATATATCAGCGCATTGTCACCTGTTTTACAAAATTTATAACAATCTGACCAATTTTTGGTTAATACATAAAATTTGTGACCAATTTTATAGGCCAAATGTAAACTCCGTAACAAGTAACTCATAAGGTTTTTTAACTTTAATAGCTTATATTTTAATAACCAATAAAGCTAAACACTAACTGTAAGAATTTTTATGAAGAGGAAAAGTGCCGTTTTTAATAAAAATTAATACATTTTACAAACTTTTTCGTATATGTTAGCTATCACGACTTCAACTCTGTAACGATTTTTCGTCATAATTTTTGAAAAAATGCATATACCAGAATTTTGGAGTTATCTATTATTTATATTGCGAAAAGTATAATGTTATTTATACTCAAATGATCGTTGGACTGTAGGTAATCATCCAGTATAACAGACTTGAAGCTTTTCCGCAGCATGTAACATTCTCGAGATGAAAAAAGATGTCTTTAATAAAATAAAATAAAAAATGTTGTAAACTCCGTTCCTAATTTTTACACCAAACTATTTAACGAGTAAGAAAAACAATGTCATATTTGGATTCACCTTGTAGGCATCATGCGATTTTGTTTCGGAAAAAAAATTCTGACAAAGCGTTTCTGAAAGAAAACGAAAAAAGTAACCAAATGTAAACTCCGTAACTGTAAACTCCGTAACCACAATTGTTTGCATCAGGTTTCATTCAAATAAATGTAGATAAATGTTTAAAATATTTTAAAATAACCATAAACAGAGGTGATTCCACTAATATTTATGCGTCAAAAGACAATTCCACTAATAATTTTGCATCAAATCAAAAAAAGTTTTCAGTTTTTTACCCTAAGCTGCTAAAGCGAAAAACGATTGATTTTGCATTTCATTGGTTTTGAATCGATATTTCGAGTCATTACTGACAATAGTTTGACAAATTAAATTTGTTTCACACAATTTAAGAATTTTTTGATCGCGAAATGTTATGTTTTTAATATATTATTTTGTAACTGCGCAACCGCTGTTTGGATTTTAAAAATTTTTTTATTTTTGAAAAGCATTTAAAAGGACCAAAAATACAAAATTAAAAAAAAAATTTTTCGGGGAATGAATTGTATTTTTATTCGCGAAACCGCCAATTTGATAAACACAAATTATATATCATTGGAAAGCAAGTTGAAAACCCAAATACGAAAAACTAATAAATTGAAGAAAATTCGTACCCAATTTTTTTTGTTATATCTTTTGCTTGCAGAAATGTAAACTCCGTTACCACAAAAAAAATTAAAATTGTGCAAAAACAGTTATTGCGACAACTTGTAGAAGAGATTTTTTGCAATTAGGTTTATAATGACTAAACTTACTGATTCCATTAAGAAAAAACCGAAATATTAACACTTTTTGCTTCTCACAAATTTGGCCCAAAATAAATTTATAAATTTTCAGAAATAATTATGCAAATGACCACTAACCCTCAAACTGGATTACGCTTTTTATGCCCTACACCACTCTGTAGTACACGGTGTATTAGGTTTGTGCTGATGGTTTTAACTACCAAAAATAATGGGCGTAGACCATCAACTCAGAATAACTTGCTGAGTCGATCACCTGCCTGACACCAGCTATCTTGAATTTGACTGGATTTTGCTCTTTGGTTAAGTTTTGGGCTTTGGTGTGCTCTGACCATGCGCGGTTCCAGCAATTAATATAAGGGGAAAAATCATACGCCTCAGTGGCCAACTCAATGTATTTGTCTACTGTGGCGTATGATTTTTCCCCTTATATTAATTGCTGGAACCGCGCATGGCTCTGACATATGTAGGAAAATTTTATGGCCAACATTTTTGTAGAACACGTCATTCCCGCCATCCTCCTTTTTTGGGGTATTTTTTACGTTTGGAGGGTTAATATGTTCCACAAAAATATTTGCCTTAATATTTTCTACAAAGTCGGTGAACATATCCTATACCTCAGATGTAAGAACACATCTTCTATACCCGAGTAAAAAAAATTGATCTCGCGCAATATCTAATTATATCCAATTTGATATTGTTTAAGATCTGCTGTAATATCTAGCTGATCCAATTAGATCTCAAAATTGGGTGTATCCAATCATATCGTATTAGATCCCATTGTATATATGGGGATAAACTAAGATCAAGTTATATCTCAAAATTGGGAGGTCCAGTGATATCTTTGGGGATAAACCTAGATCTAGTTTGATCCGAAAATTGGCGGATCCAGCTATATATTTGCGGATATTTTTAGATCTAATTTGATCCGAAAAATGGCGGATCCAATTAGATCCAGCTATATATTTGGGGATAAACTTAGATCTAATTTGATCTCAATTTTGGCAGATCAAATTAGATCCCGCAATATATTTGTGGATAAACGTATATCTAATTTGATCCGAAAAAGTGGCAGATCGAATTAGATGTAGCTATATATTTGGGGATAAACTTAGATCTAATTTGATCCAAAAAAGGCACATCGAATTAGATCCAGCAATATATTTGTGGATAAACTTAGATATAAATTGATCTGAAAAATGGGAGATCAAATTAGATCCAGCAATATAATTGTGGATTAACTTAGATCTAAATTTATCTGAAAAATGGCAGATCGAATTAGATCCAGCAATATATTTGTGGATAAACTTTGATATAAATTGAATAGAAAATTGGCAGATCAAATTAGATCCAGCAATATAAAGTAAGATCTAAATTTATCCAAAAAATTACAGATAAAATTAGATCCAGTAATATACTTCGGGATTGCGTAAGATCTTAACTTTTCCGATAAATTGCAGATCGAATTAAATCCAGTGATATATTTGGGGATTTGGTAGGATCTTAATTTATCCCATAAATTGCAGATCGAATTAGAAACAGCAATATATTTGGAGATTGACATCTAAAACTATCCAGAAAAATGACAGCTAAAATTAGATCCCGCATTATATTTGGGTACTACGTAAGATCTCCATTTATTTGGGATTAAATAAGATCCCAGACAGATATTGACAATAGTTCAAAAAATAATACACTGGAAGAGCACTGATTTTATAAAAATTACAATATTTTGTTAAAATAAGGTTTAAACTCAGAAGGTCTCGAGTTCGATACCTTTCACGGCTATGCATTTTTTTTTTTATAAAAATGCGCATTCTCCTTGCTGGTCTTATCGAAATTTTTTCAATAATTTTTATTCTTTGTAATTTACTTGTAAAAATTGTATCATCTTTCTTTGATTTGAAAATAATTTAAACAGAAAGTGATATTAATTTATGATCTTGAGTCAAACTAAAAAGAACATTTATTTAGTTAAAAATAACAGATCAACTAAAAACATTTCCCCTATTCAAAAGAATTTCTTTTTATAAAATTATAATTTTATTTTCTATAAATGTTTTTATAAAATTATATTTTTTTTATTAAATTGAATTTTTTTTTAAAAATAATTTTATTTACATATTTTTAACGCTCTACACCATTTCCAATTGTATCAATTGTTTTTAAGATTTATCAATTGTATTTCAGAAATAATCAATTGAATTTCAGTTTTATCAATTGTATTTTGAACTTATCAATTATTTTTCAGATTTATGAATTGTATTTCAGAACTAGTGAATTGAATTTCAGTTTTATCAATTGTATTTCATAAATTATTAATTGTATTTCCGAAATTCACAACTGTATTTCAGAAATTATCAAACTGTATTTCAGAAATTATCAATTGTATTTCAGAAATTATGAAATGTAATTTAGAAATTTTTCTCTATTAACTATGATAAACCATCAACAAGTTATGAAATAGATTTGATTATTTCTGAAATACAATTAATATATTTCTGAAATACATTCCATAATTTCTAAAATACATTTAAAATTTCTGAAATACAATTACTAGCTTCTGAAATACAGTTAATATTGTAGTTGCTGATGAGTTACCATATATGATGGCACCATATATGACAATATATTGTTTAAATGGCACCAATATGGAGCTTTATATGGTAATATATAACTTAGATTCATCCATATACCATTTGATCCGAAAAATGGCCCGATAAAATTGTATCAGTTCTTATTTGTATCAGTTGTTATCTAATTGCATCAGTTTAGATCTGACCTGATTAAATTATGTGTTAATCAGATGAAATTGTATCAGATTTTTGACCTGATACAATTTTATTGGTTTATATTACATGGTATCAGTTTAGGTCCAAATAGATATATTTGTATACAAAATTATATAGTTATATCCCAATTTTGACCTGATATCAGTTTAAAACTTTGATACAATTGTATAAGGTAAATGTCGGATACAATTATATTTTATTTATATAAAATTGAACCAATTACGATTAAACCGATAATATGATTAACACATAATTGAATCAGGTCAGATCTAAACTGATATATTTAGATAAAAATTGATAAACAATTGATAAAAATATATCGGGCCATTCTTCGGATGAAACTCTATATTCCCGAGTAAAAACAGTTACATATAGTCGTATAAAATGCGATTAAATTATATCTGTATAAATATACTGTTTCATCCGAAAAATGGCCCGATGTAATTGTATCAGTTGTTTATCAGTTTTTATCTAATTGTATTAGTTTAGATCTCAACTAATAAAATTATACATTATTCAGATGAAATTATATCCAATTTTTGACCTGATACAATTTTACCGGTTTATATCTAATGGTATCCGTTTAGATCGTAGTTGGTACAATTTTATATAAATAAAATATATTTGTATACGACATTTGCCTTATATAATTGTATCAAAGTTTTAAATCAGATCTAATTGCATCAGGTCAAAATTCAGATATAACTATATAAGTTTGTATAGTAATGTATCTATTTGGATCTAAACTAATACCATGCGACATAAACCCATAAAATTGTATCAGGTCAAAAATCAGATAAAATTTCATCTGCTTAATATAAAATCTAATCAGTTAAGATATGAACTGATACAATTAGATAAAAAGTGATAACCAACTGACACAATTATATCGGGCCATTTTTCGGATGAAATGGTGTATGGATCACATTAAGTTATATATTACCATATAAAGCTCCATATTATTTTTTTTAATAGGGTTTATACAGATATAACTTAATCACATATATGACTATATGTAACTATTTTTCCTCGGGTTGTTTAAATGATACGATATATCAAAGTATATGGTACTGTATATGGTAGCATATATTATCATATCTGCATCTGTATTAAAAATATATTGTTGAAATGGCACCACATATGACAATATATGGTTTAAATGGCACCAAATATGTTAATATATTTCTTAAATAACAGCATATATAAACATATATGGCACTATATAGTAGCATATATTATCATATCTGGAACTGTATTAAAAATGTTGTTCATGAGGTACCATATATGAGCATATATTGTTGAAATGGCACCATATAAGATAATATATGGTTTAAATGGCACCATATATGATAATATATGGTTTGAAGGGCACCATATATGATAATATATAGCTTAAATAACACCATATATAAATATATATCGCACTATATATAGTACCATATATTATCATATCTGGAACTGAATTAAAGATTTTGTTTATGAGGTACCATATATGACCATATATTGTTTAAATGGCACCATATATGATAATATCTAGTTTAACTGTCACCATATATAATTATATATTGTTTAAATGATACCATATATAATTATATATTGCTAAAAT
Source organism: Leucophora obtusa (assembly GCA_949987735.1). Classification (NCBI taxonomy): domain Eukaryota; kingdom Metazoa; phylum Arthropoda; class Insecta; order Diptera; family Anthomyiidae; genus Leucophora; species Leucophora obtusa. The sequence continues at coordinate 304,460,428 of OX465295.1, read as the reverse complement.
GCCACCATATATATTAAGATATAGTTCTATATATAACTATATATGCAATAAGATCAACCATGTTATGTAATATATAATTATATATGCCATATCTAATATTATGAAGGCCGATATCTAATTAGTTGAAATTAGATATGGCATAATATAAGGAAAATTTTTCGGAAAAAACGTCATATATAATTATATATGGATATACATAACCACATGTCTAATTATATATTGTAATATATGCCACATATGATTATATATAATTTTTTTTACTCGGGTATATAAAAGAATAACGTGACTGACTGACTGACTGATTGACTGACTGACTGACTGACTGACTCAACATCGCCCAGCCCAAACCGCTGAAGCTAGGAAGTTGAAATTTGGTATGTAGGTTCCTCCTTCGGGGTAGACGTCCGCTAAGACGGGATTTTTGGAAATTCCTACCGGAACGGGCAAAAAGGGGGAAAGTGTCCCCCTTGACGGCCTGCCAAAACCCCTTTGGCTAGAAAGCTGAAATTTAAGATATGTGTTCCTTGGAGTAGGGGCTAACTTTTCTGGAAAGTACTTTCTAGAATTTTGGACAGGGACGTTGTAAAAATGGGGGTTAAAAAGAGGAAAAAGGCCCCCCTTGACGGCCTGCCCAAACCGCTGGAGGTAGGAAGTTGAAATTTGGTATAAAGGTTCCTCCACTATCGTAGACATCCACCAAGACGGGAGTTTTGGAAATTTTTACAGGGACGGGCAAAAAGGGGAAAAAGTCTCCCCCTTGACGGCCTGCTCAAACTGCTGGAGCTATGAAGTTGAAATTTGGTATGTAGGTTCCTCGACCGGTGTAGACGTCCGTTGAGACGGCATTTTTGGAAATTCTTATCGGGAGGGGCAAAAAGGGGACAAAAAAGTACCTTTTTCCAAAAAAGTACCTTTTCCCAAAAAAAGTACCTTTTCCCAAAAAAAGTACCTTTTTCCCAAAAAAGTACCTTTTTCCAAAAAAAGTACCTTTTTCCAAAAAAAGTACCTTTTTCCAAAAAAAGTACCTTTTTCCAAAAAAAAAGTACCTTTTTCCAAAAAAAGTACCTTTTTCCGAAAAAGTACCTTTTTCCAAAAAAAAAGTACCTTTTTCCAAAAAAAGTACCTTTTTCCAAAAAAAGTACCTTTTTCCAAAAAAAGTACCTTTTTCCAAAAAAAGTACCCTTTTCCAAAAAAAAGTACCTTTTTCCAAAAAAAGTACCTTTTTCCAAAAAAAGTACCTTTTTCCAAAAAGAGTACCTTTTTCCAAAAAAAGTACCTTTTTTCAAAAAAAGTACCTTTTCCCGAAAAAGTACCTTTTTCCAAAAAAAGTACCTTTTTCCAAAAAAAGTACCTTTTTCCAAAAAAAGTAGATTTTTCCAAAAAAAGTACCTTTTTCCAAAAAGAGTACCTTTTTCCAAAAAAAGTACCTTTTTTCAAAAAAGTACCTTTTCCCGAAAAAGTACCTTTTTCCAAAAAAAGTACCTTTTTCCAAAAAAAGTACCTTTTCCCAAAAACATACATTTTTCCAAAAAAATACCTTTTTCAAAAAAAGTACCCTTTCCAAAAAAAGTACCTTTTCCCAAAAAAGTACCTTTTTCTAAAAAAATGTTCCTTTTCCCAAAAAACATACATTTTTTCAAAAAAATACTTTTCCAAAAAAAAGTACCTTTTCCCAAAAAAAGTACCTTTTTCTAAAAAAATGTTCCTTTTCCCAAAAAACATACATTTTTTCAAAAAAATACCTTTTTCAAAAAAAGTATATTTTCCAAAAAAAAGTACCTTTTCCCAAAAAAAAGTACCTTTTTCTAAAAAAATGTTCCTTTTCCAAAAGAAGTACCTTTTCCAAAAAAAGTACCTTTTTCCAAAAAAACATACATTTTTCCAACAAAAACACCTTTTTTAAAAAAAATACCTTTTCCAAAAAAAGTACAAATAAAGTACTTTGTAAAAACAAAGTATCTTTTTCCCAAAAATTTCGTTTTTCCAAAAAGTACCATTTAAAATAATATATAATTTCAAAAAAACTACTTTTTTTCCTCCCCCCACGGATATCTCCACTAAAACAAAGTTTCTTGATATTCGGCATAGACGTGCGCTAAGACGGGATTTTTGGAAATTCCTACCGGAACGGGCAAAAAGGGGAAAAGTCTCCCCATAAACAGTCTCACAAATTGGAAAAGTGCCTGCCCAAACCGCTGGAGGTAAGAAGTTGAAATTTGGTATAAAGGTTCCTCCACTGAAGTAGACATCGACTAAGTTTGTATTTTTGGAATTCCTTACAGGATATCCCAAAAGGAAACTCGGTATGTGAGTTCTTCCTTCTGTGTAGGCGTCCGCTTAGACGGAATTTTTGAAATTCCTATCGGGAGGGGAAATAAGGTAAAAGTCTCCTCCTGACGGCTTGCCCAATCCCTTTTGGCCAACCTAAAATTTTAAATATGTATTCCTTGGAGTAGGACTAACTCACCGGCAACGTAATTTTTCTATTTTGGAACAGCAACATAGTAAAAATGGTGGTTGAAAGGGAAAAATGTCCCCACTAACGGCCTGCCCAAACCGCTTAGGCAATGCAGTTGAAATTTGGTATGAATGTTCCTCATCCATCGCAGATAGCCGCGAAGATGGAATTTTTGTAAATTCCTAAAGGGAGGGGCAAAAAGAAGTAAAGCCTCACCTTGGGGACCTGTAAAAACCCCTTCGGCTAGAAACCTGAAGCTTAAAATGTGGGTCCCTGGAGTAAGGGCTAACTTATTAGAAAGATCCTTTTTTGAATTTTGGACAGGGTCGTTATAAAATGGGGGCTCAAAAAGGGAAAGTTGCCCCTTAACGACATGTCCAAACTGCTGGAACTAGGAAGCTGAAATTCGGTACTTAGGTTCCTCTTCCAGCCTAATTCCAACCGGGAGGGACAAAAAAAGAAAAAGTGTCCCCCTTGACAGCCTGCTCAAACTGCTGGAACTAGGAAGCTGAAATTCCCTGTCGATGGATTTTCGGAAATTCCTACCGAGAGGGGCACAAATAGTAAAAGTTGGCTAGAAACCTGAAATGTAAAACATATGTTACTTGGAGTATGGGCTCACTTACCGGGAAGGTGCTTTTTGGACAGGGACATTGCAAAAATGGGGATTAATGAAGCGAAAAGTGCCGCTTAAAGGCCTGCCCAAACCGCTGGAGGTAGGAAGTTGAAATTTGGTATTAAAGTTCCTCCTCTATTGTAGACATCCGCTAAGATGA